>JANRMT010062841.1:14710434-14730972 GCA_026402145.1 Polypterus bichir lapradei
GACAGAGGCGATGCATTTCATGACTAAAATTGTTTGTGATGTGCCATCTGTTGGAATAATAAAGGTGATGCATTTCATGACTAAAATTATTTGCGATGCGCCATCTGCTGGAATGACAGAAGCAATGCATTTCATTACTAAAATTGTTTGTGATATGCCATCTGTTGGAATGACAAAGGTGATGCATTTCATTCCTAAAATTGTTTGTGATGCACCATCTGTTAGAATGACAGATGTGATGCATTTCATTGCTAAAAGTGTTTGTGATGTGCCATCTGTTGGAATGACAAAGCTGATGCATTTCATAAATAAAATTGTTTGTGATGCACCATCTGTTGGAATGACAGATATGATGCATTTCATGACTAAAATTGTTTGTGATGTGCCATCTGTTGGAATAATAAAGGTGATGCATTTCATTGCTAAAATTGTGATGTGCCATCTGTTGGAATGACAAAGCTGATGCATTTCATAAATAAAACTGTTTGTGATGCACCATCTGTTGGAATGACAGATATGATGCATTTCATGACTAAAATTGTTTGTGATGTGCCATCTGTTGGAATGACAAAGCTGATGCATTTCATGAATAAAATTGTTTGTGATGCACCATCTGTTAGAATGACAGATGTAATGCATTTCATTGCTAAAATTGTTTGTGATGTGCCATCTGTTGGAATGATAAAGCTGATGCTTTTCATAGATAAAATTGTTTCTGATGCACCATCTGTTGGAATGACAGATATGATGCATTTCATGACTAAAATTGTTCGTGATGTGCCATTTGTTGGAATAATAAAGGTGATGCAGTTCATGACTAAAATTGTTTGTGATATGCCATCTGTTGGAATGACAAAGCTGATGCATTTCATAAATAAAATTGTTTGTGATGCACCATCTGTTGGAATGACAGATATGATGCATTTCATTGCTAAAACTGTTTATGATGCTCCATCTTTTGGAATGACAGAGACATAGCAACCAGACGGACACAAAGGCACTCATTCTTTTATTAAGGTGGATTTTCATGAGTCATGATAATAACACATTAACACACAGGGTTCGAGGTGTGTGATAACCCAACTGGGTTGGGGTGGCATTGTTGCTAACATTCTGTTCTCCTTCTCTCCCTGCAGCACTGAGAAACCACCCAGTGAGAGCACTTAAACCCCGCCCCTCCCCGCCCCTTCCAGTCGGCATGATACAAGAAGCCTGGCTGTCAAACCACTCTGAGCAACCTGCCAGACGGAGCTTCAGCCATCGACCTTCTATCTGTGGCAAAGAGCCCAAGAAGCTGTTTATGGTGACGCCAAGAGTTTTAGTTGTTGGACTGCTTTAATAATAGTAATTCTTTACATTTATGTAGCATGTTTCTTACTACTCAAAGCACTCTGCAGGCAGGGAACACCCAGGACGCGGACCCAATTGGTGTCCCACCTTTTCCTTTGATCCCCTACCTGTCATTCTTCCACTTGGCCATGGTATATTAAGAAAAACGGCAGGATATTTTTTCTTTTTTTTTTTTACACAGCTTTAGGCATTGACATGCCATCAATTACAATTAAGACGTCACGAAAGTGCAACAAAATGAGGGTTTAATGGCCCAAGCAGAGCATTTATAGACGGGAGTCTGACCCTCTTATCATAATTTCTCTGAAAAGAAAACAGCACGTTAACTTATGCTTCACCCTCGATGCCTTCAACATACAGCACGGCTGGAAAAGCAGTTCAAGTTGCATTGCCAACAATATTGTAAAATACTTTTCCTATTTCATGCTCAGCAGGACAGAAATGATATCACAGAGTATCAGCGTGCAGTTGGACTTTACGAGAACATGCAGGCCGCCCTTCCAGGCAGACATCGTTACTCTCCCCGAGAAACGTTTCACAGTCCCTCGCCGTTCAATTCAATTTGCGGGAGTCTTTGGCCAAGCGGATTAAGAGAAGAATTGGCTGTGGATGTTTTGTACGCTGATATGAATACGGTGGGATAAAATATTAGGCTTCTAGGAAAGAAAACCGCTTTATTGTTTAACTGCTTTTTGGTCCAAAATGAAAAGCCTAAGGAAAAGAACTGAAAAGGATATTCACATTTACAAGAATGAAAAGCAGTTTTCATACAGTGATGTGGCAGTGACAACATAAGCAGCACTTAAAACGGACTTTGTGGAACGCATATTTCTGAAAAATATTTTAGGAGACTCCTCTGATCTGTCTGATGCTAAACATGACATAGTCACACAGGACGTGACTGCGTACAAATATACTGGGATTGTGCAGCAAACCACTACAAAGGTTTTAGAACACCTCAGCTTTTTCAGATTTGATGGAAATGCATGCAGTTTAATATATTAATGTTTCATAAAATCAAAGCATAGGACAAATAAACAATGGGAAATAAAAACAATAAGTCTAGGAATCATTAGGTGTTGTGGCTGGGATGCACATAGAGGAGAAAGATGGGGGAAAGCAGCTTCTGAGGGACACTACTTCCCCCCTGACGACAGATGGAGATGATCCCTGAAGCATAGCGGTACCCCAGATTCCAGCAAGGCTCCATGGGATTTGGAGTTCGGCTTCACAGCCCTTCTGGGTATCGTGGGTGCCGCCAAGAGATGCTGCAGGGAGACACGAGAATCTTTATTTTCCGTATAGCCCGGAAGTACTCCCAAGTCACGGAGACGGAAGCACAGAAGTATTTCCGGGCTGAAGAAAAATACAATTCTCCATCTGACCCGGAAGTGCAGATGAGTCACGTGGCCGGAAGGACAGAAGCACTTCTGGGTCAAAGACTATATAAAAGATTGGTGGAGACCCAGCAGGCAAGCCAGAGTTGGGAGGAGCGTGACGGAGCTTGCTGGGAGGTGTAGTGGAGATAAGCATTGTGTTTATTTATTATTGTATTGCCTGTTTGCTGTGGCTGGGGTGCTTTGGAGGCACTACAGAAGGAAAAAAAGAATTAAAAGCATACTTCTTGGTGCTTTTACCCTGTGTCAGCGTCTGTCTGTTGGGTTTAACGGGGCAACAGCAACCCCTGATGTTCACAGTATATAAAATGTTATTCAAATTTTTTGATTCATCCAAGTAGCCTGCACCTTTAAGTGATAAAACAGCCAAACTGTGGTAACCCTTTTGATTCAGAATGCCAGCCACTCTGTGCCAGTCACCCACTCTGCCTCCGGCAAAAGAACCCCAGACCGTCATTTGTCCTCCTCTATGTTTGACAGTTGGTGTCACACACTGAGGATCAATCTTGTCACTAACTCGATGGGGTACAAACACCCCTGTGTGATGAACCCAAGATTTCAAATTTGGATTCATCACTCCATAAGACTTTCTCTTCTAGCCTGCAGCAGGGGCGGACTGGCCATTAGGGCATTTGGGCAATGCCCGGTGGGCCGCGGACTCTGGTCTGGTCATGGGCCTACTGTTTCATGAAATACATTTTATGTACTGGTTACTATTTGACATTAAAATTAATTTTCTAAACTACTAAACATTACTTCCAATTATATAGTCCTATATAATATACCGTATTACGTCATCAAGTTGTTTTAATTGTCAGTACACAACGTTGCAGCAAAAAATTTGGTCAAAACTGCATTTTGCCTATTTCTGTTTCGATACCACAACATTTTGGTTAGCATATACATTATTGCAATTTATTGTATCTCATATCTAGTATTTAAATTCTTCAGTACTAATAATTAGTTTAGATGATGTATTATAGGGCGGCACGGTGGCACAGTGGGTAGCGCTGCCGTCTCACAGTTAGGAGACTGGGGTTCGCTTCCCGGGTGGAGTTTGCAGGTTCTCCCCGTGTCTGTGTGGGTTTCCTCCAGGTTTCCTCCAACGGTCCAAAGACATGTAGGTTAGGTGCATTGGTGATCCTAGATTGTCCCAGGTGTGTGCTTGATGTGTGGGTGTGTGTGTGCCCTGCCCAGGGTTTGTCTCCTGCCTTGCGCTCTGGGATTGGCTTCAGCGGACCCCTGTAGTTAGGATATAGCGGGTTGGATAATGGATGGATTTTATCTCATATCTAGTATTTAAATTCTTCGGTACTAATAATTAGTTTAGATGATGTATTATAGGGCGGCACAATGGCGGAGTGGGTAGCGCTGCTGCCTCACAGTTAGGAGATCTGGGTTCACTTCCCGGGTCCTCCCTGCGCGGAGTTTGCATGTTCTCCCCGTGTCTGTGTGGGTTTCCTCCCACAGCCCAAAGACATGCAGGTTACGTGTATATTGGCGATTTTAAATTGTCGTGGGTGTGTGTGTGTGCCCTGCAGTGGGCTGGCGCCCTGCCCAGGATTTGTTTCCTGCCTTGTGCCCTGTGCTGGCTGGGATTGGTTCCAGCAGACGCCAGTGACCCTGTAGTTAGGATATAGCGGGTTGGATAATGGATGATGTATTATGCATTTTATTCTTCTCTGGTCGTCAGCGTAAGTAATAATTAGTGGTTTTCAGCTGCGATTATTAGTATGATGAAATAAAGTTATAAAGCACAGGATAGGAATTTTTCGTATTAGGACGGAACATTTCTAGTTTTTCATTAAGTTAATGGAACATTTCAATCATGTAAGGTTTTCATTATAACCTCAGTTATCATTTATTTCATTGTAAATGAGCAGCTACTAGCCTACTAGGGTACTGGCACTTGGACATGACACTGACATTTGACATGTACTCTAATAACATGTAAGCCGTGTTACTACATTTTTATTTTTCATTATATTTGCACTAATCCAAGACAGAGGGTGTGGGCCGAAGGGAGGGGGAAGCGTTACATCAGGAGTGGGGAACCGGGCAGTGCCCACCTCACTCACATGTCGGCCTCCGTTCGAGTCAGTCTGCTTGTCGCCACGTGTTGGAGCGCACCTTGCCTCTGCTTAGCTAGCAATACCAGTTTGTTTATTCATTTTTAAAGTCTGTCCTGTTTCACTACTACACAGGTGGAGCCGCAGGAGATGGCTAGTTTTGAATACTTCATATTTTACTAACCTAAACTTTAAAGTTAAACCTCTGGGCGTTTCCTACCCTTTTCACCATTTTAGGTCATTCATTGCATTTCAACTGCTTACATTTGAAGAAGAACTGAGATGTTCTAAAACCTTTGACTGGTAGTGTATATATTTAATTTTAAATTTGCAAAAATTACTAAAATCTTCTTATCGCTTTCTCATTCTGGGGTACTGAGAATATTTTGATGAGGGGGAAAAAAGAATTTCAATGACTTTACCAGAACGTGAAGGGGACTGAACACTTTCTTTTATGGTGGGATGAAACTATAAATCTCAGATGAAATCCACAAGAACAAGGGGAGAACATGCAAAGTGTCCAAGAATCACATGACACCGCTTTGTGTGAAGGGTGCCGCCCAGAAACCTTACCGGGATGCCTGCAGCATGGAAGGACAGAAAGGAGACAACTTGCACGCGGCTTCGCCTCAGACAGACAAAGGGTTTTTAAGTAAGCGGCACAAGTTGGGACACCTGCGTCAATTGTTTGCTTCAAGTTGCAAGGCTTCATTTCCTTGTAGGTTGGAACCTATTAGTTGTTCCCTGATGAAAGCCCATTTGTAACACTCCGATATTTCCTTTTTATTTCAGTTTTTGCTAAACTACACTTTAAATTTAAACCTCTGGCAGTTTATGGCTTACCTTTTCACCATTTTAGGTCATTCATTGCATTTCAGCTGATTACATTTGAAGAAAATCTGGAGAAACTGAGGTGTTCATAAACATCTGACCGGCAGCATACACTCACTGAGCAGATCCATCGCAGCACTACACTATTATTGCGTCAAACCTCCGTTCGTCCCTCAAAACAACCTCAGTTCTTCATGGTATGAATTCAACAAGATGTTCCACTGAGATTCTGGTCCGTGTTGACATGGTAGTATCACACAATTTCTGCAGATCTTTCGATGGCACATTCATCTCCCATTCCAACAAAATTCCAAAGGTGTTGTGTTGGATTCGGATCTGGTGCCTGGGAAGGCAACAGAAGAACACTGGACTCGTTGTCACATTCATGAGACCAGTTTGCTTTGCAACATGGTGCATCATCATGAAGAATGTAGCCATTAGAAAAAGGGTAAATTATGGCCATGAGGGGATGCCCACGGTCACCAACTTAAATAGGCCTTGGCATCCAAGAGATGATTGATTGGGATTAACGGGTCCAAAGTGTTCCAAGAAAACATCCCTGATAACATTAAATCACCAGCCTGGAGTGTTGAAACAAGGCAGGTGGGGGGCATGGTTTCATGCTGTTAGTGCCTACCATCTGTGTGTCATGGCTCTCTTCAGCTCTCCATGCCCACTGCAGCCTCAGCATTCTGTTCTTGGTTGACAGAAGTAAAACTCAAGGTGGTCTCCTGCTGTCGTAGCCCATCCTCCTCGAGGTTGGACATCTTGCACATTTTGAGATGGTCTTCTGCTGGCCACAATTGTACCGATGGGTCATTTGAGTTACCGTAGCCTTTCTGTCGGCTCAGACCAGTCTGGCCATTCTCCTCTGAACTCCATCATCAACAAGGTGTTTCCATCCACAGAACTGCCAACTCTCTGGATGTTTTTAGTTTTTCTTTTCACCATTCTGAGTAAACTCCAGAGACTGTTGTGTGTGAAAATCCCAGAAATGCTCCAAGCAGCCTGTCTGGCACCAGCAATCATACCACCACCGTACAAGTCATTGAGATCACATTTTTTCCCCCCATTCTGGTGTTTGATGAGAACATTCATGGATGTTCTTGCATCTGCAGGATTTCCATACAATGTGATGCTGCTGCCACGTGATTGGCTGATTAGACAATTGCATGGGTGAGCAGGTGTACATGTGATCCTAAGAGCGTGAACAGTGATGGTATAAAAAAAGAGGGTATTAGAGCCGTCACACAACAGCGGGCGAGGAAGACGTTAGATGGGTCAGACCCTAACCCTAAGCCTAAGCCTAAACCTACTGACAGCAACAAATTGCTGATGGTCCATAAATTATGATTTAAGCCATGCAAGAACCTTTCCAGTAATATTTAACTCATTCTCAAGTCTAAGCAAACGAATGTCAAGATGGACCCTATCAAAAGCAGCAGCGAGGTTAACTGGTTTAGTGGCTTTGTTGCCATTATGAGTGGCGTTTGGGTAGTGTCATCAACTGTGCCCAACCTGCTTCATTACCAGACATGAACCAGAGTACTAAAAGATGCTGAATTAACTATGGAAATGCAAAGGGAAACTCCTGGTGGTATTGTGAGGGCCACTACCAGACCACTGGGCTCTTTAAGTATACTGGGGAGAAAGAACAGCTTGTTTGGGGTCCATGACTTGTTTCTACGATGGTGATGTGGAAATGCAGGCGGGCCTGTGGCCACCAGAGGGAGCTTTAATTCTTCTGTTGGATATTCCCAGAAGAAATTCCCAGGGATATGTGCAGAAGTACTGTGGATAACAGCCTGGTCATAAAATAATAATAGTAATAATTCTTTACATTTATATAGTGCTTTTCCCACTGCTCAAAGTTCTTTACTGTATGTGGAGCCACTTCAGCCACAACTAATATGCTTCATCCACCTGGCTGACGTGATGGCAGCCATTTTTGTGCCAGTACACTCACCACACATTAGCTGTTAGGTGGTGAAGGGGGGTAAGAGAGACACAGAGAGAGAGAATTAGAGACAGTGGATGATTAGGGGGCCAGAATGATTATGCCATGGTGGGCAATTTAGCCAGGACATCGGGACACACCCTGCTCTTTGCAAAGGATGCCCAGAGATCTTTAATGACCACAGAGTGTCAGGACCTCGGTTTTCCATCTCAGTTTCCCCGTCACTGCAGTGGGGCATTGGGACGCACATTCAGACCTCAGGGTAAGCACCCCCAGCTGGCCGTCACCAACACCTCTTTCAACAACAACTCAAGCTTTTCCTAGATGGTCTCCCATACATGTACTTGGCCAGGCCTGAACAGGCTTAGTTTCAGGTGGGTGGGTGACCTCTTCGGACGTGCAGGTGGTATGGCTGTCAAACTTGGACTTTTCACCTGAATGTTTCAAACGGCCAGAAGGACTAAGATGCGGAATAATACTCAATAACATTTTTGGCTTAAAAAACAGACGTATCTGGTAAGTTTAATACATTTTTCCACATTGGTATCCCTGCTACCCATTAAGTCCATTAAAAGACGCAATAGCAGTCTATAACTATAAAATACACTTCACTTCAGAGTGCAAGATCATGTGAAAAATTAGTACACATCACAAATGCAATAACTTTAACTTGAAAAATACCAAATATGGTTGCGTACTCCCAGAAATGATTGTTCTTAGTGAACAAGATAACAAACAATGCAGATAAAGAACAAATGAGTTATGCAAGTGTTTCCTGAAGCTCCTTGTTTTCCAATGTATAATTTACAAGTTCAAAGTACTTCCCAGGGTCCACATCATACAATAATAGGCTGACAATAATGAGAACATCGATCCCATATATTTCAATTGTCGAATATGATATATTTTGTCACTCCAAAAATGAGCAAACATAAAAATAAAAAGTAATAAAAATCAATTAAAACATACAAAAGCACACAAAATAAAGTCCGAATTAATTTAACTTACAAGGCTCCTTAAGAAAAGGACAAGTGTCGGTGTGTGCATCAGTCCAGTTGCTATGTCTCTGTTATATGCCATTTGGTATGGCATTGATAAAAGCAGTGTGAATGTTTGCAATGTGCCATTTGTTAGAATGACAAATGCAATACATTCTATTACTACATGCATTAAAAAAACAAATTGGTATGGGATTTGTAAAAGCAGTGCTAATGTTTGTGATGCTTCATCTGTTGGAATGAAAAATGCAATGCAATTTATTACTACATATGTCTGATGTGCCATCGGTTGGAATAAAAATGCAATGCATTTTATTACTCCTATGTTTAATGCACCATCCATTGGAATGAAAAATGCAATACATTTTATTACTAAATGCAACATTACAAAATACATTCCACTAGATGGCACACTGCAAACAAGAACACTGAATATGCATTGGTCTCTATTGAAAACTTAGATTTCAGCCTGTTTTAGACGGGTAGCAAAATGGGCTCAAAAGGTGACATGGCTTCCAAGAAAAATGAACAATGGCAAGCATCAATATAAAAATGAAGTGGCACTTACGAATATAAAAAAAAAATTAGAATGGCGTTAAAATAATTTTGAATTGAAAGAGGTGGCAAAAAAAAAAGAAGTCTTATGGTAGCCCCGTGATGACTTTTGAAAGTATGGGAATCACATCATCCACATGCCCAGAGTGAGCTCTAATAACAGTCATATTAATAATATAATAATATTAATGCAGTAATAAAATGTCTTGCATTTTTCATTCCAACAGATGGTCCATCAAACATAAGAGTAATAAAATACATTGCATTTTTAATTACAGCAGATGGTGTAGCAAACATTTTTAGCAATAAAATGCACTGTGTTTTAATTCCAACAGATGGCACATCAGACATCTGTAGCAATAAATTGCATTACATTTTTCATTCCAACAGATGGTGCATCAAACATTTGTAGTAACAAAATGCATTGCATTTTTTATTCTAACTGATGACACATCACACATTTGTAGAAATAAATTGCATTGCATTTTTTATTCCAACAGATGGCACAAACATTTGTAGTAATAAATTTCATCGCATTTTTAATTTCAAGCGATGGCACATCCAAACATCTGTAGTAATAAAATGCATTTTAGTTTTCATTCCAACAGATAGTGCATCACAAATATTACCACTGCCTTTACAAATCCCATACCAAACAGCATGAAACAGAGACACACAGATACACAAAGACTTGCCCATTTATTAAGGTGGATAGAGATATGTCTTAAGCTTCTATAGGCATGTCACTACCGTTTGTATTGTGTGTGTAACTGCACGTGACAAATAAAATTTGATTTGATTCCTCCAGGAAACCCCAGCGCTAATTGATTTGCAGGAGCCAACATCTTTCGGCGAATTTCAACAAGTGTCACTCCCTATGCCTAAAGAAATCTCGCAGCGGAGCATTGTTCAACAATGGTGCAATGCCGCAGCGGCGCGTCAATGTTCATTTGCCCTTGGCTTCAACTAGACTGACAGCAGAGCGCCCGCACTTTGCGTGTCCAAAATACCCATAAGCCATGGCGAACGTGTTGTATTGCCTCGGCTTCTGTCCGTTGTGGTTACCACGTCATTTTCATATTGCCTTTACTTTTTAATTTACCCTTGTACAATAAATAAACATTTTAGTATTTACATATATTCATAAAAATATTAGTTGAATTAAATTAAAATTTGGATATGAATAGATTTGATATATTTTTAATAACATATTTAAGTTCAAATAGGAAAAGTGTTAATTAACTCAACTTAAAATAATAAATTATGTGTGAAAAACTGACACTTTTTTTTTTTTTTTTTTATTAAATTGCTCCAGTGTTTCAGCTTTTTTTCCAGTGGCGAAGTAACAAAGGACGACACCGTTACGAAACTTTTGGGAAACGCAACTCTTAACCTCCAATGACCTGCGTTGGAGATTAGCAATTAAAAAAATAAATAAAATCTATGTATGGATTAAATTATCATGTTAAAATAAACTAAACACAGTAAAGTAGAGATAACTTAAGCAGAAAAGCTTGGCACAAGGAGAAATTAAAATGCAAACATTTCTTTGTTTTAATATGCTTTGAGCCCAAACATCCCAAAATTGGTCTAAGTAAGTTATTTATTTATTTATTTGTAATATTTGGTTATGCGGCGTCATGACATTGAACAGAGGATGGCTCTGCGCGTTTTGCCGAAACGGTGTGCTCGGAACTGACACCCACACTTTAAATTAGTTGCTTATTAAATCGTTGGCAAATTGCAGAGCTCACAAAAGTGTGCGGCCAGATGAGTGCCTGGAGTGGGCTACGAATAATAAAACAAAGCTTTGGCTTGCACGGTCCAGCTGACCGCGGAGGAATGCGCGCTGCTGATGTAGCAGAGCATTGCGCATGACTGCCCGTGAGTACTTAGAAGCGGCTGCCTGTCACTTCCTAAAGTATTAAAGCGGTCGCGCAATTACAACAAGCGCTGAAACGGCTTATCAACACGACGCAATTAACGTACGTCTATTCTATTTAAAACGAAATGTATAATAATAATAATAATAATAATAATAATAATAATAATAATAATAATAGCACGCTTGATCAGTCCTGCATTCATATTGGAGCGAAAGTCCACAAAAGTCAGTCAAAGTAACGCTAGCTGTTTCTCTTTGTTAC
Source organism: Polypterus bichir lapradei (assembly GCA_026402145.1). Lineage (NCBI taxonomy): Eukaryota > Metazoa > Chordata > Cladistia > Polypteriformes > Polypteridae > Polypterus > Polypterus bichir. The sequence continues at coordinate 14,721,739 of JANRMT010062841.1, forward strand.
AGCTGCAGGAAATGACCATAATAATATAAAAAAAAAAGGTCCTAGTAAATGACGGGCGGGCAGGGGGGAGTTTGTATTGCATGGAGGTGCATTCCAATGCCCTGCTGAAATGTGCTGCCTGGGGGTTTCACACGGTCTGAAGACCCTTTATTCAGGCAGAAACTCGATCTCATCATGTCCGAGACACGGACAGCTGCGGCTGGAGCGGAGCGCCCCGGTTTACATCACCCTGGAAAACCTGCGCACGACTTGAAATGCCAAAACGGCTCGTTTTGTCAGCATGTGGTTAATTGGTATGACTTGGTAAAGAAAACACAGTGCATTTTTTTTATTATTGGATTAAAAAAATGTTTTGTTAACCTTAATTTTTTTTTAGTATCACTATGAGGCAATAACCCTTAAAGCCCCTCGAGGATGGAGGAAACTGACAGACAGATTTCAGCAGCATTACTTCAGCTGAAAAGATTTTTTCCTCTATTTTTTTATTATTGGCGCTTTCTTTAAGATTAGATAACAGAAAACAATAGCATTATTCACACAAAATAATTGAGAAAGCTAAAATGAGAAATTATCAAATCATATTCACAAGCTGCAATTAACAAATCATTTTGTTTTGGGTTGAAACTGTCTGAAAGTGAGATGGCCCAGTTGGCATCTGGGCTGGGATAGATGGATCCTTTCCCGGCTGGGATGGCTGTATAATGGAAGGATGTGGAGGGACGGGTAATCCCGGCCAGGCCGGTTTGTGATACCTTATCTCAATTGGGAGGCTGTCATAATAGAAGCACAAGAGGTGACTGCCTTACAGGGCTATATGTCCCCCTAAAAATGTTGGGTGTGCATCCTTCTGGTATGGCACCCTTTTGGACACCTGCAGAGCTTCATGGGAGTTGTAGTTCTGGTGAGCCCCCTAGTGTATATATACAGTGCATCCAGAAAGTATTCACAGTGCATCACTTTTTCCACATTTTGTTATGTTACAGCCTTATTTCAAAATGGATTAAATTCATTTTTTTCCTCAGAATTCTGCACACAACACCCCATAATGACAACGTGAAAAAAGTTTACTTGAGGTTTTTGCAAATTTATTAAAAATAAAAAAACTGAGAAATCACATGTACACAAGTATTCACAGCCTTTGCTCAATACTTTGTCGATGCACCTTTGGCAGCAATTACAGCCTCAAGTCTTTTTGAATATGATGCCACAAGCTTGGCACACCTATCCTTGGCCAGTTTCGCCCATTCCTCTTTGCTGCACCTCTCAAGCTCCATCAGGTTGGATGGGAAGCGTCGGTGCACAGCCATTTTAAGATCTCTCCAGAGATGTTCAATCGGATTCAAGTCTGGGCTCTGGCTGGGCCACTCAAGGACATTCACAGAGTTGTCCTGAAGCCACTCCTTTGATATCTTGGCTGTGTGCTTAGGGTCGTTGTCCTGCTGAAAGATGAACCGTCGCCCCAGTCTGAGGTCAAGAGCGCTCTGGAGCAGGTTTTCATCCAGGATGTCTCTGTACATTGCTGCAGTCATCTTTCCCTTTATCCTGACTAGTCTCCCAGTTCCTCCGGCTGAAAAACATCCCCACAGCATGATGCTGCCACCACCATGCTTCACTGTAGGGATGGTATTGGCCTGGTGATGAGCGGTGCCTGGTTTCCTCCAAACGTGACGCCTGGCATTCACACCAAAGAGTTCAATCTTTGTCTCATCAGACCACAGAATTTTGTTTCTCATGGTCTGACAGTCCTTCAGGTGCCTTTTGGTAAACTCCAGGTGGGCTGCCATGTGCCTTTTACTAAGGAGTGGCTCCCGTCTGGCCGCTCTACCATACAGGCCTGATTGGTGGATTGCTGCAGAGATGGTTGTCCTTCTGGAAGGTTCTCCTCTCTCCACAGAGGACCTCTGGAGCTCTGACAGAGTGACCATCAGGTTCTGGGTCACCTCCCTGACTAAGGCCCTTCTCCACCGATCGCTCAGTTTAGATGGCCGGCCAGCTTTAGGAAGAGTCCTGGTGGTTTTGAACTTCTTCCACTTATGGATGATGGAGGCCACTGTGCTCATTGGGACCTTCAAAGCAGCAGAAATTTTTCTGTAACCTTCCCCAGATTTGTGCCTCGAGACAATCCTGTCTCGGGGGTCTACAGACAATTCCTTTGACTTCATGCTTGCTTTGTGCTCTGACATGAACTGTCAACTGTGAGACCTTATATAGACAGGTGTGTGCCTTTCCAAATCATGTCCAGTCAACTGAATTTACCACAGGTGGACTCCAATTAAGCTGCAGAAACATCTCAAGGATGATCAGGGGACACAGGATGCACCTGAGCTCAATTTTGAGCTTCATGGCAAAGGCTGTGAATACTTATGTACATGTGCTTTCTCAATATTTTTATTTTTAATAAATTTGCAAAAATCTCAAGTAAACTTTTTCCACATTGTCATTATGGGGTGTTGTGTGTAGAATTCTGAGGAGAAAAATGAATTTAATCCATTTTGGAAGAAGGCTGAAACATAAAATGTGGAAAAAGTGATGCGCTGTGAATACTTTCTGGATGCACTGTATATATACACTAGGGGGCTCACCAGAACTACAACTCCCATGAAGCTCTGCAGGTGTCCAAAAGGGTGCCATACCAGAAGGATGCACACCCAGCATTTTTAGGGGGACATATAGCCCTGTAAGGCAGTCACCTGTTGTGCTTCTATTATGACAGCCTCCCAATTGAGATAAGGTATCACAAACCGGCCTGGCCGGGATACCCGTCCCTCCACATCCTTCCATTATACAGCCATCCCAGCCAGGAAAGGATCCATCTATCCAAGCCTGGATGCCAACTGGGCCATCTCACTTTCAGACAGTTTCAACCCAAAAAAAAAAAGATTTGTTAATTGCATCTTGTGAATATGATTTTATAATTTCTCATTTTAGCTTTCTCAATTATTTTGTGTGAATAATGCTATTGTTTTCTGTTATCTAATCTTAAAGAAAGCGCCAATAATAAAAAATAGAGAAAAAAATCTTTTCAGCTGAAGTAATGCTGCTGAAATCTGTCTGTCAGTTTCCTCCATCCTCGAGGGGCTTTAAGGGTTATTGTCAGGGATGCCAGGGGCGATGACCCGGCCGGGATGCCATGAAGGACCAGAAGAGGACTGCCACCCTGGTTGCTTTGGGGGCCACAGGTAGAGGGCTTGGAAGCCCAACCCTGTAGGGGCCCGTGGTCACCTCCAGGGGGCGCCCCAATGCCTTTGGAGCCCTGGACCTCAGCATTTCCGCCACACCAGGAAGTGCTGGGGGGAAGAGAAGCAGGGACACCTGGAGTGCTTCCAGGAGTACAGCCGGCACATCCGCCACACTGGGGCGTGTCGGGGGGATGATTGCCGGGGAGCAACTGGAGTACATCCGGGTGTGGATAAAAGGGGCCGCCTCCCTTCATTCGAGGCTGGAGTCGGGTGGAGGCAGGATAAGGCAGGAGACGAGAGAGTAGAGGCGGCCCGAAGAAAGGCGTTGTGTGGCCAGGACTTTGGGGGGTTTGTGTGCACTTTAAACTTGTAAATATTGTAAATAAGCGTGTGGTGGTGGAGAACAACATGTCTGCCTGTCTATGCCCGGGTTCTGTTCACAATATATATATATAGGTGTGATCCCAATCTGATATTTATGTGGTTACCCACCAGGTAACGCTTCTCGTTGGCCTGCCAGTCCTCTCAGTTACAAGATGCAGATCACACACATGATACACAGTGCCTGCCAGATAGTGCAAAGAGTACACGACATGTGTTTCACCCTAATTGGGGCTCATCAGGTGATGCACTTGCAGCTGGAATTGCAGTAGAAGGGGGCTCTACAAAGTATTTACGGGGGGGGGGGTGAATACTTATGCACAGTCAGAATTTCTGCTTTTTTTTTGTCTTAATTATTGTTTGTGCCACAATAAAAATATCTGGCACCGTCAAAGTGGTAGGCATGTTGTGTAATTCTAATAGTGTTAACCTCCCAAAAATTCATTTTAATTGTAGGCTGTAGTGTGACAAAGCAGTACAAACACCGGGAGGTTGAATTCTTTCACATGGCAATGAATTACTTGTACACTTTGCAAAGTTTGGTTGGGTGTGATAAAGTGGCTAATTTATGTTTAGTAAAAGCAAATGTATATCACTGGCACAGAATCACTTATCAAGTCAGGATGCAACACAGCAATGTTGCCATATAAGATGATCCCAGTAGGAGGGGATAGTGAGGACTGGAAAGGGAGAATGTACAGTTTTGAACAATTTTCTGGTGGCAAAATTTGTTTTTAGGATAAGCTTAGTTAAGTTGAACCTTCACATCCACACACTTAATCCTCTACACTACTCCTCCTCCCTTCCTTGTACATATCTGTACATACCTGTGCACACACAGCACACCTGTACATTGTACATCATATATCATATATTGTATATCTGTATATATTACAATACTCATAGTATTACAGCACATACATATCACATCTGCATATTGTACATCTGTGTATATATATAATAGTACTTATATTATTACTGCACATACATAACACACCTGTATGTTGTACATCTGTATGTATATATATATATATATATATATATATATATATATAGTACTTATAGTATTTAGAACATTTGTATATCTATTTATATATATCTATATATCTATTCCCATCTTCACTGTGCTCTTAACTGTACATATCGTATTTAACTGTATATATCGCATTTAACTGTAAATATCGTATTTAACTGTACATAATATGCACATATTATATTTATTGTACTTCTGCTCTTTGCACTTCTGATTAGATGCTAAACTGAATCTCGTTGCCCTGTATTTATACATGTGTAATGACAATAAAGTGAATCTAATCTAATCTAATCTAATCTAATTTACAAAGGGCAAATTGAATGCAAAGCAACAGGTAATGAAAGAAACGTTCATTTTGACTGCTGTCTACAATACCTTGGAGGACAAGCCTGGGTGCTGCAGGAAACAACTCCTGTCCTGGGACGTGTCCTGGGGTTGCAGAACGAGGTGTTCACTTGCATTTGGAGGTCCCTGTAGCAGGCTGCTTTTGTAGTCATCTGGCCTGTAAAGTGCAAAGCAGGGAAATTCATAAATGTAAAGCCGAAAGAACACTGGCGTCAACAGTCACAGAGTATAAAATGAATCAGTTAACTGCGGCTTGGGAGATGGAGGCCTGACGTGTGGCCACACCTTGACTTTGCTTTATCTGGATCATTGAAGAATCCATCATTATATGTCCCTATCCATATCTACTGTACAGATCCGTGATTAAAAAAGGCCTAAATAATGTCTAACCCAGCAGCACGGGATGCAAGGCAGGAAACAACCCTGGAACCTAGAAGCTTATTTTCTTGAGTAACCGTGTCACACGTTGATGCTATGAACCTCCCGTTTCATCTCATCCTGAAGGCATTCTTGAGAGCGGAGAACTTTGTGGGCTATTGGAGTAAACTGAAGCCACTGTCATGTTTGGGAAACCAGCTTGAGGTGATGTGTGACTTGTGAGATGATGTGTTAGCCATTTGAAAAAGAGCAGACTGTGCATACGCACCTTGATCTTGGGAAAAGCTTTATATACCGTATATACTCATGTGGTCTTGAAACCCAAAAAAATCAAACATAAAATCAGACCCCAACTTAAACGCCCGTTCAAAAATGTGCCACTTAATTTTTTTTTTTTTTTACATCTTCTTGCCTCCTCCAATCTCACACCAGTCTCTCAGACACATTGAATTTTGTTACAGCAGCTCAGTTAGCAATTTCTTTTACTACTTCAATGATGTTTAATGTAAAACCAGCTTCATATTTTCTTCTGATCAAATGCTCCATTGTAGAAGGAAAGGCGCTATATAAATAAAACATATTATTATTATTTATTATTAGATAAGGGATGCTTTTACGATAAAGGTGTATGAGGGTGTGAGATACAAAAAACACAAATCAGAGGAAACGTCCCATCGTAATAGTTTGGGTATTACCGTGTGATCATGTGGGCACAGCAGAGAGCGAGAGGTTAGGAGCACACGCTGATACAGCCCATTGCCACACCCACATATAAAAAAAAGGCCATGTACTCCGTGGTTACTCTCTCAGGTGGGCGTCAGCATAAAATCTCTTGGACCAATAGCGTGAGTTTTCCGCATTCGACTTATTTGACAAACATTATAAAATATCGGAAATTATACGGTAAAATCAAGCCCCAACTTATCCGCGGGAGAACTTATCCACGTGTATATACGGTAAATAAAAGGTATTATTATTATTATTATATTGTCAGACATGCGCATCAGAGGATCACCTTCTGGGCTCATCAGAGGTACGCAATACCCCGCCAGGATGAGAGGGGGCACTCTTGCACACAGTCTTGTCTCCTTTCGTTTCCCTCACAGTGCAGAGAAAACATCCAATGAGATCGTTTGAGACAGAGAAGCCCCGCCCCTTGTGACCCAGACTGTATAAAAAGCTGAGAAAACCTGACAGGTGGCACTGCTTTTTAGACAAGAAAAGAGCTCCCCAATGCCTGACGCCCCCTCCAACTTTTAAGCCGAATTTTTAAGGGGAATACCCTTTAAATCAGCTGCTGCACCCTCAAGTGTCTTTTTCTTTTGTCCCTAATCATTTTGGTTTTTTTTTGCATTAAATGAGGTGCCCCAACTTTTCTTGGGGACATTTTTGAATCTGTATCATCAACCACAATAGATACACGATTTCACTAAAAATGACACTTAGTTGGCCTATTGTGTACTAACAGAAGAGTCAAAGCACTAATAGACTACCATTAAGCCGTACCATGGACTGAATGATGGATCCATGGATTCACGCGCAATACATGGGTGTGAATGAGAGGGAGTTCAGTGGAATGGTGAAGATGCAGGGAGTAGAGTTGGCGAAGGTAGAGGAGTTTAAATGCTTGGGATCAACAGTACAGAGTAATGGAGATTGTGGAAGAGAAGTGAAGAAAGAGTGATGGCAGGGTGGAGTGGGTGGAGAAGAGTGTCAGGAGTGATTTGTGACAGACGGATATCAGCAAGAGTGAAAGGGAAAGTCTACAGGACGGTAGTGAGACCAGCTATGTTATATGGGCTGGAGACGGTGGCACTGACCAGAAAGCAGGAGACAGAACTGGAGGTGGCAGAGTTAAAGATGCTAAGATTTGCATTGGGTGTGACGAGGATGGACAAGATTAGAAATGAGGATATTAGAGGGTCAGCATAGGTTGGATGGTTGGGAGACAAAGTCAGAGAGGCGAGATTGCATTGGTTTGGACATGTGCAGAGGAGAGATGCTGAGTATATTAGGAGAAGGGTACTAAGGATAGAGCTGCCAGGTAAGAGGAAAAGAGGAAGGCCTAAGAGAAGGTTTATGGATGTGGTGAGAGAGGACGTGCAGGTGATGGGTGTAACAGAACAAGATGATGAGGACAGGAAGATATGGAAGAAGACGATCTGCTGTGGTGACCCTTAAAGGGAGCAGCCGAGAGAAGAAGAAGAAAGAAGACCTAATGCAACAGAAACCGAAGTCTGTCACTTCAGGTAAGACCGTGCACACCCTCATCTTTTAACTTTCACACGCTCATGTGACTTTCAGTTGCCAACATAAATGTGGAGGAAATTTTTATTTTTTTATTTTTTTATTTTATTGAAATCACACAACATTCCATACAAATAAATCAATTTTTACAAACATAATATCGAAAACAAATCAACCCCCACCCATGAGAAAGAGAGGTAAGCCAGCAGAGTAAAACTTAAAGCTAATATAAATAAGTAAATAAATAAATTAATAAGTGAATAAAGATAAATTGAGAAGAAAAAAACGTGGAGAGAATCTGCTTCCTCGGTGCTTTAAAAGCTTATTCTAAAATGTTATTGATTAGGTCCTGACAGGTTTTGAAAAAAACTCTGCACAGATCCTCTAATTGAGTATTTGATTTTTTCCAGATTCAGATAGTATATAACATCAGTTACCCACTGACTTAAAAGAAGAGAGTCAGGATTCTTCCAGTTGAGCAAGATAAGTCTATGTGTTAATAGTGAAGTAAAGACAATTCAAATTTGTTTGTCCTTCTCCACTTTAAGCCCCTCTGTGAGCCCACCAAACACAGCTGTTAATGGATTAGGAGGGATTGGGACACCAAGGCTGTCTGACCGGAATTTAAAGATTTTGGTCCAGAACAATGTTAATTTAGTGCAGGCCCAAAACATGTGGCCTAGTGAGGCTGGAGCTCGATTGCAATGTTCGCAGGTTGGATCTCGCCCTGGAAACATTTTGGACAATTTTAAGGGAAAGAGATGTGCTCGATATACAGTACAGGCCAAAAGTTTGGACACACCTCCTCATTCAATGTGTTTTCTTTATTTTCATGACTGAAGGCATCAAAACTATGAAGGAACACATGTGGAGTTATGTACTTAACAAAAAAAGGTGAAATAACTGAAAACATGTTTTATATTCTAGTTTCTTCAAAATAGCTACCCTTTGCTCTGATTACTGCTTTGCACACTCTTGGCATTCTCTCGATGAGCTTCAACAGGTAGTCACCTGAAATGGTTTTCACTTCACAGGTGTGCCTTATCAGGGTTATTTAGTGGAATTTCTTGCTTTATCAATGGGGTTGGGACCAGCAGTTGTGTTGTGCAGAAGTCAGGTTAGTTGGGCGATCATTTATTTTTCAACAGGACAATGACCCCAAACACACCTCCAGGCTGTGTAAGGGCTATTTGACCAAGAAGGAGAGTGATGGAGTGCTGTAAATGGTCATGAAAATAAAGAAAAGACATTGAATGAGGAGGTGTGTCCAAACTTTTGGCCTGTACTGTATAATTTTGAGTTGAATAATTGTATGCTTTGCGCATATGGCGCTCAAGTGGATTCCCTGCATGGCTGCCTTCCACTCCTTTTCTGAGATGTTGAGTGAGAGATCCTTTTCCCAATGCACTCTGGGATCTTTGAAAGGGGGGGGGCTGTAAAATGTTTTTATATGTTATAGAAATGCCGTCTGAGTCCTCAAGACTGATCGATATTTTTTCCGGCAAAGAGGTAGGTGGAAGGTGAGGAAAATTGGGCTGGTTCTGTTTAACAAAGTTTCTAGTCTGAAGGTAGTGAAAGAAATGTGTTGCTGGAAAGTTAAATTTGCCGTGTAATTGTTCATAGAATAGATAGATAGATAGATAGATAGATAGATAGATAGATAGATAGATA
>JANRMT010062841.1:14752912-14787200 GCA_026402145.1 Polypterus bichir lapradei
TCCCTACAGATTTTATTTTTTTTCTCCAGCTGTCTGGAGTTTTTTTTTTTTTTTTCTGTCCCCCCTGGCCATTGGACCTTACTCTTATTCGATGTTAATTAATGTTGATTTATTTTGTTTTCTTATTGTGTCTTTTATTTTTCTATTCTTTATTATGTAAAGCACTTTGAGCTACTGTTTGTATGAATATGTGCTATATAAATAAATGTTGTTGTTGTTGTTGTTGTTGTTGTAAACGTTGGTGGACAGCCATTTTTAGGTCTCTCCAGAGATGCTCAATTTGGTTTTGAGTCAGGGCTCTGGCTGGGTCATTCAAGAACAGTCACAGAGTTGTTGTGAAGCCACTCCTTCGTTATTTTATCTGTGTGCTTAGGGTCATTGTCTTGTTGGAAGGTAAACCTTCGGCCCAGTCTGAGGTTCTTAGCACTCTTGAGAAGGTTTTTGTCTAGGATATCCCTGTACTTGGCCGCATTCATCTTTCTCTCGATTGCAACCAGTCGTCCTGTCCCTGCAGCTGAAAAACACCCCCACAGCATGATGCTGCCACCGCCATGCTTCACTGTGGGGACTGTATTGGACAAGTGATGAGCAGTGCCTGGTTGTCTCCACACATACCGCTTAGAATTAAGGCCAAAAAGTTCTATCTTGGTCTCATCAGACCAGAGAATCTTCAGGTGTCTTTTAGCAAACTCCATCCGGGCTGTCATGTGTCTTGCACTGAGGACAGGCCACTCTGCCATAAAGCCCTGACTGGTGGAGGGCTGCAGTGATGGTTGACTTTCTGCAACTTTCTCCCATCTCCTGACTGCATCTCTGGAGCTCAGCCAAAGTGATCTTTGGGTTCTTCTTTACCTCTCTCACCAAGGCTCTTCTCCCCCGGTAGCTCAGCTTGGCCGGACGGCCAGCTCTAGGAAGGGTTCTGGTCGTCCCAAACGTCTTCCATTTAAGGATTATGGAGGCCACTGTGCTCTTGGGAACCTTAAGTGCAGCAGAATTTTTTTTGTAACCTTGGCCAGATCTGTGCCTTGCCACAATTCTGTCTCTGCGCTCTTCAGGCAGTTCCTTTGACCTCATGATTCTCATTTGCTCTGACATGCATTGTGAGCTGTAAGGTCTTATATAGACAGGTGTGTGGCTTTCCTAATCAGGTCCAATCAGTATAATCAAACACAGCTGGACTCAAATGAAGGTGATCTCAAGGATGAACGTGTAAACTCCACACAAATATAAATATATGAGTGTCACAGGAAAGGGTCTGAATACTTAGGACCATGTGATATTTCAGTTTTTCTTTTTTAATAAATCTGCAACAATTTCAAAAATTATTTTTTTGTCTGTCAATATGGGGTGCTGTGTGTACATTAATGAGGAAAAAAATTAATTTAAATAATTTTAGCAAATGGCTGCAATATAACAAAAAGTGAAAAATTGAAGGGGGTCTGAATACTTTCCGTACCCACTGTATATACTAGCCATGTGCGCCCAACTACGTTGCACGTGTTAAAGTTGTCTGTGAAGGGCTCCCTGTTTAAACACGGCTGCCAATCGTGAACTGGGCCCTTTGTCGCACATTATTATTATTTTTTTATAAGGGAAACAAAATTACAAAAGAAAACCCTTGGATATTGATTCGATAGGAACGGCCTACTCAGAATCACTGTCCGAATTGTAATTATGTGGTGGTGTAGGAGCATTTCTGCTTCTGTCCGGTTTCAGTCCGTCTCGTTTTCACGACGCTGTCGTTTCCTCTCACGATCTCTTCTCAACCTTTCTCCAATCTCACAGGTTGCTTTGTGGCAATCCACAGAGTAAGGCAATATACACGGAACAATGGTTATAAAAGGGGGACACATAGGTATCCAGGCTCTTTAAAGCATAAATAGGGATCACTTCACTGACATGTGAGCAAGCCACGGTACAACTGTGAGACGCGCGGCACTCGCCGGCTACAACGTAACAATAATAATTTCCGGAACGTGTTGTTACAATGTCATTCATTTTACCCACTGTTTTTCTTTCATTCATATGTTACGTAGGCACGTACCTTTTATCTTCAGCAATCTCATTCTCTAACCAGGCCTCAGGAGCTAACCAGCGTAACACTGTCCACCACCCCTTTCGTTGTTCCGGCACATTGTTGACATCCGTGAGTAACAACAACGTACTAAACTGGAAGGTGGTCTATACATGCATGGAATTCGCGGACTAACAAAGATCAAGATCCAAATGAAGATTTTATATATATATATATATTATATATATATATATCTATAATAATAAAAGGCAAAGCCCTCACTCACTCACTGACTGACTGACTGACTGACTGACTGACTGACTGACTGACTGACTCATCACTAATTCTCCAACTTCCCATGTAGGTAGAAAGCTGAAATTTGGCAGGCTCATTCCTTACAGCTTACTTACAAAAGTTAAGCAGGTTTCATTTCGAAATTCTACACGTAACGGTCATAACGGTCGATAACGGTCGACAACGTCCGCCATGTTGAACTTTCTCATTTATTGCCCCATCTTCACGAAATTTGGTAGGCGGCTTCCCTGCACTAACCGAAACCAATGTATGTACTTATTTCGATGGTATGACGCCACTGTCGGCCGCCATATTGAACTTTCCAACGTCACCAATTTTCAAACTTCCCGTGTAGGTAGAAGGCTGACCCCATCTTCACGAAATTTGGTAGGTGACTTCCCTGCGCTAACCGAAACCGATGTACGTACTTATTTCGATGGTATGACGCCACTGTTGGCCGCCATATTGAATTTTCCAAACGTCACTAATTCTCCAACTTCCCGTGTAGGTAGAAGGCTGAAATTTGGTAGGCCCATTCCTTACAGCTTACTTACAAAAGTTAAGCAGGTTTCATTTCGAAATTCTACGCGTAACGGTCATAACGATCAACAACGTCCGCCATATTGAACTTTCTTATTCATGGCCCCATCTTCACGAAATTTGGTAGGCAGCTTCCCTGCGCTAACCGAAACCAATGTACGTACTTATTTCGGTGGTATGACGCCACTGTCAGCCGCCATATTGAATTTTCCAACATCACTAATTCTCCAACTTCCCGTATAGGTAGAAGGCTGAAATTTGGCAGGCTCATTCCTTACAGCTTACTTACAAAAGTTAAGCAGGTTTCATTTCGAAATTCTACGCATAACGGTCATAACGGTCAACAACGTCCGCCATGTTGAACTTTCTTATTTACGGCCCCATCTTCACGAAATTTGGTAGGTGGCTTCCCTGAGCTAACCAAAACCAATGTACGTACTTATTTCGGTGGTATGACGCCACTGTCAGCCACCATATTGAATTTTCCAACATCACTAATTCTCCATCTTCCCGTATAGGTAGAAGGCTGAAATTTGGCAGGCTCATTCCTTACAGCTTACTTACAAAAGTTAAGCAGGTTTCATTTCGAAATTCTACGCGTAACGGTCATAACGTTCAACAACGTCCGCCATGTTGAACTTTCTTATTTATGGCCCCATCTTCTCGAAATTTGGTAGGCGGCTTCCCTGCACTAACCAAAACCAATGTACGTACTTATTTCAGTGGTATGATGCCACTGTCGGCCGCCATATTGAACTTTTCAACAGTCTTTGTTACTTATGGGCCCATCTTCAAGAAATTTGGTACACGGGTTCCTAACGCTAACTGAATCCTACTTACGTACATATATACGTCCATAGCCTGCAGCTTGGTCACCATGTGAGGCGGCGTTGGGTCCCCCATCCCAACGCCTCCCACGTTGTTGGCTGCCTGCCTATATAAGGCCGTCCATCGCTCCAGTCTCTACATTCCCTTCCTTGCTTCGCCACGGGATTCACGTCTCCCTGCTGATAACTACAGCCTTTTTGTTTAATCCACGGCTTCTCCGCTGTTTTATTGTTTGTTTATTACAATTATAGTTATTGTATAGGTATTTTACACTTACTTTACGTTACTCATGTACCCATTTCCTTCATCATTCCAACCCCCATTACCATGTCTATCGAGGTAATCACCATCGATCAAAAAACTGTCACTTACCGAGTGGTTTCCTTGCCCGGAGATGGCACCTACCTTTTCCATTCTCTGTGTTACATATTGCACGGCCATATCAGGCTCACTCTTGATATCCGGAAGAACATTGTGTCTTATGTATTGAATGACTGGGACAGGTTCAAGGTGTGGACTGATGACGGTACAGGAGATAATTATACTACACAGGAGCACTAGAAGAGTGAAATGCTTAAGTCCTTCACCTATGGTTCTGCATGTGAGTTGATGGCTGCCGCTGAATTGTTCGGTTGGTGCTTTCAAGTGTACCTAAATGGTCAAATATTTTACACCTTTCGACAACCGCCAATGCCTCTTAAACATCTTACATTCACAGGTGACGATTTCAGTAGTGGACACTTTGATGTTTATGAATGTTTAAACTCTCAAAAGCTGGATGTGAAGTTATCGATGAAACCGGTTGTAAGCTTACAACGCTTGACAGATGCCGAATGTCACTTCAACACAAGTCCTGCAAATACTGTCGTAATTGAAACAAACCATGAACCTCAAACTGATTATGACAGCAGCAATCCAAGCTGTGAGATTTGAGACAAGATTACTGTTCACATGGCCAACTGTAAGTTGCATGCTCAAGAGTAAGCTCAGCGCACAGCTTGGTCATATTACAACCGGATGGCCGAACTCACAATGTGGTATACAAAGAGATCCTTAACAAATAATTATTGGCATATTTTCCCTCAGTTTAAAAAGGTTAAATTTTCTTCTTAATAAAAATTTTAATGCAGTACTTCGCCGCTGCGAAGCGCGGGTATTTTGCTAGTATATATATATATATCAGTCGAAGTCTGAATCACAATCTGATTGTATGGGTGGTTACCTACTAGGTAACACGTGTGGTTGGTCTGCAAGTCGGCAAACATCTGCCACGGGTGCCCTGTCAGTTGCGAGAAGCAGATCATAGAATGTTACATAGTTAACTGTAAAATAATGCAGAGTACGCGACACGTGTTTCGCCCTATTTTGGGCTCATCAGGCTTACACACTTCACTGCACCCCCTCATTAGGGGTCGGACCTCGGACATCAGACAAATGCACTTCGAATGTGACATTGTGAGAAAAAAAATCCTCTTCCAATTCCACATTCAGCCCATACCATCCTCAAACATTTTTTTTAAATCCCTTCTTTCGTCGATATAAATTGGAAGGCTCACTTGAACACTTAGCCGGAGTTTTGCAGTAGCTCGCGCGTTTGATCGTGCGTGCGGGTTGACCAGTGTGTTAGAAGGAAAGAGATCTCAGACTGGCTGCCCTGTATGTCAATCATGTGGCAAATGCCATAGGGAGGATATATGATAGACTAACATTTAAAAAAAAATATTTTTTTAATGCAACGTGATCTACCTGCACTACCTTTGCGATCTACCGGTCGATAGCGATCGACGCATTGGGCACCTCTGCTCTAGGGAAAAATTTTGTTACTTTTTTTGAAGAAGGTTGTAAGCACTAGGGCCCTCATTTCACCACCTTCTCATGATCTAACCATTTTAATACCCTGTTTGGCTGTGTTTGATCACGTCAAGCCTGTCACTCTCTCCTTTTTAAAGCAGCTGGTTTCCAGTATGAAGCCGTCTGGCTCCCCCCTTGATGTTGTCCCTCCTCGACTTCTTAAGGAGGTCTTTTCTACCTTGGGTCTTTCTATTCTTACAATTATTAATTGTAGTTTAACCTCTAGTGTGGTGCCTAAAAGTTTTAAACATGCTGTTGTGCTGAAAAAAACGGGTCTGGACCACTCTGTTATGTCTAACTTTAGGCCTATTTCCAAACTCCCTTTTTTGTCCAAACTCTTGGAAAAAGTCATCTATACCCAACTGAAGTCCTTTCTGGACGAACATGCAATTGTGGAAGTGTTCCAGTCTGGGTTTAAAACTCACCACAGCACTGAGTCCTCTCTGTTAAGGGTTTTTAATGATATTCTTTTAACAGTGGACTCTGGTGACTGTGTACTTACTGTATGCTTTTGGATTTAACAGCTGCCTTTGACACGATAGACCATGAGATCCTCATCTCCAGGCTGGAGCAGTGGGTGGGCATCAGAGGTTCAGCTCTCCAATGGTTCAGGTCTTATCTCTCAGATAGAAGTTTTTGTGTCAGTATTGATGATTTTACTTCCACCTCTGTTGCCCTCCTCTGAGGGGTACCACAGGGCTCCATCCCGGGACCTCTTCTGTTCTCCTTATACCTTCTGCCACTTGGCGCTATTTTTCGGAAACATGGTATTTCCTTTCATCTTTATGCAGATGATTGTCAGGTTTATTTCCCTCTGAAGCGCCAAGGTCCATGTTCTGTCCAGCCCCTGCTTGGTTGCCTTATTGACAAAAGGAGTTGGATGGCATTGAATTTTCTAAATTTGAATGAGAACAAAACAGAAGTCATGCTATTTAGACCCAATGGCACCAGCGGGACCCCCTGCATCGACCTTTCCACTGTGGCTCAATTTGAGAAATCCATGATCACAAATTTAGGGGTGAAAATGGATTCCACTTTAAAACTTGATAGTCATGTGAACGCAGAGGTGAAATTTTGCTTTTTGCTTTTTCCAGTTGAGGCAACTGTCAAAAATCAAGCCTGTTTTGTCTAAGCGCAACCTTGAAACAGTGATACGTGCTTTTATAACCTCTCGTCTAGATTACTGCAATGCGCTTGTTTTAGGAATTAGCCAGGCCTCCATTGCTCGCCTACAGCTGGTGCAAAATGCCAGCAAAATTTTAACTGGCATAAGAAAGCATGAGCACGTTACCCCGGTTTTGGCTTCCCTTCACTGGCTTCCAATTTGTTTTCAAATCCATTTTAAGATCCTTGTTTTTTGTTTTTAAGTCTTTTAATGGTTGTACCCCGCTTTATTTGTCGGAACTGCTTCACCCTTATGTACCGTCTCACTCTTTCAGGTCAACAGACCAGATGCTTTTACGTGTCCCCAAGGCACGATGCAAACTCCGAGGTGATCGAGCTTTTTCAGTTGCAGCCCCAAAACTCTGGAACGAATTGCCGTTGCACGTTAGGCAGGCTCCTTCGCTAGCTGCATTTAAATCCTATTGAAAAACACATTTTTACTCTCTGGCTTTTAACCCAGTATGGGATGTTGGCTAACTGTATACTTTTTATTAAGAATCTCTTCAGTTCTTATGTGTTTATGTGTTTCTGTTTCCTTTACCCTTCGGTTTTGTGTGTCTGATATGTTGGGTTTTCTTTTTTTTATTGTACAGTACTTTGGTCAGCCTTGATGTTGGTTTTAAAGTGCTTTATAAATAAATAAATAAATAAATAAATAGTATAACATTTTATAATATATTCCCTTTTGTGTATTTTCATTCAGTTTAGGAAAAGGTATCAAATTTCAGGCTAAAAGATTGACATTTAGGGTATTTTTACTGCTGATGAATGTCAAAACATGTCTAATTTGATGCGAACCGCAGGGCACACACACACCAAGCACACACTAGGGACAATTTAGAATCGCCAATCCACCTAATCTGCATGTCTTTGGGAGGAAACCCACGCAGACACGGGGAGAACATGCAAACTCCACGCAGGGAGGACCCGGGAAGCGAACCTGGGTCTCCTAACTGCGAGGCAGCAGCGCTACCCACTGCGCCGCCGTGCCACCCTATCTTGAATGTTCTGTTTGTTATTAATACACTTTTGGAATTTATTTTTGAAGAGGTGAGCCCCAGTATTTCTTGACCATGTCAGAGACATTTGACATCATGACATGTCTGTTCACTTTGGATTGTCAATACAACCTCATTTTGTTAGTTCTTTGCTGACTATCCTCTGCTCTTCTACATGTTTTGCTACTCGATCCACGTTGGCCAAACCCACCCATCTCAATATATGAAAGTCGGTGAGTTTCCAACGGCTACAAACTACGTCTTCAGTTATCAACTGCTTGACCCAATTGTTCTGAATCTTCATTTTTGAGACCTTATATCATCTGAAGTCAAAGATTAAAAAAAAAACCTCATATCTCCTCAGCCTTCATGAACATTTGATTCTATCACTGCACCTCAGATTACAAAAACTGGTCTTCAGTACCTCTAGGTTGGACCACCAGACGTACTGCTTATGTAATGACATGGTGTTACAGCCTTAAAGATGGCTTAACTAAACTGGCCTTGTGTGGTTATCTTCAAAGCCTAATTAGTACAATCATAGGAACATCAAGACAAATTGCATAATCCACCAATTCAAATCTGAGTATATCTCTAATAATGTCTGTATGGACATACCTCAATAATCAGGGTCTCATTAATTGGTCCTGATGCCGAAAGGGTCTCTGGGCGATGGTATGGCCGCTTATACTCAAAGATTGTTCCGGCGAATTTGTGTCGGCCAGGCCAATCGATTGTCCATTGTCCATTAAGGTAATACTTCTGCTGCAGATTTCTCACAGATAAATAGGAACTGGAGCTGTTCATCTCAAATACACGAATGCTGCGAGCTCCTGCTGGAATAGTTAGAACGTGGTAGTATTCTGTCAATACAAAAGTACCCGACACAAGTATGTCAGAGGCATGGAAGATCATTTAACTTTCAAGTTGATATATCTCTGGAGAAAAAGAATGCATCTACTCAAATATTTTGAAATTTCAGGAAAAAAAAACCCAGAAACATTCATCAAATGTTCTAAGCAGCTAAACATAAAAGAATGTTACTGATTACAACCTCAGGAAGAGGACTAGTCAAAGCTGGAATGACGAGATAGAGCGGAATAACGGAAAGACAGCATGAAGACCTGTTATGTATCGCGGGTCCGGAAGTCTTCAGACACTGTTGCCCTGTTGATTTTATTTTACGTGGATGAATTTGCCATTTGTGACCGTCGGTCTATACCAGGGGTGGGCAGTGTCAGTCCTGGAGAGCCGCAGTGGCTACAGGTTTTCATTCCAACACAATTGCTTAATTAGAAACCAATATTTGTGAATCTCAGACCTTATTTAATTACTGTATATGGCTTACTAGTCTGCAGTGTAAGTTTCTTATATTGTAGATATTTTCCTTTCCAAGTATGTCATCCAAATGATTTAAAGCCTAAAATGTTTAATTTTCAGTCTGTCACATTTTTCTATTAAGTGTTTTATTAAATCAAACAGTACAAGGCGAACCCACAGAGGTGTAAATGGAAACAATTTAGATGGAGAACTGCTGGCTGTTTTGCCATTAAACAGTGAATGCAGCTTTTTAAGATTGAAATAAACAGTTAAGGGTGGGGAATGTTCACAAACAAGTCCGCTAAAACGAAGCATCAAAATGTCACTTAAGCAATAAGGGCTTCATCAGCAGTAATTGACTTCTCATAATAATAATAATAATAATAATATTAATAATAATAATAATACATTTTATTTATATAGTGCCTTTCCCATGCTCAAGGCACTTACAGAATATAAGAAAGAACGGCAGGGTATACAGCATATACAGTGGTGTGAAAAACTATTTGCCCCCTTCCTGATTTCTTATTCTTTTGCATGTTTGTCACACAAAATGTTTCTGATCATCAAACACATGTAACCATTAGTCAAATATAACACAAGTAAACACAAAATGCAGTTTTTTAATGATGGTTTTTATTATTTAGGGAGAAAAAAAATCCAAACCTACATGGCCCTGTGTGAAAAAGTAATTGCCCCCTTGTTAAAAAATAACCTAACTGTGGTGTATCACACCTGAGTTCAATTTCCGTAGCCACCCCCAGGCCTGATTACTGCCACACCTGTTTCAATCAAGAAATCACTTAAATAGGAGCTGCCTGACACAGAGAAGTAGACCAAAAGCACCTCAAAAGCTAGACATCATGCCAAGATCCAAAGAAATTCAGGAACAAATGAGAACAGAAGTAATTGAGATCTATCAGTCTGGTAAAGGTTATAAAGCCATTTCTAAAGCTTTGGGACTCCAGCGAACCACAGTGAGAGCCATTATCCACAAATGGCAAAAACATGGAACAGTAGTGAACCTTCCCAGGAGTGGCCAGCCGACCAAAATTACCCCAAGAGCGCAGAGACGACTCATCCGAGAGGTCACAAAAGACACTAGGACAACGTCTAAAGAACTGCAGGCCTCACTTGCCTCAATTAAGGTCAGTGTTCACGACTCCACCATAAGAAAGAGACTGGGCAAAAACGGCCTGCATGGCAGATTTCCAAGACGCAAACCACTGTTAAGCAAAAAGAACATTAGGGCTCGTCTCAATTTTGCTAAGAAACATCTCAATGATTGCCAAGACTTTTGGGAAAATACCTTGTGGACTGATGAGACAAAGGTTGAACTTTTTGGAAGGCAAATGTCCCGTTACATCTGGCGTAAAAGGAACACAGCATTTCAGAAAAAGAACATCATACCAACAGTAAAATATGGTGGTGGTAGTGTGATGGTCTGGGGTTGTTTTGCTGCTTCAGGACCTGGAAGGCTTGCTGTGATAGATGGAACCATGAATTCTACTGTCTACCAAAAAATCCTGAAGGAGAATGTCCGGCCATCTGTTCGTCAACTCAAGCTGAAGCGATCTTGGGTGCTGCAACAGGACAATGACCCAAAACACACCAGCAAATCCACCTCTGAATGGCTGAAGAAAAACAAAATGAAGACTTTGGAGTGGCCTAGTCAAAGTCCTGACCTGAATCCAATTGAGATGCTATGGCATGACCTTAAAAAGGCGGTTCATGCTAGAAAACCCTCAAATAAAGCTGAGTTACAACAATTCTGCAAAGATGAGTGGGCCAAAATTCCTCCAGAGCGCTGTAAAAGACTCATTGCAAGTTATCGCAAACGCTTGATTGCAGTTATTGCTGCTAAGGGTGGCCCAACCAGTTATTAGGTTCAGGGGGCAATTACTTTTTCACACAGGGCCATGTAGGTTTGGATTTTTTTTCTCCCTAAATAATAAAAACCATCATTTAAAAACTGCATTTTGTGTTTACTTGTGTTATGTTTGACTAATGGTTAAATGTGTTTGATGATCAGAAACATTTTGTGTGACAAACATGCAAAAGAATAAGAAATCAGGAAGGGGGCAAATAGTTTTTTACACTACTGTAGCATTGTACAAACCAAATAAATAAATAAAGAAGATTAAGACAGTAATTTCAGAGGAAGCCTAACAGACAACAGAATTGATAAAGAAACTGAGTTGGAATAATAACCTTTAGCCACTGTGGCTCTCCAGGACCAACATTGCCCACCCCTGGCCTATACCCATTAACCCTTAATGATAAAGTAAAAACACATTTTCAGAAGCATTTGCAAACTGATTAACAACTCAAAAACTGAGATCTCTCATTCATAGAAGTATCCAAACCCTTTGCTGTTGCACTCCATGCTCATGTGTATCATGATGGCTTTAATTCTCATCCAGAACTTGATTGGAATCCACCAGTGGCAAACTGAATTGACTGGTCTTCATTTAGAAAGGTACATGTGGACCTGTGTGTAGACGGTCCGACAATTCATACTGTACAGGATAAGACTGGCCAACTTTGTTGGAGTGAAAGGCCTGCTCTCGTCCTGATTGTTTGAATGTTACTATCAATCATCTTTTGTTCACCAGTGACCAACTTTAACTATATCTGAACTCCATTTGCAACTCCTATAAGTGAAAATGTGAATACAATGTTTCTTTCTGAATTATTTGTGTCAGAAGCTGCTTACTACAATACAATAAAAGCACAGGTCAGGTCAGGTCAGATTGGGGAGCATGCACTGGTACATGGTGTTGCCGCACCCACCACATGACGAAACAGCTCAGGATCCTGGTTGGCAACCCCCCTAATAGGGCAAATTAGTGAATCATGCACATGGAGCAATCAGCGTGACCATCCCTCATTGTCGGCTCCATGAGTCGTTTAGCACAAGGGCCTACATTCATGGCATAAAAGTCTGAGGGGTTAAAAATGAGAGTTCAAACTGAAAGATGGGGACGAGCATCAGTGGGGTGTTTCCACTGTGACAGACGGAATGGACCAGATGGACTACTCTTCAGGGGACGATTATGGAGTGCTGGTCTGGGAGATGAGGAC
The DNA here is from genome assembly GCA_026402145.1 of Polypterus bichir lapradei. Taxonomy (NCBI): domain Eukaryota; kingdom Metazoa; phylum Chordata; class Cladistia; order Polypteriformes; family Polypteridae; genus Polypterus; species Polypterus bichir. The sequence continues at coordinate 14,765,006 of JANRMT010062841.1, forward strand.
TCAGTCCTGCTGAGCGAGTGGACCAGGGGTGATTGAGTGTTCTTGGAGGAATATCACTGCAGTGACCGACGGAGGTGGCGGAGACTCCAGGGCTCCAGGGACTCTCAGCGGGGGTAACCAGCTAAGATGGCCGAGAGGGAGCCGTGAAGAACGGGGTCATTGGTGTCTTGTGCCTACTGAGCGACTTCAACTATGAGCCGGAGAGACGACAAGGGGACACCTGGAGCTCAAAACTGAGATAAGGTTGATTCTGACTGTAATTTGGTGTTTTAACTATTTATTGACTTTCGAATTGTTTTACATCACCGGCACTATTTAAGGATTTATTTATTAAAGAGCTTTTCTTTTTTTTTTTAATAACTGTACAGTGACACTTTTAATAAATACACAGCACACTGTTTACACTAAAACTTGTTGTTGTCTCCTCACTTGTCCTAGTCCATCCTCGGTTCATGAACTCTTTGGAGAATCCTTGGGCACTGCTGGTTTGACTTTGTGTTGCTCACAGGGTCCTGAATGAGGCACATTACCTGCATTGTGAGGGAGCGTCAGTTATGGCACTACGGCCATGTGGCGCGATTCCCTGAGGGTGATCCTGCTCACAGGACCCTCATTGTTGGGGACCCGAGTGGCTGGATCAGGCCAAGGCCGACAAAACTGGTCGAACAACTGAAGAGCAAATTAACAAAATACACTCCAGTTTTAAGATCACACTTGATACGGCACGGTGGCGCAGTGGTAGCACTGCTGCCTCACAGTTAGGAGACTTGGGTTCGCTTCCTGGGTCCTCCCTGTGTGGAGTTTGCATGTTCTCCCCGTGTCTGTGTGGGTTTCCTCTGGGTACTCCGGTTTCCTCCCACAGTCCAAAGACATGCAGGTTAGGTGCATTGGTGATCCTAAATTGTGCTTGGTATGTGGGTGGGTGTGTGTGTGTGCGTGCCCTGCGGTGGGCTGGCGCCCTGCCCAGGATTGGTTCCTGCCTTGCGCCCTGTGTTGGCTGGGATTGGCTCCAGCAGACCCCCGTGACCCTGTGTTCATATTCAGCGGGTTGGAAAATGGATGGATGGACTTGATACACCGGGTGTGACTGAAACACAAGGCCAATACTCATTAAATCTGCATGTTAACCCTAAAATATATTCATACAAAGTTTAAAAGAGAATGAAAAAAAACTTAATTATTTGATACTTTAAATCAGGAGTGAGATTCAAAAATGTAATAACAAAATAAGTTATGACTGACATGAAGCAGGGAAGTCTGGGAAAAAAGGCCGAGGGTCACTTACGGTTGTTGTAGTGCTGCTTGCTGTAATGGCCTTTGTAGATTTTGCATGTTGAATTGTTGCCTTTGCAGACTCCACAGATATCTGGCACAGCACTGGAACCCAAAATGCGATCACAGCCAACTTGCTACAAAAAAAAAAAAAAAAAAAGATTATCATAAAACAAATAAATAGAAACAATAATGAGGAAAATAAAAATACCAAAAGTGCAACAGGAATCATGCAACTTCCCCCTAGAGACCCCTAAAGTATGTTTTCCCACAGTATTCATTTCTTGAAAAGTTATTGTTTTATTATTTTTTTTTTTAGAATTTCCAAGGTAAGTCAACTGAAAATGAAAAATATCTTCAAAGAGAAATATAAATAAATAACAAGCCGGTTAAGTTTGCAGATGATACCAAGATAGGTGGATTAGCAGATAATTTGGATTTCGTTATGTCATCACAGAAGGACTTGGATAGCAGACAGGGTTGGGCAGATTTGTGGCAGATGAAATTTAATGTCAGTAAATGTAAAGAATTACACATAGGAAGTAAAAATGTGAGGTTTGAATACACAATGGGAGGTCTGAAAATTGAGAGTCCACCTTATGAGAAGGATTTAGGAGTCATAGTGGACTCTAAGCTATCGACTTCCCGACAGTGTTCAGAAGCCATTAAGAAGGCTAACAGAATGTCAGGTTATATAGCGCCTTGATGTGTGGAGTACAAGTCACAGGAGGTTCTGCTCAACCTTTATAACACACTGGTGAGGCCTCATCTGGAGTCCTGTGTGCAGTTTTAGTCTCCAGGCTACAAAAAGGACATAACAGTGCTAGAGAAGGTCCAGAGAAGAGCGACTAGGCTGATTCAGGGCTACAGAGGATGAGTTATGAGGAAAGATGAAAAGAGCCGAGCCTTTAAAGGAGATGAAGAGGAGACCTGACTGAAGTGTTTAAAATTATGAAGTGAATTAGTCCCATGGATCGAGATGGTGACTTTAAAATGAGTCCATCAAGAACACGGGGACACAGTTAGAAACTTGTTAAGGGTAAAGTTTGCGCAAAATTAGGACGTTTTTCTTCACACAAAGAATGAGAGACATTTAGAATAAGCTACCAAGTAGGGTGGTGGACAGTAGGACTTTAGGGACTTTCAAAACTCAACTTGATGCTTTTTTAGGAGAATTAAGTGGATAGAACTGGTGAGCTTTGTTGGGGTGAATGGCCTGTTCTCATCTTGAGTGTTCTAATGTTACTATCAATCATACATTTTTCTCTTTTGTTCACCAGTGACCAACTTTAACTATATTAGAACTTCATTGACAACTCATTTAAGTGAAAATGTGAATACAATATTTCGTTTTGAATTGTTTGTGTCATAAGCTGCTTACTATAATGCAATCAAAGCACAGGTCAGGTCAGGCACTGGTACGCATGGCCACACCCACCACACGGCGAAACATCTCAGGATCCTGGTTGGCAACCCCTTTAGGAAGGCACCCGGTCCAGTCCCACCCAGTGGAAATGACCATCTATCTGCCGCAGCCAGGTGTTACGTGGGCATCCCCTTGGCTTCCTCCAGCCACTCAGGTCCTCAACACTGAGTATCCTGCAAGCCGGTTCACCCTCGGGAGAATCGCACCACATTGGCCGTAGTGCTGCTGGTAATTTGCCTCATTCAGGACTCCATGAGCAACTGCTCATTTGACACAAAGTCAAACCAGAAGAGACACAGTACCAAGGGAATCCAGTCATCATCTCAGGTCACTGGATAGCGTCAATGTATCACAAAACAGGAAGCACCAGCACTAAAGACTTGGACCTTCATCCTTTTGCAGATATCAGGAGCGCCACACACCCCTTTCCAGTGACCTCATGACCACCCATGCTCTTCCAATCCATCTACTGACTTCATAGAAAGAGTCACCAGAGACATGAACGTCACTGCCGTGGTAAGTAAACCTCTTGATGAGGTCCACACTCTCTCCACAGACAGACACACTGCTCATGACTGTGCCTAAGAGGTCATTAATGGCCTGGATATTGGTTTTTCATAAAAGCACCATCAAGTAAATCTTGGAAGATAATTCAAAAGGGATTGATTGTTGAAAATCTTTGCCAGTGGAAAATGGCATTTGGCTTAATTCCCAGGATCCTGTTCCATCAGTCAGAAACTGGAGGTCAGTCTGAGCACTGCTAGCATCTGTTAGACATACGAGAGCACAGTGGCGTTCTCCTCTCCACTGATGGATTACTTCCATGTGTAGCGGAGCGATAACTTCTGTGAATGTACCACCCACTGCCACTGCACTACCGGAAAAGGGCATTTTTTTTTTTCATAAGGTAAATTCAAGAAGCCAGCATGTGCGCCATGTTTTACCTCACACGTTCCATCAATGCACACGTTTGTGCTTTCTTCAGAACAGGCGGTGCCATCTTTCACCTTACTGGAGAGAGCGAAGAAGAAGTCATAGCCTTCAGCGTAACAGTAGAGCTTGCAGGCGTCCTGCTCTGTAAGGAAATGAGCCAAAAAAACAAAAAGGTGTCTGCTGTAAAAGTGTAACAGTCTTAATATTCACAGAACAGTTTAAAAGAAATTAATGATTTCATAAAAAAATAACACATTAGGATGCGTCGATGACAACTTCCTGAATGGTACCAATTCTGGACTGAATAGGCTCATATTTCCCATTATGCGGAATTAATTAAGGAAGCATCCATCCATTAATAAAGCCACGTTTCACACCAAGGCTGTATTGGAAAATACAATTCTGATCATAAGTTTACATACCCTGGCAGAATTTGTGAAATACTGGCCATCATTTGGAAAACTAGGGGGCTTCACCCCCTGCTCACTTTGCTTGCCTACCCCTCCAATCTCACACCCCCATCACCGCTATGTATCATTGTGAAGAGGGGGACTGAACACACCCCAAGGAGATGTGGTTGCTCCTCTGAAACCCCCTCTTAAACGGTGATAATATGGGAAACAAATAACAGTTTCTTTTTTTTACCTCCTCTTTGCTTGATCAGCTGCTTGCTTGCTTGCTGCTGCTGCTGCCGTGTCGTGTGATCTGCAACTCGTGTGGCGCATTGAACGTTTAAAAGCCTGTACAGTAGCTGTCTTTTTGTCTCACTTCCTTGTCTCTCTTCTCCCCCAGACATCCTCAAACACTATGTGATCCCTTTACGCTGTTCTGTTATTTCACCGAGTAATAATTTCCATTTGTTTGCACTAATACGATCTTTACTATCATTTTTTTGAGACTTTTGAATTGTCCTACTTCCATTATCTCTAACCTGCTCTGCATGTGTATCACAGGACTTACTTCCAAAAGTTGTCTCACAGGACGTGAAAATGTCTCTCTTCAAAAGATCTCTTTTGAAAAGATCACGGCTTGTCGCAAGATTTTTTTTTTATAATAGAGAGCTATAAGTAATCCTGCAGAAAGCTTTCCTTTTAATTAATGAGTGGGCTTAGGCGAGGCAATTTATTATCACATAATATGTGTGCACTCTTTTTAAACCCTAATGATAACTGAATTTTATGGGGTGGAGTGGTGGCTCTAAGGCTAGGGTTCTGCATTGGTAATCAGAAAGTTTGCCAGTTCAAATCCCATAAACACTAGAAGTGACTCTACTCCGTTGGGGCCCTGAGTAAGGCCCTTAAACTGCAATTGTCCCATCTTGGGTATGACGTTAATCTGCATCTAGCCCTTCAAGCAGGTCCTCCAACTTGCAGGGAGAACTTGGGGTTTGGTGGCAGGATTGGCACTCCAGCCACTAAAAAAAAAAAAAACAGTGTAGTGCTGAGGTGTCGTCCATTGCATGACTGTACTTGGATCTCAATGCTGGTGGTGGGTGCAGTAACACACTGTAACATGTTCCCTCTCAGGGATGTGCGATTAGGGTAGGCAGGCATCATGAAAAGTAAAAAAACTAATAATGATAACATAAAATAAATGTGTCCACTGGTCTGTGCTATAAATTTGTTTTCTGTATGATACCAATAACTTTGGTCATTTCAATAGTTAAAATCGCTGAATTGGCGCATTTCCTGTTCAAATACAGGGGAGAAACTTGAGGTGCGGCAGTGACGAGCCTCACCTCACCTTGGACTGCGCTCTCCTTCACACACGGGGTTGATGTGTGCAATTGGCGCGTGCCTGTCGCTGTCTCTCTGTATATAATGTTTGCAGACACATTTATTATACACCCTGACTGTCCACAGTCTGGCTAATATCTTTAATGAATGTGTGTGGCATATTTAGCCTTGCTGATCGGACATTAAACTGCAGAGAAAAGGCCCAATGTGAGTGAGGCATGCAGTACCGTGCTGCCCTGAATGGGGCGCATGTGAGCCCAATAGGTACTCATTGCTGCTGTTCTTCTACATAGAAGCGCCGATAAGTTAGCGATATTAGAAAGTCAAGTGCACTACATCGCTCCGTTTATTTTTATTTTCTGTTCCAACTGATTGCCAAAATGGAAGATTAAGATTTTTAAAACGAAAGGAAAATAAGGAGGACTTTTACAAGAAAGTGACAGAGATTTTCGTGGAGAAGGAAAGGCGCATGGACTTTATTTACAAATAAAGGTAAGAGCATAAACGGTTTTCAGTTTTATAAAAAATGAGATGAGACTAAGAAAAAAAAAATCAATCCAATATTTCAAAAATACATTTTTACCTTAAATAAAATATTCTTTTGTTTTTCTTGTTATACTTTTGTTGAACAGTCTGCATTAAAATTGATTAAAGCTTTAAAATTAAAAGCTTTTAAAAACAACTATTTCAAAATTGAAACTGTTTTTTTTTTGTACACCACTCTATACTTTCATTTGTATTGAATGAGTATGAATTGTAGAATTGCGATGGCAAATTTAGAACACGTGGAGGGTGAGGAGCAAACGCGCTCTCTCCGCTCTCTGTCACCGCTATAAATGTAATGTTCTTTCTTATCCAAATATGTACCTTACTGATGTGTGTGTAAAGAATGCTGATGATATATGAAACATAACCAGTAGTCAAGGTGCAAGCTGCCAATTGAATAGTGAATCAGCTGCTCTTTTGGTTCATATATTTGTAAATCTGACTCTGAAGGAGTCACCAGCCATGAACCTCACCGCACGTCACCGCTCCCTCTCTCATAATCGAATTCACCCAAAATGGGCCTGATCAAAAGTTTACATCCCCTTGAATGTTGGGGCTGATAATAACACACACAAGTGGAGACACAGAGGTTCAAATTAAGGGCAATTAATGGTGAGTGTCTCCCCCCCACCCCCCCACAACCTCTTGGAATGAAGTCAGCGTCTGTGTATAAACAGTCCATCATTTAAATTCATGCAGCGCTGCACTGACTTTGCTGGATACCAAGCCATGGGGAAAGCAAAAAAAATGCCAAAGGACCTGCATGAAAAGTTTTGAATAAATCAGAAAAAAGGATATAAGAAGATATCCGGAGATTAGAAAATGCCAGTCAGTCAGCAGTGTTCAGACTCTGATAGAAAACTGGAAAGTTAAGAGTTCTCTTGTTACAAATAAAAAAGAAATACAGAACTACTGCAGCTACTACTACTATTAGTAGTAATAATTATCATTAATAATAATAATAACTCTGCGGTAGACTGGCGCCCTGCCCGGGCTTTGTTTCTTGCCTTGCGCCCTGTGTTGGCTGGGATTGGCTCCAGCAGACCCCCCCCCCCGACCCTGTAGATAGGATATAGCAGGTTGGATAATGGATGGATGGATTGTAATAACTAAAAATGATGTCACCTAGGAGACAACATGTGAAGGAAACTGTGAAACAAAATACAGCAGTAGTACTACTACAACTACTATTACTAAAAATAATAATTAACATTAACAATAAAACCAAGAATGATGTCACCCAGGAGAAAATATGTGAAGAAGTCTGGAAAAGCGTCTTGTGAAGAGATGAGACAAAGATGAACCTGCATTAAAGTGACAGCAAGAGCAAAGTGTGGAACTGCCCGAGGTCCAAAGGAGACCACCTCATCTGTTAAACATGGCGGTGCTGGCGGTGTTATGGCTTGGGCATGTCTTCTCTTCACTGATGATGGAACTGCTGATGGCACAATGAATTCTGAGGTGTGTGGAAACATCTGATCTACTCAAGTTCCAGTAATACTTCCCTAACCCTAACCCTAACCTTCATCCTACCACAAGTCAATGATCCAAATGTACTGCTGAGGCCACACAGGAGTTTATCAAAGCTAAAAAATTGAAAATTCTTGAATGGCCAAGTCAGTCACTCAATTTCAATCCAAGGGAGCAGGCCTTCCTTATGCTAAAGATAAACCATAAGGGGACAAGCCCCCCAAAATAAGCAGAACCTGAAAATGGCTACATTAGAGGCTTGACAGAGCATCACCAGAGAAGATCCTCAGCAACTGGTGATGTCTATGAATGGCAGACTTCAAGCAGCCATTGCCTGCCAGGGATATGCGACAAAGTCCTAAATATGACAATGGCTTTAACAGACCTGCAATTGCTGTGTCCCAAACATGATGGTGCCCTGAAATGGGGGGACCGTGTAGAAAAGTGTTGTGTGACCGAAACGTCTTCAAATCCCCTTGAAGACTGTAGCATGCTCTTTAATCACATTGTCTGAACTGTTTGGTTTGTAATTTTAAACTGCAGAGTAGAGGAGTAAATCAAGGAAAGATGTGTCTGTGTCCCAAACAGTATGGAGGGCACCGTATGTATTGATGATAATTAAATCCAGGTGTTACAATTTCAAGAAAGAGCAGGTTAAAAACTGAGGACATCACAGCTGAACTTGGATATTGCTGTAGACAAATTACACCATTCCTGTAAATTAAGAGTCCGCTAAAAAAAAAGTCACCGTGGTACTGGGGTGTAATTGATGTTTGGGTATTTCACTTGTGTTGCTGACACCATTAATTCTGCTCAATTCCTTGACGGACAGAGCAAGTGCCTGAAAATGAGTTCCAGATCTGCTTGAACCGCTTCAGTCCTTCATAAGCTCCATTTGCACAGCTGCTCGCTTTCGTTGAAAGATTTGCTTGGCTGAAAAGAGACAAGTCGTACCTTCAACTTGAGTGTAAGGTTTCCAATTGTAATGCCAGCCTCGGAACTGCTTGCTGTTAAATTCAGCACACTGCTTGGATCGGAAATCAACGCTGCCCGGGTCACACATCTGAGTATTGCACAATTTGTACACCCGAGAGGAGCCTTCACAGAACCTTCCACCATACACAGGCCTAGAAGAAGGAAAAATAAATAAATAATAACAAGTGTACTATATTTAAAAATAAGGTGTCACCATAAAAGGAAAATACATATCACTTTGCAATATTCACAGAGCTAAAAAGTAACCTAAAGGACAAAACTGCATCTCATGCATTCCTGCTTCAGCAAGAATAAAATATTTTTTTGCCATAACAGCATTTCTTGCATGAAGTTGCATTCAGTGAAGGTCATATAATAAAATATCAATGCACAACATGAGGACAATAACTTTATGGTGTCCCCTGCCATCTGTGCAGTCTGTCCCTATGGTTCTATAAAGTGCCCCTGCTGCCCTGCATTGTTCCTGTTCCAACAAAGGCAGGTGTCTGTTCTCGTCTAAAATGTTATTTTTGATGAATGTCTTGACTTGCATCAAAAATCAAGTTATGAATGTTGGCGGAAAAGGAACACATTCATAACCCAAGGGCCATCTGTAGCACTCACTAAGTTTCAGTTGATGTCACCCAGTAGAGCATGGCAATGTGCATTTGACTGTTATATTTAAAACACTTCTCTTGAAATAAATCATTTTTGGAAGAAAAAACAGAAAAGTTTCCAAGACCTTTACTATCAGGTTCAGGTCAGGTTGGGGTGCATGCACTGGTACAGAGCATTGCTGAACCAACCACATAACCAGGGACGTGCGGTCTGGGGAGCCAGGTGAGGCAGAGTCTCATCTGTCATCATGATAAGTAAAAAAAGTAGTAATGATAACATAAAATAAATGTATCCACTGATTTGTGCTATAAATTGATTTTCTATATGATTCCAATAATTTTGATCTTTTTTATAGTCAAAATCGCTGAATCAGCGAATTTCCTGTTCAAATACTGAGAAGAAATGTGAGGTGTGGCAGCGACGAGCCTCACCTCACCTCAGACTGCGCTCTCCCTCACACACGGGGTTGATGTATACAATTGGTGCGTGCCTGCTGCTGTCTCTCTGTATATAAGGTTTGCAGACACGTTTATTATACACCCTGACTATCCACAGTCTGTCTAATATCTTTAAGTCTTTCAGGGCGGATGTCGACTTTTGTCAAGAGGAAGGGTTGAGGGTGGTAATCAACTGTAAACTGCAACCAAATCCACCATTTTGTTTTAGTTTGACTCTCTTTGCTAGAAGGATTGTTAGCTTCATTGGGTTGATCGAGATTCCCTGCACTCACGTGAGAAGTTTAGAGCAGACAACAGCAAAAATGGTATAGACATTTGGTGAGAGATCGAAGTGAAAATGCAAAGCAAAAATTGGTAACACTTTACATTGTGTCCATAATTACACTGTAACTACTATGTTATTACCTTTATAAGTACAGTGTAACTATGAGTTATAACTCCATACTTACTGTGTAATACAAAATAATGCTATAGTTAATTACTCACTCCATCCATCCATCCATCCATCCATCATCCAACCCGCTATATTCTAAGTACAGGGTCATGAGGGTCTGCTGAAGCCAATGCCAGCCAACACAGGGCGCAAGGCAGGAAACAAACCCCGGGCAGGGCGCCAGCCCACCACAGGGCGCACACACACACCAAGTACACACACGGGACAATTTCGAATCGCCAATGCACCTAACCTGCATGTCTTTGGACTGTGAGAGGAAACCAGAGCACCCAGAGGAAACCCACGCAGACACGGGGAGAAGATACAAACTCTATGCAGGGAGGACCCGGGAAACAAACCCGGGTCTCCTAACTGTGAGGCAGCAGCGCTACCCACTGCGCCACCGTGCCGCCCATTGTTATTCCACAGTTTATATAATTACAATGTAATAATTTATCACTGAACCAAAAACAAGTGTACTTGCATAGTTACATTGTATCTGTACTTTCAAAATGTAATAAAAACATCAGGGTATGTAACTACAACTATGTAACAGATGTTCCATGGTCTGGGCAATTGTAATGGAGAATTGCAGTGATAACTACATAGGTTTTTGATGATATTTTTTAATTGGTGAAAACAAGTCAAGTCAAGTTGGGGAGCATGCACTGGTACAGTGTCTTGCCATACCCACCACATGACGAAACAACTCAGGGTCCCGGTTTGCAACCCCCCAGGCAGACACGTGGTCCAGTCACACCCTCCGGAAATGACCTTCTATCTGCCGCAGCCAGGTGTTACTTGGCCTGGTCCAGACACTCGGGTCCCCAGCAATGAGGATCTTACGAGCCCGATCACCTTCAGGGAAACACGCTACATGGCTGTAGTGCCGTAACTGATGCTCCCTCACAATGTAGGTAATGTGCCTCATGCGGGACTCCATGAGCAACACAAAGTCAAACCAGCGGTACCCAAGGATTCTCTGAATAGACACAATACTGAAGGAGTCCAGTCTTCATCTCAGCTCCTCCATTACTATCTGAAATGTATTAATGTTATTGCAAAGTTTATGATAATGGTTACCTTGGGTTATTGCACTGCCGTTCTCTGTACGTCACCCCACTACCGCATGTCCTGGAGCAGGTAGACCAGTTGGACCAGTCTGACCAATGGCCATGAACAGATCGGGGGCCTTCATCTCCATGTTTCACACACTGTCCTCGACGACACCACTTAAAGACAAAAAATACAAAAAAGTGTAAAAAACTGGACAAAAAGGCAAATGTGTGGTACACAATAAGAAAGGTTTGTAATGTCTTCCTACCATATCAGGGCCACATGCAGTCCCTTCAGCAGCCGGCATGAACTTTGTTTCACATTTCCTGCCAACTCGGTGACACCACAATGCCTTGCATATATCCTATATGGAGAAAGAAATGGAAATTTGAAAGTAAATATGATTGTTAGTTAAAAAGTAAAGTCAATTTCAGTCATGTGAAAAAGAAAGTACACCCTCTTTTAACGCTAATGTTTGTCTTGAATGCCCAGTGACACAAACTTGGTGGAAGGACAAGGGGAGAAAGCGGGCTAAGGGCATCATCTCCCCCAGGATGCTAGAGGGCAACTCCCGTGGGTTGCTGGGGCACCATGGATTCCCGCAGGGCATGCTGGGAATAGGAGCTTGCTGTGAACCTGTTGGGTTCCATGGGTGCCACCACGGGGAGCAGGAAGGACTGCAGAGCACTACTATGTCGGGATTCCGCCACACCTGGGAGTAATTCCAGACCTCCCTAACGAGTCACCTGGAATACTCGCAGGTACAGCTTAAAAGGGGCCGCCTGGCTTCATTCCAAGAGCCAGAGTCGGGAGGGAGAGAGACAAAGCTTACCAGAGGAGGAGGAGGTGGAAAGAGAAAGCTGAGGAAGAAAAGAAAACAAAGTACTGTGTGCTCTGCATTGTACTGTGCTGCTTGTGGGAACGGTTTGGGAAGCGTTCCCATTGTAAATAAACGTGTGTTGTGCTGAAACTTGTGCCTGGTGTCTGTCTGCGTCGGGTTTGGACAGCTGGTGCGCCTCCTACAGGCCACAGATTCTACATATCAGGACATAATAAAAAATCATCTGGGAAAAATAAATCAGAAACCAAGAAGGCATCAGATTTAATGAGTGAAATTAGCAGATTAGATCAAGAACACGCCAGGTCTCCAAAGGTGGCACTTTGCAGGAAAAGACAGGCTTTGCAATCAGAACTCAACCTCCTGACAACAAAAGAAATGGAACCACTTAAATATAAATCGCAACATCAGTATTATGAACACGGAGAGAAGGCTAACAAGATCTTAGCTCAACAAATCCACAATGCAATACCAGTAATTACCAACATAGATGGAGACAGAATCATTGACCATAAAAATAAAATGCCCAAATTTAGAGACAACTATAAGTTCTTATATTCTACTCAGTTTAAAGAAGACAAGACACAATCTAATGCGTTTTTTGGATGCATTACCACAATTAGATACTCTGAGTGCAGAGGAACTGGAGGAACCACTGGCACTATTAGAATTACTAGACACTATAAACTCACTTCAGAGTGGGAAAGCAGCAGGCCCTGATGGTTACTCTGCTGCATTTTATACAAAATTTTCAATCAAACTAGCCCCCCTTTTATTAGCAACATTTTAGAAGCCAGAGACAATAAAATTTTACCTCAAACTTTTTGGCAAGCATTAATAACATCTTTCCTAAGAAAAATAAGAACTTATTACTATATGCATCATACAGACCAATCTCACTTCTGAATAATGATGTTAAGATACTTTCCAAAGCTCTAGCTAGAAGGATTGAGAAAGTGCTTACTTCTGTAATATCACAGGACCAAACCGGATTGATTGAAGGCAGATACTTAGCTTTCAATCTTCGACGCCTGTTTAATGTAATATATTCACACATAAAGTCTAACACCCTTTATTATCTGTGGATGCAGAAAACTATTTTGATATGGGTGAATGGGAATACCTATTCACTAGATTGGACAAATTTGGGTTTGGCCCGAACATTTGTGCATGGATCAGACTACTGTATACCAGTCCAGAAGCTTCAGTTTGTATTAACAACTTTATTTCAGACTACTTCAAACTGGAACACGATATTAGACAAGGATGCCCCTTCTCACCACTGCTATTTGCAATTGCCATTGAGCCACTGGCAGTTTTCTTTTGAAGATATCTTCTTATGAGATAAAGGAGATTATCAAAGAAGGACTTGAACAGAAAATCATTATATGCAGATGATATGGTACTATATATATATATATATATATATATATATATCAGATCCGTAAAATATTGTGTCTACAGTCCTAACTGCACTAGCAGTTATCTGGACTCAGAATTAATTTGAATAAAAGTGTGCTGTCTAGCACACAACATTAGATTGGACACCTTCCCTTTTATCATCGCAGATCAGTTTAAGTACCTAGGGGTCAACATCACAAGTAAACACAAAGCTCTTTTTCAACACAATTTTGCTGTCTGCATGGAAAAACTTAAACAAGACGTGCATAGATGATCTATACTCCATCTCACTTTAGCTGGAAGAATTAACATTATCAAGATGGATATCTTCTCTAAGCTTCTTTATATATTTCAAAGCATTCCCATATACATTAACAAATCATTTTTGAAGAAATTAGATACAATCACAACCTCATTTTTTCGGAATTCAAAACTTCCACACTTCCAAAGTTCACCCCTACAATGACCTAAGGCAGAAGGTGGCATGGCACTACCTAACTTTTAATTTTATTATTGGGCAGCAAATATCCAAGCTATAAAATCCAGGACATTGACAAATATAGATGAACACACACAGACTTGGTCTGCAATTGAAATGAAATCCTGCAAGACTTATTTATATTCCTTGCTTTATAACCCAGTAAATATGAGTTATCACCAATATACTAACAACCCAATTGCACTTCATTCACTCAGAATATCAAACCAATGTAGGAAGCACTTCAAGATAGAGAAGCTTTTATCTGTGGCACCTCTACATGATAACCACCTTTTTCACCCCTCCCAAACTTACACAGTTTTTAATGTCTGGAAAACATTCGAGATTAAATCACAATGATGTCTTTGTATCCTACGAACAATTACCCTCCAAATTTAGCTTCCCATCAACACAATTTCTCCACTATCTCCAAATCAGAAACTTTACTTAACAAAATCTGCCCAATTTTCATCACCTCCAACCTATTTCAATTCCAGAAGAGCTATTGATCAGTCTTGAGGACACAGACAGCATATCTATAATATATAAAAACAAATTGATGTCCCTTCCTTTAAAGATCCCAGAGTACAGAGGAAAAGAGATCTCTTACTCAACATTTCGGGAATGGAAGGCAGCCATGCACAGAATTCATTTGAGCTCCATATGTGTAAAACATTCAATTATTCAACTTAAAATCTTTCATCGAGCACATCTGTCTCATTTAAAATTGTCCAAAATGTTTTCAGGGTGACAGCCAACTGGAGAACGTTGCAATCGAGCTCCAGCCTCATTGCCTTGCCTTTACCTCACTACTAGCATGTAGACTTGTCTTGTTCAACTGGAAACATCCCAGCCCACCTCTTCTAAGTCAGTGGGTAACTGATGGTGCCCTTTACTATCTGAAATTCTCACTCAGAGGATCTGTTCAAAACCTTTTAAAAAAATATGGAAGGATCTAATCAATAACATTTTAGAATAAGCTTCTGTATTGGGGAAAAGGATACTCTTCCTTCCTCGCTGCTTTTAAAGACTTGCACTGGTTGTTGGCTCTCGTCCCTTTTCTCTTGGGTGGGGTTTGAATTTCGGTTTGTTAAGTTTGACTTGATTTTATGGATTGCTATTTACTTCAAATTAAAATTAATAAAATACTGTATATATTCCGAGCTCTCTAACTGCAGTTTTAATCAAAGATGGGGAGGATTGTATCTAACTAATATTTCAATTCATTTAGAATGAGATGTCATTTGTAATCTGCATCTTTATAATGTTCTTTTTTAAGTCATATCTGATTTAAAATATTAAATGATGATGCTTTCTTTTTTGACATTTAAAATATCAGCAGTGTTCGTGAGGCCATCAGGGGTGCATATCCTGTGGTGTGTGTGTGGATTCCAAAGCCACAGTGCTTGTGTAAACCCTGTGCTCTCAAAATGCCGCCATCCTTTGGATGACATGTAAAACTGAGGTCCTGACTCTGTGGTCACAGAAGATCCCTGGGCTTCCTTCATAAAGTGCAGGGTGTATCCCGATGTCTTGGCTAAATTACCCACCACAGCCTGGTCATTCTGCCCCCCTAATCATCTCCTGTCACTAATTCACTAATTTTCTCTCAACCTTTCACCACCTAACACCTCACATGTGGTGAGCGTACTGGTTCAAAAAATGGCTGCCGTAACATCATCCAGGTGGGATGTTGCACATTAGTGGTGGTTCGACGTCTCATGTGAAGGACAGCACCATTTCTACAGCACACAGTCCCTGTCCCTGCACTGTGGCATTGGGATCCACATTCAGACCACAGGGTAAGACCCCCTGCTGGCCTCACCAACACCTCTTCAGCAGCAATCCAATCTTTTCCTAGGTGGTCTTCCATCCAAGCACTGGCCAGGTCCAGACATGCTTAGCTTTGTGACCTGTTCTGAAGTGCATGTGGTGTGGCGTCCCTGCTGGAATAGGTTCAGGTTCCTTATCTGGCCGGGAGACCAATATATTAGTAGAATCAGGGGAGTTAACCTACTTGGACTATTTCCTCCTCTGATATACTTTAAGGCAGCATCCCTGGGTTAGGATTCCCATACGGACACCCACAGGGCATGCCGGGACTTATAATCCTATGTGCTGGCCCTCTAGGGGGATGCTGCCAGGATTCTTAATTCCTACTTTTAGGGGACTTCAGTTTGACCCAGTGGGTCACAGATAAAAGAAGCCAGTCGGCCTTATCCAGAGGAGCTGGAGACAGGTGTGGCAGATGGACAAGACTCACGGGGAAGGTATGGAGGAAGAGGAAAAGAAAGAAGGAGAGAGAAAATGAATAGTATTGTGCTTGTGCCACTCTCATAAGGAAGCCTCTTTAAAAAGTGATAGTAAGCCTTGCATCTAGACCTTAGACTTGTGTCTGTGTGGTTGTGTCTGGGGGCTTGGGATGCTGCAACGCCCCCTACTGGTCACGCCATATACACCTTTAGGAGTGCTGTGATGTCATTCACTGTATAACAGTTATCCTAATTCATGCAGAACATCAACATTACAAAGCAATAATTTAGAAAACAGTCTTCTCTTTGTGCGTTATAATTAGCTTGTGTCCGATGACTCAGGCGTTCGTGCTAACTTGATCCAGTGGTTTATAATGTAATGTGAAGAAAACCCTTAAAGGTTGTTGCTGCTGATTATCCAGCTCTCAGACTTGAAGCATTTATGAGAAACTACCAGTCCTAAAATTAGCAGCCCGAGCAGAGGCCAGGACAGTGCAGTTGTGCTAAAGGTTATGAGAATTTTCTAACTTGTTTGCATTTTGCTTCCATGATATCCCAGTTCTCACAAAGACAATGCAGAAGAGTTTGGGTAATAAATAGCACATGGCTTTAATTGATCTACTTTATAAGGCAATGAAAACATCTTTTAGATTATATTGTACACTTTCATGTAGAATTGTGAAAATGGAGCGCATATGAATTCAAATATAAATGCCATTTACCAATTCTGCTTTATTCATTAAAAGAGTATGGGAGATGGAGCCTACAGCACCTTCAGAAAGTGCTGAGACCCTTTCACATTTTGCCATATTTCAGCCTTGTGCTAAAATTATTCAAATTAATTTTTTTACCCTCACATCAGGCAACGCTTAATACCCCACAATTACAAAACGAGAAAGGTGTCACACATGCGTGTCGGAGGATCTCCTCACTGGCTCATTCAAGGGATGTGATAACCCACCAAGGCAAGAGGGGGCGCTGTTGCTAACTGTGTCTTCTCCTTCGCCTCAATAAGTCACCGTCGCTTCGCTCTTACTTTTTGACCGTTCATTTAATCATGGCTAGTCGCGAAAAAAATTAGAAAATGGAAGGAGGATTACACTGAGTATGGCTTTAACAAAACAATTACTGATGGCGAATAAACTATCCATTATTCATAAAGCTCCAATTGGTGATCTGTTTTTCTGCGTTAACCTCATATTTTTTCATACTTCTCAAACCAAGAAGGTGCAAAATCGGGATCGTCCGTCACAGGGGGTGCGAGGGTAAAATGAATCGGGAAGTGCTGCTATATATGTATGTGTGTGTGTATATATAATATATATATATACATATATATATATATATATATATATATATATATATATATATATATATATAAATAAATAGTTTAACTGTCAAATAATGCAAAGAGTACGCGGCACGTGTTTCGCCCTAATTCTGGGCTCATCAGGCATACACACTCACTGCACCCCCTCTCGGGAATCGAACCTCAGACGTCAGTGCTAGAGGCGAAGCCTCTTGCGTTGCTCCACGGCGTGTGGTTCGTTTATTTGACAGTATGTAGACCGGGGTGTATATATATATATATATATATATATAGCAAAATACCCGCGCTTCACAGAGGAGAAGTAGTGTGTTAAAGAAGTTATGAAAAAGAAAAGGGAACATTTTAAAAATAACGTAACATGATTGTCAATGTAATTGTTTTGTCACTGTTATGAGTGTTGCTGTCATCAAGGATTTGATTATCATTATTTCTTTCAATCAGGTTCGTATTTGGAGGACGTGTTGTGTTCAAGTTACATTCCGTGTTTGTCAACCGTTGTAAAGATAACAGGTTTCATTCATCGATTCTTTTCTTACAGCATCAATAAACAGCTTGTCTTCCTCTTTATTTGAGACATCACACACTGCATGCACAGGGTTTTTTTACACTGTCTTCCTTTAGCTGGACATTGACTTTTTCCACCGTGTGCTTTGTTTCCACAGTAGCTGTACTTATGAATATGCTTGTATGCGTCACTCGCTTCATATTCTTTTGCTGCCTTCTCAATTGTGTAATGCGTTTTTTGTTCAGCGCTCTTTGGAGCTCTTGCTTTTTGTCTGCGTACTGTGTTCACAGTTAGTTCACATGAGCCGCTCAGAGTACATGCATCGAAGGTTCTCAGCTGTGCTTGTGCTATCTCGTGCGATGTCCACGGCTTTATTTAATGTTAGCTAAGACCCGGCACTTAAAAGTTTCTCTCGCAGTTTCGCTGAGTTTGTGCCAAACAGCACCCTGACCATCTCATCTTCATCTGCATAAGCACAGCCCTAAACCCGCGAGTGTTTCTATTGGATTGCTGCTGACGGACGGCCTTATATGGGCAGGCACTCAATTACGTGGGAGGCGTGACGATGAGGGATGCAACTCCACCTCCCACGGCGACCGAGCTGCAGGCTATGGCCATATTCACTATATGGATGAAAGTAGGTTCCAGTTTTGACCATTACGCGTAGAATTTCGAAATGAAACCTGCCCAACTTTTGTAAGTAAGCTGTAAGGTATGAGCCTGCCAAATTTCAGCCTTGGGAAGTTGGAGAATTAGTGATGAGTGAGTGAGTCAGTCAGTCAGTCAGTCAGTCAGTGAGGGCTTTGCCTTTTATTAGTATAGATAAGAGTACGGGAGATGGAGCCTACAGCACCTTCAGGAAGCATTGAGACCCATTCATATTTTTCACATTTTGCCATACTGCAGCCTTGTGCTAAAATCATTCACATAAATTTTCTTCCCCCCACATCAAGCAACGCTTAATACCCCCAGAATGACAAAGCGAAAACTGTGTCACACATGCGAGTCAGAGGATCTCTTCACTGGCTCATTCAAGGCATGTGATAACCAGCCGGGGCAAGAGGGGGGCGCTGTCGCTAACTGTGTCTTCTCTTTCCGAGAATAGCTCCATCCCTTCCGAGATAAAAAGCCCAAGTGCCAGGAGACCAATATAATGGTAGGACGAGAAGACTTAACTTACTCAGACTATTTGCTCCTCTCAAATACTTGACGGTATACTTGAGATGTTAGAGGTGTCTGATGGAAACATGTGGAGAACATACAAAATCTATGAAGACAGTGAACGGGCCAGGAATCAAAGACAGTTGCCTCACTGACCTCACCATGTTGTTAAATTACATAATCACTTTGCCACATTTCCATGTTTATGTATAAGACTTTTGTATTGTTAAATAAATGAAATTCTGAAGCAGTTAATGGATAACACTACGGCCATACTGTTCTTGGACTCCCACTTGACTTTTGGCAGAAGTGAGTGTCTTCGGTGCAGATTTTGCTTGCTTTCTCCATGTTAGTGTGGATTCTCTGTGTTAATTCAGAGCTCCATTATATTCCACAGATGACTGTGTTTATTTAACTGGTGTCATTAAGTTGACCGAGTATGGAGTATGAAGATGGACTCGCTCCCATCCAGAGTTCTTTCCTGCCTTGTAAACTCATTACTTTAACATGGCTTTCTCATAGCTTCATTTTAGTGTAACCCTGATATTCTGTATATGCATTGTCACAGGGTGTAACCCGGCCGGGACGCCCTGGAGGACCGGAGGAGGGCTTATGCCTCCCCAGACCACGTGGGGGGCGACCACTTTGGTGGCTATGGGGACCACGGTTACAGAGCTTTGAAGCTGAGCCCTGTAGGGGCCCGTGGTCACTGCCAGGGGGTGCCCCAATGCCTATGGAGCCCTGGACCTCAGCACTTTCGTCACACCCGGAAGTACAGGGGGGAAGAGGATCGGGGACACCCGGAGTGCTTCCGGGTGCACAGCCGGCACTTCTGCCACACTGGGGAGTGCCAGTGGAAGATTTTCGGGCGGCACCTGGAGCACATCCGGGTGATTATAAAAGAGACCGTCTTCCTCCATTCGATGGCTGGAGTCGGGAGGTCGAGAGACAAGCTCTTGGAGGAGGCAAGGGGGCAGCCTGAAGAGAAAAAGGCATAGTGTGAGAAAGGCCTGGACTTTTGGGCACTTGTAAATATTAAGACTTGTAAATAAACGTGTGGTGGTGCTTAATACGATGTCTGCCTGTCTGTGTCCGGGGCCCGTTCCACAGCATTTAATTATCATTATCATTCATGGTGGCTCTGAAATCCATACTAACCCCTACTTTCTCTGCTGTTCTTTTTCCAGTTTTCTGTGGTGGCAATCTGCGCCACCACCACCCAATCAGGGCACTGTGATGTCCCTACATTCATGAACATATGACCAGCATCATCAAGTTCTTCCATGTGAATCCTGAATACCATGAGGACTGATTGAGGTCATTGATGTTACGTAGAATGCCTAAAGGGGTTTGGGTGGTCTCGTGGCCTTAGAACCCCCGCAGATATTTTTTTCTCCAGCCGTCTGGAGTTTGTTTTTTTTTTCCTGTCCTCCCTGGCCATTGGGCCTTACTTTTATTCTATGTTAATTAATATTGCTTAATTTTATTTTTTAATATATTTTGGGTTTTTTTTTCTCTTTTTTCATCATGTAAAGCACTTTGAGCTACATCATTTGTATGAAAATGTGCTCTAAAAATAAATGTTGTTGCTGTTGTTGTTGTATCTAATGCAGCTGGGATAAGCTAAGGCCCCCAACAGCAATTTTTCCAAAAAGGCAGGATAAGGATAATAGTCAGATTTACGGTAATTAGATACTTGTTTAAACATACCTACAGAACAGAAAGCTAATTTAATCCTAAAACAGTTTCAAAAACATCTACTGTTATTATTGGGTATGAAAGTTTGACACTTTGACGGATGATTAATCCAAAAGTATAAAGAAAATGATTCCCCTTGGATTTCAAAGTCTTTTTGGGTTGAAGCTGGATAATGAAAGAAATCTTAAAACTAATCCAAGGGTATTTAGTGGTACAACACATGGCGGAACATTTAATACAAAAATAGGTGTGCCAAAGTGCTGAAATCACAGACCAATGCACAGGACTGCTATATAACTTCAAATCTGCAATAACTTTTATGAAGTGAAATTTTTAACAAAGCTGTTTTGTACATCCAACACATTCAAAAACACTTCAGGTTTCCTTTTAATTAAAAAGCACCACCTACAACATAGTATGTCCCACAAGTAAATTAAATATTCACACTAAGCACAGACATAATCCTGTTAAACCGTGACATACGGGGTCTACAGCGCCTTCAGAAAGGCTGCAGAGCCTTCCCTTTTTACACATCTTATTATGCTGCTGCTTTTTGTGAAAATCATTTCAATTCAATTTTCCCCCATCAAACAAAATCTAATGCACCAGAATGACAAAATTGAAAATAGGAGTTTAGGAATCTTAGCAAATGTATTAAAATTCAAAAGAGTGAAATATCCCATTGAAGCAAGTATTCAGACCCTTCACTCAGTACTTAGTTGAAACCTCCATTGGCAGCCATTCCAGCACTGGAGTCTTCTCGGCTCTGACGTTCACACACCTGCGTTTGGGATTTTCTGCCATTCTTCATGACAGATCTACTCAGCCTCTCTAGTGCTGGATGGAGATGGTTGGTGGACAGTTGTTTTCAGGTCAGGTTTAAGTCTGGACTCTAGTTGGGACAACTCAAATATATCCATGGAGTTGTCCCTAAGTCATTCTTGTGATGTCTTTACTTTGTGCTCAGGGTCATTTTCCAGTTAGAAAATGAACCTTCAGCCCAGTCGGAGGTCCAGAGCACTCATGAGCAGGATTTTATTAATGATATCTCTGTAGTTTGCTTCATTCAGCTTTCTCTTGACCTGATTGGTCTCCGAGACCCTGAGAATGCCACCAACGTTTCAGCATTGCCTGGTTTCCTCCAAAGAAAAGAAAGAAAGAAAGAAAGAAAGAAAGAAAGAAAGAAAGAAAGAAAGACTATATTAAAGATAGATAGATATATAGATAGATTGGTTTTATTATAGTATGTAGGATAAGATAGATAGATAGATAGATAGATAGATAGATAGATAGATAGATAGATAGATAGATAGATAGATAGATATGAAAGGCACTATATGATAGATAGATAGATATGAAAGGCACTATATGATAGACAGATAGATAGATAGATATGAAAGGCACTATATGATAGATAGATAGATAGATAGATAGATAGATAGATAGATAGATAGATAGATATGAAAGGCACTATATGATTGATAGATAGATAGATAGATGTGAAAGGCACTATATAATAGATAGATAGATAGATAGATATGAAAGGCACTATATGATAGATAGATAGATAGATAGATAGATAGATAGATAGATAGATAGATAGATAGAT
>JANRMT010062841.1:14787627-14814064 GCA_026402145.1 Polypterus bichir lapradei
ATAGATAGATAGATAGATAGATAGATAGATAGATAGATAGATAGATAGATAGGGGATGTTTGGCTTTTTACCGAAACTCTTTAAATAAATAAATAGGTACACAAGTAATTAAGTAAATAAATTTACACACACACACTTTGGTCTGAACACACATCAGATTGACTATAAAGTAAAAAAAAATAAAAAGAAAGTAACCTTCTGCCTTGGCAGTCCTACTCCCAGTGAGGCGCTATACAGGCATATTGCCATTGGTGTAAAGGAGCCCCCGTCTCGTTTCTTGACACATTTTTGCTAAATGATTTATTGGCTGAAAGTCCTCTGTGTTGGTGTGTGTCACACACGTGCGCATGGGAGGCAGCTAAAGGGCCTGAGTGAAAGCAGTTCTGAGGCATGCCGGGATGTGGCAGAGTGCACTGACTCTTTTTCTCACTTCCCTGTAGACCATTCCTGGGAGGCTCCACCTGGCTCTCTTGACATCACTTCCGGGACCGAACCAATGGAAACAGACCTTACCAGCTCCGGCCCCCCGATGTCACGTCCGGGCCTGATCCAATGAGTGATGAACACGTGCCCGATCCTTATGACCTCACTTCCTGTCTTCCCCTTTAAAAGCCTGCCCTTTTTCCCTTTTCCCTCAGTCTTGTCTTGGACTCGTTGTATGCACTTCAGTGCTATATCTTTATAAAATGAACGACTTTGCAGCCGGGTTACGAGATTATACGGGTGGCTGCCCCAAACCTTTTCTTGAGTATGTCTCAGCTTTGTGACATGTGTCATGTAGAGGATGTACAACATTGTTCATAATGGCACTCTTTTTTGAATTAATTCTCTCCTCCACTGCAACCACCAGGTGGTACAGGGGGTGTTCCATAACTGAGCCACAGTACACAGCAACAAAAGTTTTTTTTGTTGATTTATGTATGAAACCATTGCTTTGTGTGCTGTTCAGAAAACTGTGTTTTTTGGAAAAAATATTCAGCCCTCAAAGAGTTAACTAGCCTGTTGATATGGTGGTCCTCTCTTGTAGTAGTGTTACAGCACACCACAGCAGAGAAAATCACACTGACCATCAGAAGAGTTGTAGAAGATGTGAAGGATGTCACTTCCTTCATTAAAGGAGCTCAGTCTCTTACGTAAGAGGAGTCTGCTCTTTCCTTTCTTTTATAGTTCCTCTGTGTTCTGAGACCAGTTTAATCTATCAATGATGTGGACCCCCAAGTACCTGTAGGAGTGCACCATCTATACTTCCATTCCTTGAATAGTGACCAGACATGGAGGCTCTTTGGGAAATTTGGCTCTCTATATATAAAATCCTAAGCCTAAAAGTGCAAAACCTACATATATATGTTTGGTATCATTCTTTTCAGAGTTTATCGAACTTTAATGTGATGTTGTTAGATTTTCAGTTTTTAAATTATAAACTTAAAAATAGCAAGAACTCACGTCCCACGAGACAAGACTTTGCACCAAAAGATTTAACCACGCTGGGGCCGGAAATAAAAGACAAAGAGTAGAGGCCTTTATATGTTTGAAGTGCCACGCGAGATGCAGATCATGCTGCACGGCAGCAGCAGCAGTAAGCCAGCAGCTGATCAAGCAAAGAGGAGGTAAAAAAAACAAAACTGTATTTGTTTCCCATTGTACCACCGTTTAAGAGGGGGTTTCGAAGGAGCAACCGCGTCTCCTTGGGGTGCGTTCAGCCCCCCCTCTTCACAACATGAGCAGCAGAGATGCGAAGTGGCTGGTGCGTAGTGTAGGCCAGGGAGTTTGGCAAGCGAAGTGAGCAGGGGGCGAACCCCCTAGTAAATAAATAAATAGGTAGGTAGGTGAAATACATGTCATGTAATTTTCTAACCTGCGTAATCCTTAAAAGGGTAGCTGGAAGTGCTGGAGCCTATCCCAGCTAGCATAGGGCACAAGACAGGAACAAACCCTGTTATTTTTGGCAAGGATTTAAGAATGGCCAGATTGTAGACCGTGAACGGGCAAGTGTTAAATAAAGAAAAATGTAGAAAATTGGACAAATGAAAATTGTCAGAATCTCCGAGTCATAAACACCTCATCACTTTTTCTCATTGTCTTTGTGAGAGCTGCAGTGGCAGCAGGCCAAGCAAGTCAGCCCAGACCTGTCTGTCCCCCAGCTGCAAATTCCAGCTCTTCCCAGGGAATTCCCAGGTGTTCCTAAGCCACTTGAGAGATTTAATCCTTCCAGCATATCCTGAGTGTGCTGCTGGATTTTTTTCCCAGTGGGACATACCCAAGCCACCTCAACTGGTTCCTCTCAATCCAGACGAGCAATGCCTCTACTCTTAGGCTCTCCAAAATCACTGAGCCTCTCAAACTACCACTGAGTGTCAGCCCAGCAATCCTGAGATGGGATCTCATTTCCCTCACTGATACTCACAAACTCATTCTTGTGGTCATTACTCAAAGCTCTTGTCCATAGGTGAAGACATGGATGTAGATCGACCGGTAAATTGAAAGCCTGGTCTTTAGATTCTGTTCCCACTTCACCACCATGAACAGGTACAGCACCCCTAGCACAGCAGCTGCTTCTCCAATCAGATTGTCAATGTCAAATTCCCTTTTTCCGTCACTTATGAATAAGATCCCAAGATACTTGAACTCCTCCATTAAAGGCATGTGTTGTCCACCTCACCTGGAGAGAGCAATCCATTCTTTTCTGAAAGATAACCATGAAACCACACTTGGAGGTGCACATCCTCCTCCCAACCCCAGTCAGCTGAGGCAAAGAGGACAACATCATCTGCATAAAACGACAATGCTAACCCCAGTCCCCCCAGCTAGGCACATCGACAGGTACGCCTTGATATCCTGTCCATGAAAACCACAAACGGAAGTGGTGATAAGACACGGCCTTGACGGAGTCCGACACCCACACTGAACAAATTCAAATTAACACCAAGTATTCTGACTCAAAACTCACTTTGTAGGGAATGAATAGCACAGAGAAGCGGCCCTGCTACCCCATATTCCTAAAGCACCTGCTACAACACATGCTGAGGGACACAGTCATAGGCTTTTTCCAAATGTACAGAACACATGGAGGCTGAGTCCCATGTACTCTCAAGCGACTGATCCAGGGAGGAGAGCTGGGGCCTCATGTATAAACGGTGCGTACGCACAGAAATATTGCGTAAGAACGTTTCCACATTCAAATCGCAATGTATAAAACCTAAACTTGCCATAAAGCCACGCACATTTCCACGGTACCTCATACCCTCTCGTACGCAAGTTCTCCGCTCGGTTTTGCAGACTGGTGGCACCCAGTGCTACTGTTCCTGTATGGTTATCCTTTCTTATCCTGACGCGGCTTTATAAATGCACTGAAATTAACCGCATATTGTTTATTAGTGTAATGAATCTGATTGTAATTAACCTGTAACAATATAATGGTCCAGGGAATAGCCATAGTATTCCAAATACCATAACTGCTTTAGCGTTGTTACTTTCACTGCACCTTCTTTTTCTTCTTTCAGCTGCTCCTGTTAAGGGTTGCCACAGCGGATCATCTTTTTCCATATTACTCTCACTGCACCACTCGGAGTATTTATATCACTGTATCTGAGTGTGAATCACAGCAGCAGCTGATCGGAAAGAGAATTATCGGAATACAGAATCAAGCACACGCTGCCTCAGCCATGGCAAAACGCTTCAGAGACTTTCCTGTACTGACCTTGCGGTTCAGAAACAGTTTCATCCCAAGAACTTTAAACAGTCAATCAGTCCATCTAATGCTCCTTGTAGAACTGTTTGTACTTATTAGTACAAATCACCTCACTGTAAACTTGCACTACAGTTATAATATTGCACAACCTGAGCCACTTTATAAAGCGCGTATTTACATTTGATGACGATATCATTTTTAAGATGAAATGCAGCAAAATATGTTGATTATATTACACAGATAAATCCTTAACTTCATTTAAATAATCTGTATTGTTAATAATTAAACATGTGAAAACACGGTGCCGCAGTGCTAGCTAGTTCACGGATTGATCCTACCCCGTGCTGTATTCTTGCTGGGCTGGCGCGACCCTAGATGGATAGATGGATAGAATAAACACTTACTACGAAGATATTTCAATGTTCCTTAAAAGTTTTGAAGAATCGTCGTTGTAAGCTTACAGATGGCTTAACGTCTATTACAGAGCTGATTGTGCGGTGATTGGGTATTTGGAGAAAGAAAAGTAAGGACAGGAATTGGAGGTTAGTACGTTTGAAAGAGACAGTACTGCTGCAATAATTTCATAGAAGGTCACGCACAATCACTGCGCCACCGTGTTCCCATGTTTAATAACATGCTTTTATTCCTATCATCATGAAAAAGATATCACGTATACATCTCAGTATTTTAATTATTCAGAGAGCTGTAATATCACGAATGTAATGGATTCTGTGTCCTGTCAGAGAAAGAGAAAGCGCACACATAGAGCACATAGAAGATCAAATACAAAACAAAGCATTTAACGTGCTACTTTAGTTACGATGGGATTTGAGAAACTAGTAAATTAAACGATTTTAAGATGAAGTTTATGATATTCTGCTTTAATGACAAAATAAACTACGTGATTAAAGTGGAAATTTTGAGATTAAAGTTGACATTTCGTGCTTTTTTCCCAATGCGTGCCTATTTTTTTTTCTCTGTACCCTAATAAG
Organism: Polypterus bichir lapradei; assembly: GCA_026402145.1. NCBI lineage: Eukaryota > Metazoa > Chordata > Cladistia > Polypteriformes > Polypteridae > Polypterus > Polypterus bichir. The sequence goes on from JANRMT010062841.1 coordinate 14,792,308, forward strand.
CTTTCATATGACGGTGGGCTATGACTCGTCTTTTCACTGCGACTTTGATATGTGACAACTTCTTTTTTATTTCGGGCATTGTGTGACTTTGTGAACTTGAGCTTTCGAGTTTCTCTGACGCTTTGTCACTCAATCAACTTCCTTTTGTTGTTTATACCACGGTTTAAATCAACAAATAGTACGTTTTTCCTTTGCCTCCACTTGGTATTCGCTGAAATTCTTACATTTTCCGCTGTGCTTTTCCCATTGTCTTTTCACAGTAGGCTGAGCTTAAAGGCTATTTATGTTGATTTGTATATTCAAAGAGGCGGAATTCTGGGAGGAGTTGGGGCGGGACAGCAGGCGCGTGCACAAGCGTTACTTTTCACGCTGATTGGGATTTATGTAGCGGAAGAACGTGGAAGTTTGCGTACGCACAGATTCCTGCATCTGGATTTTTCTGTGCGTACGCACATTCCCGCTTTTGTGCTTACGCCATGTTATAGTGTGAATTCTATGCATGGCATTATACATGAGGCCCCTGGTCTGCTGCTCCATGGCCAGAATGGAATCCCAGTTGTTCCCCTTGTATCTCTGGCTGTAGAAAGATTCACTGATCTTGACTTTGCTGATGATGCTGTGATGTTCTCAGAGTCAATGTAGGATTTGATTGGGACTCTCGAGAGGCTGCGTGAGGAGTTAGAGTGTCTGGGCATGTGATTGTTCTGGATAAAAACCAAGAGCCAGGCCTTTAATAACCTATTGTGCATGGCCATCAGCAGTGTGTCTGTCTGCGGAGAATGTGTCAACATCGTCGAGAGGTTTATTTACCTCGGCAGTGACTTTCATGTCTCTGGTGACTCTTCCTATGAAGTCAGTAGACGGATTGGGAGAGCATGGGCGGTCATAAGGTCCCTGGAAATGAGTGTGTGGCACTCCCGATATCTATGCAAAAGGATGAAGGTCTAAGTCTTTAGAGTCCTGATGCTTCCTGTGTTGCTGTATGGTTGCGAGACATGGACGCTATCCAGTGACCTGAAACGAAGACTGAACTAACTTCAGTACTGTGTCTTTTCGATGAATCTTTGGGTACCGCTGGTTTGACTCATGGAGTCAAAAATGAGGCACATTACCTGCATTGTGAGCATCAGTTATGGCAGAGTGGCAATGCGGCGTGATTCCATGATGGTGATCCGGCTCGCAGGATCCTCGTTGCTGAGGACCCAAGCAGCTGGACCAAGTTGTAATACCTGACAGAAAGAGGTTCATTTTCTGGAGCATATGTCTGCCTGGGGAGTTTCCAACTGGGATCCTAATGTGTTTCATCATCTGGTGGGTTCAGCAACGCCCTGTACCAGTGCAAGCTCCCAACCTGACCTGACCGGACCTGACCTGCAACTTTGGCTCAACTATCAGATTGAATCTTGCCTCCAGAACCCTTGCGAAAGCATCATCTGAAAGGCTAAGCAGTGGGATCCCACTGTAAATAAAAATACCGGGACCACCATACTAGTCTGCCATTCCAAGGGTTCTTTACCCTCCTTCAATCCTCTTCAAAATTAAAAAAAAAAACAAAAAGCTAAAGGACACATCATAGAAAATGAAACCCAGTTAAGACACTACAGCAATGTGGCGCGACTCCCCAAGGGTTATCTGACTCAGAGGATCCTCTTTGTTGAGGACCTGAGTATCCGGACCAGACCATAATACCTGGCTGAGGTAGATAGATGGTCATTTTCAGAATGTAGGACTGGACCATGTCTTTGCCTGGGGGTTTGCCAACTGGGATCCCGAGGTGTTTGGTTGTGTGGTGGGTGTGGCAACATGCTGAACCAGTGCAAGCTCGCCAACCTGACCTGACCTGACTTGCATCTTTGACTCAACTATCAGACTAAGCCTTCCCTCCAGAACCTTTGCATAAGCATCATCTGAAAGGCTAAGCAGTGGGATCCCACTGTAAATAAAAATACAGGGACCACCATATTAGTCTGCCATTCCAAGGGTTCTTTACCCTCCTTCAATCCTCTTCAAAATTTAAAAAAAACAAAAAGCTAAAGGACACATCATAGCAAATGAAAACCCAATTACGGCACTACAACAATGTGGCGCGATTGCCCGATGGTGATCCAACTCAGAGGATCCTCATTGTTGAGGACCTGGGCATTCAGACCAGGCTGTAATACCTGGCTGAGGTGGATAGATGGTCATTTTCGAAACGTGGGACTGGAACATGTGTTTGCCTGGGGGGGTTGCCAACTTGAATCCTGAGGCGTTTCAGCATGTGGTAGGAGTGGCAACACGCCATACCAGTGCATGCTCCCCAACCTGACCTGACCTGACCTGACCGGACCTGACTTGTTTCTCTGGCTTAAATATCAGATGGAGCCTTTCATCCAGAACCCTTGCATAAGCATCACCTGGAAGGTTAAGTAGTGGGATCCCACTTTAAATAAAAATATGGGGCCCATCATACTAGTCTGCCATTCCAAGGGTTCTTTACCCTCCTTCAATCCTCTTCAAAATTTAAAAAAACAAAAAACTAAAGGACACATCATGGAAAATGAAACCCAGTTACGGCACTACAGCAACGTGGCGCGACTCCCCGAGGGTGATCTGACTCAGAGGATCCTCATTGTTGAGGACCTGGGCATTCAGACCAGGCCATAATACCTGGCTGAGGTAGACAGATGGTCATTTTCGAAACGTGGGACTGGAACATGTGTTTGCCTGGGGGTTGCCAACTTGGATCCTGAGGCGTTTCATCATGTGGTAGGTGTGGCAACACGCCATACCAGTGCATGCTCCCCAACCTAACCTGACCTGACCTGACCTGACCTGTTCCTCTGGCTTAACTATCAGATGGAGCCTTCCATCCAGAACCCTTGCATAAGCATCACGTGGAAAGTTAAGCAGTAGGATCCCACTTTAAATAAAAATACGGGGCCCACCATACCAGTCTGCCATTCCAAGGGTGCTTTACCCACCTTCAATCCTCATGCAAATTAAAAAAAAGCAAAAAGCTACAGGACACATCATAGAACATGAAACCCCACAGTAGGCAATCCAGCATATGAAAAAGAGAACAAAATGATAAGACTTGGTCAGTATCCATTAGGGTCACACAAACCTTTTTGAAGTCGAGAGTGCAGAGTTTGGCCTTTTCCCCAAATTGCCACTTGCACTGGGTGTCAGCGTCATACAGCTCCCCTGGAAGCTTCTCCGGATACTTGTACTCCCTCGCGGATGTGGGCTCGTCTACTAGGCAGGTGGCTTGGGCAGAGCTGCAACAAACAGCATCAAGAAAACAAACAAAAGTGCCATTCACAATCCATCCGTCTGTTCTAACATCTCGTGCAGCATTGGAAGTGAAGATGCCTGTGGAAGTGCCACCTTCACCGAGCAAAGATTAGAATAGAGACATCACATATCACCACGGACAAGTACGAACACATGCACTCCAAATATCCAAATCTCAGCAAAACAAAGAATAAAAAAGAGAGACCTCCGAGAATAGAACATGCAAAGACTGGAAGTGGGAAATTTGCAATGCTTCTCCCGGTCCCTTGTCTGTCAGTTTTGGGAACAGAAGAGACTTGTAAGACCCCTCGATTGACAGGGTCTGCTAGAGAGCATTTGATGGTTGGGATAGAAACCAAATGAAAAGGTTCATTCATCTTGTCTCCCTTGGCAGGCTCAGCTTGTGGGTTCCTACTGTAAACAATCCTCGTGTATTTTGGCATGGGAAGCACCCAGGATTTACGGCCCTGTTTAATGTAATTATTCTTTACCTCATAAATTGTAATTTTCATAACAAGCATCAACAAATATCTGTAATCCTTGGAACCGGCTTGCATCTATTGAATTTTTTTTCTTCATTGTCCATGCCTGCCATAACTTCGTAACATGTAATTGTTTAAAATGCCACACAAAAATCTACCGCAAAATGCTGCAGATGTCTTTATATGTGCACCAAGGGGAAGAGCTTAAGAAAACATTTGGGAGAGAGCGAGACATTCAGCCAAGTAAAGCCTGCCATTTCCAAATAATCCCACTGGGCCGAAAAAAGGCTGAGTCAAGATTTGAAGGACCCCCAAGATGATACTTTAGATCTTGGGCAGTCAACATTTCCGGGATGATGATGTTATTTGACCGATTTTTATCGAACATCAGGTCAGCTTGAGTGGTTCATACCAGAAATGAACATACTGGGGGTTCAGGAAGTCTTCAGACCGCCTCACTTTTGTGCACATCAATCTACACTCAATAAACCCAATATGATAAAGTGAAAACACGTTATCAGAACGGCTTGCGAATTTATTAAAAATCAAAAACGGATCGACTCACCAGCCAAAGATTTAGATTTGTGGGAAAGGGTTGGACATCATACAGTATGTGGCTTTAATGCTGAAGCTCAGCATACTTGGCTTCCACGCTCCACAAATCGTTCCAAATAATTGTCTTCCTCGCCACACCATCCCACCTCACCTACAGTCAGGTCCACAAGTATTTGGACAGTGACACAATGTTCGTAATTTTAGCTTGGTATGCCACCACAACAGATTTGAAATAAAGCGATCATTAAGTGATTGAAGTGGAGACTTTCATCTTTAATGTAAGGGGTCTACAAAAAAATTGTGAGCCGTTTAGGAATAAAAGCGATTTTTCTGCATAACCCCTCTACCTCATTTTCAGGGGCCCCAAAGTATATGGACATTTGACTGAGAAGCTGTTCCACAGCCAAGTGTGAGCAGGTCCCTCATTATTTCATTAACTATTAAGCAGGTAGAAGGTCTCTCCAGTTGATTCCAAGTGTGGAATTTGCATTTGGAAGCTGTCACTGTGAGCTCTCAATATGAGGCCCAAAGAGCTGTCCATCACAGTAAAAATAGGCCATCATTAGGCTGAGAAAACCAAACAAACCCATCAGAGAGACAGCAGAAACACCAGGAGTGCTCAGCTCAACCATTTGGTACATTCTTAATGAGAAGGAAAACACTGGTGAGCTCAGAAACACCAGAAGGCCTGGACAACCACAGAAGACAACTGTGCTGGATGATTACAGAATTCTGTCCTTGGTGATGAAGATCCAATTCACGATATTTAGTCAAACGAAGACCACTCTCCAGGTGGTAGACCTGTCATTGTCAAAATCTACAATCAAGAGAAGACTTCATGAAAGTTTTCCTGCCAAAAGGACTGAAAACCAGAAGCTCCGATATCTTTGTCAGTTCTATTCTGAACTCATGTCGGAAAAGATCTCTTGGCAATTATTGCATGTTTTTCATTTTTGCTTGCCATTGAATTATATGGAGTTTCCGGGCTGGTGCCCCAAAATTCTTTATCTTTGTAATCTTGTTTCTCTTACAACACACATACACACACACACATATATATATATATATATATATATATACACAGTAATCCCTTGCTATATCGCGCTTCGACTTTCGCGGCTTCACTCTATCACGGATTTTATATGAAAGCATAACTAAATATATAACGCGGATTTTTCACTGCTTCGCGGGTTCTGCGGACAATGTGTCTTTTTACTTCCTGTACATGCTTCCTCAGTTGGTTTGCCCAGTTGATTTAATACAAGGGACGCTATTGGCGGATGGCTGAGAAGCTAACCAATCAGAGCACGCAGTTAAGTTCTCCTGACTGAGAAGCTAACCAATCAGAGCACGCAGTTGAGTTCCTGCGTGCTGAATGCAGTGTTAACCAGGAAGTCTCGTCTCACTCATTCAGCATCAACGTGTTTCGCTGTGTAAAGAGTTGTGCTCTTTTGTGTTTATCTTTGTGCATAGTCAAGCCCTTCATTATGGCTCCAAAACGATCTGCTACAGCTTCAGGGGCCGTGCCCAAGCGCAAGAAGAAGATGTTAACGATTGCCGAAAAGGTAAACGTTTTGGATTTGTTGAAGGCTACGATTCTTTTTATTTAAAAAGTAGGAAAGGAATATAAGATCTACGGCTGCAGTGTCCTTTTAACCAGGGTGCAAAACGAGTTGTAAGTGGATGTAATAAGGCAGTAGTCTGGATGGAATCTGCTTTAGGGATTTGGATTGAAGACTGCCAGAAGAAGAACAACGGCAGTGCTACACAATCGCCTGAAGTGGCTCCTTTACAAGGGCTGTAACGCTCTCCTTTGTTGTGCAGTAAAATTAAACTCATTGTTATCGGACAAGTCATCGTGTCATTGTTGGTGAGTAGCCATAATTAATTTTCTTCTTACAGTGCTTAGTACATGTATGTACGTTTAGTGTCACTGTACACACATTTACTGTATACTATTTTTCTTGCATTGTACGTATTTATTGCTGGTGGCCTGTCTATCGTAATGGCTGTAACATATGTGATATCGGAGACACTCAATATCTTTAAAATAATATTTAGGTTTTACTGTATAAAAACAGTGTGTTTATATACATAATTTCAATGAATCTTACCTAATATCTAAGAGAATACAAAGGGATTATGCTGTATAACTCTGCGGGGAATATTTATAAACAGTGTGGGAGAGTTTATAAGGGCTTAAAATATAAAAAAATAACCATACAAACATATGGTTTCTACTTCGCGGATTTTCACCTATCGCGGGGGGGGTCTGGAACGCAACCCCCGCGATCGAGGAGGGATTACTGTATATATAAATATATATATATATATATATACTGTATATACACAAATATACAAACATATATACACAGTATACATATAGTCACACAAGTGCGCTTAGGGAGCAGTCAAAGGGACCAATTTTAAGGGGGCTGAAACAGATTACTAATGCCTTTCTTCCTCTTCTTACAGACCAACAGAAGAATAAATCTTGTTTTCCACACCAGTTCGTTCTCAGCAACATAATTTCTGGATCTCCGAAGATGTCATCACTTCCATCTCTTTCCAATGATGTCACTTCTGGTCCCTCAATGATGACATCCCTTCCGGCTCCCTCCATTGACATCACTTCAACTTCCTCCAAAAAACCTGTTCTTCCTTCATTTCAGCCATGATATATAAAGCACCCTCAACTGTACTAGTCTGTCTGATGTATTATACAATTACGACCAAGTTTAAACAATTTTCCATGACTCATCTGCCAGGACATTATATGGAGAAGCTTCCCCAACCCTTAGTTTTTGTCTCTGTTTATTCTTCTCTGTGGTGGACGGCCGGCAGCTCATCCCGGCTGGGATGCCCTTGAGATGGAAGGATGGGGGAAGGCAGCTGTTCCAGGACACTGCCTCCCCCAAAACACTAGATGGCAGCTTCCCTGGAGTGTAGCGGTGCCCCGGATTCCCACAGTGTATCCTGGGACTTGGAGTCTGGTTTCACAGCCCTGTTGGGTGCAGTGGGTGCCGCCAGGGGGAGCTGTGAAAGGATCTGGGGAGTCATGCTTCCCTTGCAGTACTAGTGAGTCATGAGGAATGAAGCCCCAAAGTACTTCCGGGCTGATTAAAGAATTGGGATTCTCCATCTGACCTGGAAGAGCTAGCAAGTCACACGGGAGGAAGAACAGAAGCACTTCCGGGTCAAGGACTCTTTAAAGGACTGATGGGAACCCAGCAAGCAAGCTGGAGTCGGGAGGAGTTGGACAGAGCTTGCTGGGAGGTGTGGAGGAGAGATTGTGTTTATGATTAGTATTATTATTATTATTATTGTCATCGTTGTTATTATTATTGTATATTCACTTGCCTGTTTATTGTGGCTGGGGTGCTTTGGAGGCACTGCTTAAAAGAAGAAAATTTGCTTTTACCTTGTGTCTACGTCTGTCTGTTGGGTTTAATGGGGCAAAAGAGCCCCCAAGCGTTTGACAATATATATATTGTCACACACGTGTGCATGGAAGGCAGCTGAAGGGCTTAGAGAGGACTGATTATACATCTCCCCGGGGGAGGGCGGGGTACGCTAACGCTCTTTCTGAGTTCTCTACAGGTCTTTCCCGGGAAATCCCACCAGGAGCCGACACCTCGAAGCGGGACACATCCCTTCCGGTTCCGGCACCGAGGACGACATCACTTCCAGTTCCGACACAGAGGACGACATCACTTCCGCCCTCCGTCCTATAAAGCCTCCTGCCTTTGCTCTGGCAGGCAGTTCTGTTTTGGACTCTGTTGAGTAAACTTGACTATTATGAATCAATTACTTTTGCAGCCAGGAAACCGGATTAAACGGGTGGCTGCCCCAAACTTTGCCATGCCTCATGTCTCTTCTTCTTACAATATATATATATATACACACACACAGTATATATATCACTACCAACATACCAACAATATGCAAACAATACTTTTAAAGTCATTTAAATTGTTACTTAGACTTTTGCAAAGAAAATCTATAACCCACTAAAAATACAAATTTACTACGTCACTTATTCTTCGAAAATTCAAAAGTAGGAAATTATGGAGAAGTGAAGACATTGGCCTGTGTCACCAAACCATCACTGGGCCAATGAAGGACTTCCTGAACTTGGACTGCCTGTAATTTCCCCATTTTGTGCAACTAGGGGTATTTTGCTAAAGGGGACAGCCCCCACATTGGGCCAATGCAGTATTAAGTTGGGTTTTCCTCAAGCCCACACTGCCCAAAGTCTGCCCAGAGGGAGGCGCTGTGTGCATGTTTGCCGGGGTCCATATTTTAACAGTAATCATTGCTGAATTCCAACGGGTCTCCTTACTGACTCAATTCAAGTCTTTAGGGATACTTATGAGGGTGTGTTGGTTGTTGAGAGAGGCATACATAACAATTCGGAAACAATGTTACAAATGGAATATAACATAGGAAGGTAATGATAGAATTAAAAACCAGGAAAAAATATAAATTACCTTAGAAATCTGTTCAGATATTGCCGACTACATGCAGACCAAGAAAAGATTCCATTGTGGCCTGCTAATGTGGGAGACATTATGTTGCCCTCAGACTTCTTACAGACATTACCTTCACCGTCATGAATCATCCCAAAGCTGTATGGAGAAAACAAATAAATTTAAGCACATAATAATACATAATCCATATTAATTTTAAAGGCAAGATCAATAGCACAGCTGGGTCAGGTGGCATAAGCTGCATTTATTTGGAGATTACTAGTAACTTGTTCTTCCACGCCTGCAATACTAAAACAAATGAAGTAGGAATAATTTCTACACCAATAAATGACAGAGAGAATCATAGAAGTGAACAGAAACACAGATCAATTGATGAAGATCAAATGGTTTTGACATGGAAGTGCTTAACCACACCCAGCTAGTACAATATAAAAGATTTTTATTTTACGTAAGTCATTTGGTTGTGAACCAGTGAGCCAACCAGAGTAAAATGTATGCGTTGTGCTGTGTTATTAATGTTATTAATTTCAGACAGTAATTAATTTGGCACTGTACAGAAATTATATAAAGTGTGGCACTAGAAAACGGAACTATCTCCGACTGGCTGGCTCGAGCTATTATACAGGTGGCGCCAATGGTGCCAGTTTCGGTCATTATGCAAAGGTATCTTTTATAAGATTGTACAAACCTGCAGTCAACTGAGACTGAGGAAGTCACTTGGATGAGTGATGTAACGTATCTCCCTGGAAAAGAACTATGTCCAGATGAACTGAATCAACTTTCGAGAACAAAGCTTTTAACTTTAAAATAGTGGCCAGAAACTTAGGTGTACTAGGTTGAACTTTGAGTTTCATGTCAAAAAGCTGTTTCAGTCTTGATCTTGTCATTGAAGGATTATTGCTAAAGTCAAACCCATACTGGGACACTGAGAAATTGATTCATGCTTTTATCACTTCACGGCTGGATAATTGGAACCCTTAGCAAAACCAGTCTGTCCAGGCTGCAACTGGCACAAAATGCTTCTGCAAGACTCCTCAGCAGGTCTGTGTCCTCTGCTCTCATCACCCCTATTCTAGCCTCATTGCAACGGCTGCCAGTTGGTTACAGGATCCATTTTAAGACCCTAAACTATAAAGAGCTCAGAATGGCCCGGCTCCAGAGTTTCTTAAAGACATGCTGAATTTATATCATACAGGTGGACCTCTTAGATCATCTGACCAGTGCTTGCTTGATATTCCACACACCGGATTGAAAATTCTCTATTATGGCCCCCAAACTCTGACACCACCTCCCCTTTGATACCAGAGCATCTAATTCTGTAATTCTATTTAAAACTTGATTATTTTAGACAGGCATTTCTTTCTTGTTAGGTTGTTTTGTGATCTTTCTATTATATATTTTATCTGTTTATTTGTTTTTAGATATGATGGCTGGCTCATTTTATTTTTGTTTTAATCCAGATTTATATGAAATATTACAATGTTTTTTATTACTTTTATTCTTTGTTTATGCCCTGTGGGAACCAGCCTCGACACGGACAGACACCAAGACAACTTATGTCCAAAACACACACGTTTTGTTCTGTTTTCTCAAATACTGTGCACTAGTCACTCAGAGTCCTTCCTTCAATTAGTCTTTTCTGGCCGCCTAAACTCCTCTCTGGTAAGCTTCGTCACTCTCCCTCCCAACTCCAGCTCCTCGACTGGAGTGAGGTGGCCCCTTTTAAGCAGTACCCGGATGTGCTCCAGTTGCTTCTTGACGATCTTCCTGCAGCACTCCCCGGTGTGGCGGAAGTGCTGCCCGAGCACCCGGAAGCACACCGGGCGAATTTGTCTCCTGGCCTAGCAGCATTCCCTGTTGAGGCAGAAGTGCTGCAGCCCACGTCTCCTGGAACGTCTGGGCAGACCCTGGTGGTGGCTTCATGCCCCAACCGGGTGGAGCTTCCCAGCTCTGAACATGTGGCCCACATGCGAACCAGGGCAGTTGCCCTCTCGTGTCCCTGAGGAGGTATTGGTCCTCTCCCGGTCCTTCCACTTTCCAGGCATCCCAGCTGCACAGATGCCCCAGCCTGTTTTGTTTTGTCATTGTAAAGCACTTTGTGCCTATCGTTTCAAAAGTGATCTATACATAAAGAAATGAAAAATCTGCAGCATGAATGTGTGATGCAATTATGTCAACATGGACTGGAACCTTAAAGGAATGTTTTAAAACATCCTGTGGAATCAATGCCAGGCAGAAGTGGGGCTCTTTTATAGTAGTCTGAAGTATTTGCTCTATGAGTGTCTCACATCTTTGCATTTTTCTCAATTAAATTTGGATAAAACAGCATTTACAAATCACCACTTTCTGTTTTTATCTGCCTTTTACATCCACTGCCCCAACTTTTTTGGAAATGGGATATTATTGTATTATTATTAACGGTAAATTATAAACCATGTGACTAAATAAATATAAAGTACAGACTTACCTAAACTAATGATAACAAAGAAGTCTATTAAACAGGTTTAGTAAACAAATTAACATAACACCCTGCCTAATCCAGTTCAGAGCTATGGGTTGCCAGAGCCCATCCCAGCTTCAAGGAAAGAACCAACCTTGTGCAGGGTGCCAATCCATCAAAGGGCACACACATATACACACCCACAGTGCCCGATCCAGAATCCTCAATTAATCCAAAACACACGGACATCTTTGGGGATTTGGGAGAAAAGGTGAAGTACCCAAAGGAAAATTCACATGCAAACAGGTAGGACATGCACAGCTCCACACTGACAAAGACTAGGAGGTTGTATCCATGAGGCAGCAGCGCTAACCGCTAAAATGCCATTGTGCAGGAAATTGTGTGATGAAGTAAATTATGGGTTCTTACTTATGGCCAGATTCATGGGCAATAGTGAAGGCCAGTCCAAGTCCGGTGTCTTCATTTATGGTACAGCTCCGGTATTTACTACACATTCCACTGATGGGTGCAAAACCTGTGGGGCAAAGAAACAAATATATATAAATTTGCTATACACTATACTATATATATACTGTATATACTGTATATATATATATCTGTATGTATTTAAAAAAATATTCAACAAGGAAACAATGTAGCACAGATTCCTAAAAAGAAAATCTTAAAACACATTGAGTTGTGAAGTAATAGTTTAGAAGTTCATCCATTTTTGGACTAACATTTTTCAGGGTGTTAATGTTTCAGCCAGGGCTCCTCCCCTCGCTTACATTAAAATACCCATTTTTTGTCTTTTTTGGTCATGCTTTATCTCTTAAATATTGTCATTTATGATTAAATTGTTATTGCTGTTTATTATTTGTATAATTATGGTCATGTGCAAAAGTAAGTTGACTTTTTCAACCTGTTTGAACAGGCAAGCATTAGATCTTCAAGCTAACAGCGCCAACAGATAAAGATGAAAAAAAGCAGATTTGTCACATAAAAAGAGAAAGTCCACCCCACAATTTACCACCACTTGAGATCCATCAACTTAGAATCAGGTGTTTCAGACGAGGTACTAATGATTAGACCCTCTGTTGGGAGTCTACAGGTGGATCTGACTGCCTCAGTTAATATTGAGGGTCTGGTGTCATTTTTGCTATTGACGTGTGTGCTGTCATCATGCATAGATCAAAAGAGCTCTCAAAGGCCCATAGAAAGAGGTTTGTGGATGTCTGACAAGGTATTTCAAAACAAATCTGCAAAAGGTGGACTTACTTTATCCCATGTAAACCACTAAACACATATGGTTATTGAATAAATGATTGAAAATGCAAAGTTTCCTTGTGTTTTTATTCAGGTATATCACCTTAATCTGTAGGCACTGTTTGCATGAAGGACTACAGTTTGCCTGTTTGTAAAAGTCAATAATTTCCATGGGGTGCACTTACTTTTACACATGACTATGTGTATTCCTGTTAGTTTTAATGGTTATTTTGTTTCTGCATATGAGAATATGTTGTGCCTTGTACACTGTTTTTGGTCAATAATTCCCCAAGAGGCAGGGCCACCTCTTCGTCACTGTTGAGTGACAGCTTCCTGTCCTGTAAAGTCTCATGGGAAATGTAGTCCCTTGGGGTAGAGTTTATAGATTTGGTGTTGGGGAGTTCTCCTCTTTCTGCTTATTTTTATGGTTTGGATTTTCTAATTATTTGCTCTTTTTTTGGTGCAGTTTAAGGATTTTGACATTTGATTAACATATTGTGACTGGGCTATTGTGGATTGTCTTTTTGGGCAACTCCATGTGCCTCTTCTTGCTTTCTGAGTTGTTTTTTTTCCCCTTTGTAATCAACATTTTTTATTTATAAGAAAGCATTTAATGAGGTGCCACATGAGAGGTTGGGCATCAAACTAAAAGAAGTGGGAGTTCAGGGTGTGGGGTGTAGATGGGTGCAGAATTGGCTCAGACACAGGAAGCAGAGGGTGATGGTGTGAGGCACCTCATCAGAACTGGCCGATGTTAAGAGTGGTGACCAGCAGGGGGCAGTCCTAGGCCTGCTGCTACTTTAAATATATATAAATGATTTAGATAGGAATATAAGTAACAAGATGATTAAGTTTGCAGATGATGCCAAGATAGGTGGATTAGCAGATAATTTGGAATCCGTTATATCATCACAGAAGGATTTAGACAGCACACAGGCTTGGGCAGATTTGTGGCAGATGAAATTTAATGTCAGTAAATGTAAAGAATTACACATAGGAAGTAAAAATGTTAGGTTTGAATACACAATGGGCAGTCAGAAAATCGAGAGTACACCTTATGAGAAGGATTTACAGTGTCACAGTGGACTCTAAGCTATCGACTGCCAGACAGTGTTCAGAAGCCATTAAGAAGGCTAACAGAATGTCAGGTTATATAGCGCCTTGATGTGTGGAGTACAAGTCACAGGAGGTTCTGCTCAAGCTTTATAACACACTGGTGAGGCCTCATCTGGAGTCCTGTGTGCAGTTTTGGTGTCCAGGCTACATAAATGACATAGCAGCACTAGAAAATGTCCATAGAAGAGCAATAGTTTCCTTAATTTTGCATGGTACAGAAATAAGAACTAATTGGACAATAATTACCTGGATCTCCCTTCTTGAAGATTGGAGTTGCAACTTTCTAGTCCTCAAGTATTTCTCCTTTCTCAAGTGACTGCTGAAATACGCACTACTAAGGATTTATGGTTGACGTCTCTCATTTCTTTCAACTGGTAAAATCCCGTCAGGTCCCTTATTAGACTTCAATAGTGTTGATCAGCAAAAATTCTCCAAAGTGTTATTTGCAGCAAATTTGGTGCATTCGCCCTTGATCATCAAATTATTTACTGATAATTTGAGCGGTTTAGGAGAAATATTTTCCCCAATGCCCCATAATGCTTTGCGAGGCCACCATGACATCCCCTGGAGTTGTAACAGACAACGTTGGATAGAACCCTAACCCCCACCTCCCCCCCCAGGGTATATAATCCTAATCATTTGCATTACAGACTCTGTGGGACTTTGTGGTAGAACAGACAAGTAAATAATACAGGTTCTCAAAACTGCTATGTGAAACATATACAGCATAAGTAATAAGTTATCTCTACTTGTCGCCAAATGTCCGAGTTCCACAACAATACGAGAGATGGAGTTGTGTGCCTTATGATTGCATAATTAGCCACGTGGGGATAAAAACAAACCTTGAAGAAGTCTGATATTCCCCCCTCCAAGTACAGTAAAACCTTGGATTGCGAGTAACTTGGTCTGCGAGTGTTTTGCAAGACGAGCTAAAATTTTTAATAAATTTTAACTTGATAAACGAGCGAGGTCTTGCAATACGAGTAGTATGCTGAGCGTCACGTTATCACAACTGAGCTGATGGTTCTTTTTTCTCTCTTGCTGCAGGATTGTGGGTAATCGTCTCCCATTCTCGTTTTCAGTTGCCGTGCCTCACTGATATATTCAACATCCGTACGAGTGTATACTGTTTACTATAACATGGTGACCACGTGTGTGTGTGTGTGTGTTGTAACGTGTGAGTCCCTGTCATGCGCCCCAAAACACAAGGCTGAGTCTCAGTACTTTAGCAACACCAGCTTTATTCAGCGTGAAACAGGAACAGCGCGGTTATTTATTGTAGCAGGATCTGCCGCTAACTATACACTGACACAGCAGTCAGGCAGGGTCGGGGTCAAGTTATACTGTGCCCTGCACATTTATAATGTTCCTTGTATCACCCATCAATGGCAGGCGCTTGTCCGCGATCTTTTCGGATTCGCTTTTGCGGCGAACTGCTACAGTGCTGGCAGCCTGCGGTTGTTTCAGGACGCTCTTCCACGTGTCGTCCCGTTGGGGGGGGGAATCCCCAAAAGAGTTTAGAAACCTTACAGTGCGTAAAGCATTTCTTTTAATTTTGTGTCCAAGTGTAGTGACTCTTCAGGCAAAAGCAACTGTCATTGGATAGGTTTCCTTGTTAAAGTCGCAAAAAAAGAAGATTCCATTGAGCCAACAGATAGCAGGGATCTCGTTAGTTAGAGTGAAAGTCGTCCTACACAATAACCCTCTTCCTCCTCCTCTCCTCTCTCTCGTCTCCCTCACACCAGCCGCGATTCTTTTCAAAGGTAAAGTGCAGGTTAATTTGTTTTATGCATTTTTACTTTATAGTTTGTATTAATCATTTTTATATGAATACTTTTGGGTTGTGGAACAAATCATTTGAGTTTCCATTATTTCTTATGGGGAAATTCGCTTTGATATACGAGTGCTTTGGATTACAAGCACATTTCTGGAACGAATTACGCTCACAAACCAAGGCACCACTGTAGTGGAGACTTTATGAAATAGTAATAAATCTTTCGTTATTATTATTATTATTTACAAGTCATTTCAATCTTTTTGACAGAAGAAAAAGTGCAAAGCATCAGCACGGACAGTTTGGAGAGCCTTCAGTGCGACTTCAAAAAACAGAACGAGCCAGCGCACGGCTTCAATCATGACACGCCATTCTGAATTATCTGCCTTTAAAAGGCCTACGTATTTTTTCTGACTTTTGAGTACAATTTCGACATTTCCGCCTTGTTTTGATGAAATAAATGACTTGGTGTCTTTGACTGTGTTCTTTGATTTCATGGAGGCATGGTGGTACAGCACGGCATCCGCACAGCTCAGGCCAATAATCGGTCTCGTACAGTTGGGCAGACGTTTCCCTAGCCCTCAGGGTCACTTTAAAGGTGATTGCACCATTATAATTCAGTCAAATCTAGTTCAGTTACTCCTTCCCCATTGACTTCAATGCATTTGGCCAAGTTCGGCGATATTCGGGAACATTTCCGCAATTTCTCCGAGTTCGAGGTGAAGTGAACGCAGTGGAGTTCGCTCATCACTAACTAGTCTTCAGCATAGTGAAGGCTTCAAGCACAAATGGGACTCTTCGATTTTAAAATCTATGAACACTGCCCTTGTTTTTACTTCCACATTGGGCATTCCTTTTGTTTCTTGCGTGAAATATTTGTTCTGTACATTTGTCATTTCCTTCTCCTTTTGTATTCCTGAGGGTTCTTATATTACTTTCATTATTGTCTTTATTTACTAGAGTAGACAGCGGTTGGGAACATGCACTGATACAGCGCCCATCACACAACGAACCATCTCAGGATCCCAGTTAAGACCCGAGGACCTTCTTACAGGGCTGAATGTGGGTTAACATCATACCCGGGAAGGATCAATTGCAGGGCCCTGCTCAGGACTAATACTCACAAAATTGCTTGCTACTTGTTTTGGCTACACTAGCAACTTATGTTTTGGTTTCTCTTCAGATCTTTTTTATTTTTACCGTTATGTTAATTATGTCATTTGTAACCAAATCCTTGACATCCTGCCTGGTGAGAGCCGATCATTCCTGCATTATAAACAGTAAACAATCGGTGGTGGCAGCCGATACTAAAATCAGATTACCACCTCAGGAAGGCGTATTTCCTAAAGTAATACAAACAGAGCAGACTATTACATTTCCTTATCTCTAAACCCCTAAATGTTACTTCCATTTATCTTTAGAGGTCAAGCATGTGGCATAAAGTGAAAAAAAAAATAAAAAGCATCATCATGATAATCTGTAACTGAGGAACTGGGCCATCTGGGAATTGTCACTTTGGGCTGAATGAAGACTGCATGAACCCACCCAGGTTGTACAATTCTTTATATTGCTTATATATCCTTCTATTAGTCAGTAAGTCAGTCATTCTCCAACCTGCTATATCCTAACACAGGGTCACGGGGGTCTGCTGGAGCCAATCCCAGCTAACACAGGGCAGAAGGCAGAAACAAATTCCGGGCACCGCAGGGCACACACACACACCCACACACCAAGCACACACTAGGGACAATTTAAGATTGCCAATGCACCTAACCTGCATGTCTTTGGACAGTGGGAGGAAACCAAAGCACCCGGAGGAAACCCACATAGACACGGGGAGAACATGCAAACTCCACACAGGGAGGACCCAGGAAGTGAACCCGGGTGTCCTAACTGCGAGACAGCAGCGCTACCACTGCACCACCATGCCGCCCCCTTCTATTAGTTGTTATGAAAATAAATATAATTTTTAAGATAAAGCTTGAAGCCAGTCTCGGCCTGATTGATTACTAGCGAGTTGACTGTTACGACTGGTCATTCCTCGTCTAGGCTGCAGTCCCTTAAGGGCACAAAGTCCGCTATTGGTGGGTCACAGAGAAGGAGTGAAAATAAAAGACAGCCCCAGTGCCACAGAGGTCCGTAGGGTTGAATACGCAGCGTACAGTATGGACAGGTAATCAGTATAGATCAGGGGTTCTTAGGGGGGTCCATGGATGAGTTTCAGGAGGTCAGTGAGAGTCAGATGAAAATTAACATTTATATTCACTATACAGCTCAGTACTGTTGATTTTTCCCACGTGAACTTTCTCACATGATTTTTCTCCCGTGTTACGTCTCTCTACATTATTTTTCTCGCCAGTATTTATCTCACCTAAGCCTAATGCGTGAGTTACAAACTTGTGACAAAAATAACACGCAAGAAAAATATCGGCGATTAAAATCACGAGAGAAAAATAGCGGTCACCATACAGCCCTCCCCATCGCCCCACTCAATGGTTTTCCATTGACAGAAATGAAAGAAAACACACCCTGCCACTGCGTACAGCGCCAACTGCTAGGCGTCTTTTGACTTGTTGTTGGCCCATGTTTACCATTTAGATCTGCATCATCATTCTCTGCACGACCGCCATCTTGTGTCACTCCATAAGAGTAAGTGCTAATGCTCATTTTCCACGGTTTATCATGGCTTGACTATCTTCTCATACACTGGTGAGGATTAATTGTATATGTATGAGACAATCAAATCTCGATAAATAAAGTACATTATATTTGTTGCATGTGTAGAAGATCAGCCCGGCTACAGGCAGACACAAAGACCAACAATGTCCAGAACACACATTTTTATTTCTTTTTGGCACAACGCAATGCACAAACCCCAATAAACTCAGTCCTTTCTTCTGCCACTTCCACTCCTCACTCGCAAGCTCCATCTTACTCCTCCCGACTCTGGCTCCCCAGGTGGAGTGAGGCGGCCTCCTTTAAACTGCACTCAGGTGTGGCGGAAGTGCTGTTTGCCAAGGCTCCGGAGCTGTCCTGGCGCCCCCTGGCGGTGGTCACGGGCCCCAGCAGGGTTGAGCTTCTACAGTGATATGAAAAGGTTTGGGAACCCCTCTCAGCCTGCATAATACTTGACTCTACTTTCAACAAAAAAGATAACAGTGGTATGTCTTTCATTTCCTAGGAACATCTGAGTATTGGGGTGTTTTCCGAACAAAGATTTTTAGTGAAGCAGTATTTAGTTGTATGAAATTAAATCAAATGTGAAAAACTGGCTGTGCACAAATGTGGGTCCCCTTGTTATTTTGCTGATTTGAATGCCTGTCACTGCTCAATGCTGATTACTTGCAACATCAAATTGGTTGGATTTGCTGGTTAAGCCTTGAACTTCATAGACAGGAGTGTCCAATCATGAATGGTAAAAGGTATTTAAGGTGGTCAATTGCAAGTTGTGCTTCCTTCCCTTTGACTCTCCTCTGAAGAGTGACAGACAGCATGGGATCCTCAAAGCAACTCTCAAAAGATCTGAAAACAAAGATTGTTCAGTCTCATGGTTTAGGGGAAGGCTACAAAAAGTGATCTCAGAGGTTTAAACTGTCAGTTTCAACTGTAAGGAATGGAATCAGGAAATGGAAGGCCACAGGCACAGTTGCTGTTAAACCAAACCAGCAGGTCTGGCAGACCAAGAAAAATACAGGAGCGGCATATGATCAGGATTGTGAGAATGGTTACAGACAACCCACAGATCACCTCCAAAAACCTGCAAGAACATCTCGCTGCAGATGGTGTATCTGTACATCGTTCTACAATTCAGCGCAATTTGCACAAAGAACATCTGTATGGCAGGGTGATGAGAAAGAAGCCCTTTCTGCACTCACACCACAAACAGAGTCGCTTGTTGTATGCAAATGCTCATTTAGACAAGCCAAATTCATTTTGGAACAAAGTGCTTTGGACTGATAAGACAAAAATGGAGTTATTTGGTCATAACAAAAAGTGCTTTGCATGGCGGAAGAAGAACACGGCATTCCAAGAAAAACACCGGCTACCTACTGTCAAATGTGGTGGAGGTTCCATCATGCTGTGGGGCTGTGTGGCCAGTTCAGGGACTGGGGCTCTTGTTAAAGTCGAGGGTCGGATGAATTCAACCCAATATCAACAAATTCTTCAGGATAATGTTCAATCATCAGTTACAAAGTTGAAGTTACGCAGGGGTTGGATATTCCAACAAGACAATGACCCAAAACACAGTTGGAAATCTACAAAGGCATTCATGCAGAGGGAGAAGTACAATGTTCTGTAATGGCTGTCACAGTCCCCTGACTTGAATATCATTGAAAATCTATGAGATGATTTGAAGCAGGCTGTCCATGCTCGGCAGCCATCAAATTGAACTGAACGGGAGAGATTTTGTAAAGAAGAATAGTCAGAAATACCTCCATCCAGAATCCAGACACTCATCCAAGGTTATAGGAGGACAGCGTCTAGAGGCTGTTAGATTTACAAAAGGAGGTTCAACTGAGTATTAATGTGATGTCTCTGTTGGGGTGCCCAGATTTATTCACCTGTCTAATTTTGTTATGATGCATATTGAATATTTTCTGTTAATCCAATAAACTTAATGTCACTGCAGAAATACTACTGTTTCCATAAGGCATGTCGTATATTAAAAGGAAGTTGCTACTTTGAAAGCTCAGCCAATGAGAAACAAAAATCCAAAGAATTAAGAGGGGTTCCCCAACATTTCTCATATGACTGTAAGCCCCAAATCCGTTGCCCTGATACAAACCGGGGGGCTGCCCTCTGGTGTCTCAGCCCTCTCCATCAAAAGGGCGTCCTGACTGGGCAAGGTCCCTGGCTGTCTATCACACATGCAAAATTGTGTTTATGTGAATATTTCTGGGGAAGGGGGTCCATAGCTTAGATTCCTAAAGGGGTCTGTGACTAAAAAAAGGTTAGAAATCGCTGGTATAGATTTTGACATTTCGTTCGATCCTCTATTAAAAAAGAGTGATACCTTTACGTGTTGATACCTTTTCATGTGAAGTGCATTCCACAGGTGATCTGATAACACGATAAAAAAAAAACATATTTGACCAAAGCGCTGAGTACTTTCATTTAGGAACTGGTATTCCATCTTTTCATTTCGTAACCTGCTTGTCTAATCTCCGGGTTGTGGGGGGCTCATTCTTATCTGAAGTAATGGACACAGGCTGTGAAGCACCACTCATACTGTCCTAATCCACCTAAACTGGCCATTCAATAAAAACTAACAGAATCTAATAACTGCATATGAAATGAAGAATAATTCCGCTCTGTTCTTGTTTGACCGCCCATTTGCGGTATCGATGTACCACGTTCACAATTTACGAAGAAGATAGAAAAGCCGCCTGGGAAGCTAGCCAGAAGAGAAGAGTCAGATTCTTGCTGCTCTTTGTTTGAGAAGTGTTCAACAGAGGCTGGAGGTCAAACATCCATGGAGCAGATGAGCCCACTCTTTAATCTCATCAGAGGGACAGGGACCTCCGACAAAGAGTTCCAAGCAGTTCCTCAGCCTTAGCACATCTGCCGACAGCACAGATGCACAGCAGGCTAAAGACGGTTAGACTATGACATGCTTCCCATTTAATATTCCCAGCAAAATGTGACCCAGTGAACCTCTAAGTTGTGGTCACATCTTTAAGCTTAGCTGTCACATTCAGACTCCATGTCAAGCTCCTTAGCGGCGCTCTAATCCCTGATAACTCGCATTTACCCTCCTTTGAAACTTCACCAGATGCATTTAATTGTCTCCGTTGTCTGGGTCTGTCTCTTTTCAATGTGCTTACATTCGTCGGGGTCTGGCAGACATTCTTCACATTGCTATAGATCTTATTTTCAATTTGTCATATGACACCCTCTTAATCAGCAAAGCCTTTTAAATAATGGGATACAATGGGTTCAAAAAATTAATGTCCTTTCAGCAAACTAATGGAAATGTACTTTTAACAAAGAACAAGCAGTAAGTAATGCAATTAACAAGGGATTTTCCTTTTAACTACTGTTTATAGAGCAAAGCCTTAGAAAGCTTACAAATAATACCATAGGAAAACAGATAACAGATGAAATTCAAACCACTGTAAAGATGATAATCCACCTTAATAAAAGGTAAGTATCTGTGTGATTGTGTATCTGTGTGTCGGTCCAGTTGCTATGTCTCTGTCATTCCAACAGATGGTGCCTCATAATCAAGTGAAGTAATAAAATGCATTACATTTGTCATTCCAACAGATGGCACATCACAAAAATTTGTAGTAATGTATTTTATTACAACTAATGTTTGTGATGAGCCATCTGTTGGAATGACAAATGCAATGCATTT
>JANRMT010062841.1:14814074-14834466 GCA_026402145.1 Polypterus bichir lapradei
TGCATTTAACTACTTACATGCATTATAAAATACATTTCAATAGACAGTGCATTACAAACAATAACACTGAGGTCTACATTGATTACTTGGATTTCAGCCTGTCATAGACAGCCCTCCTGAATAAAATGAGAAGTGTTCACGTGTCTGTTTATCTATGTGTCTGTCCGATTGCTATGTCTCTGTCATTCAAAAAGAGGGCGCATCACACATATTTTTTGTATTAAAATGCATAGCATTTGTCATTCCAACAGATGACGCATCACAAACATTAACACTACTTTTACAAATCCCATACCAAATGGCATATAAGAGAGACACATGCACTGCATTTGTCCTTCCAACAAATGGCACATCACAAACACTTTATTACTACAAATGTTTGTGATGAGCCATCTGTTGAAATGGCAAAGACAATGCATTTTACTGCTTACACAAATTACAAAATACATTTCAATAGACTGTGCACTGCAAACATTAACCCCAAGGTCTACGTTGATTCCTTGCATTTTAGCCCATCACAGATTGGTAGTACAGCCAGTTCTCCCTAATAAAAGGATAAGTGCTTGTGTGTCTGATTATATAAGTATTCGATTGCTATGTCTCTTGTTATTCCAACAGATGGTGTATCCCTCATATTTCTAGTACTAACATTCATAGCGTTCGTTACTCCAACAGATGGTACATCAGAAGCATTACCACTGCTTTTACAAATTCCATACCAAATGGCGTATAACAGAGACAAAGCAACCGGACAAACACACTGCACTGCATGTGTTAACAATGAATAGATCCAACAGAGAGTAACTGTCAGATGGACAAAAATCAGCTTATCCACCTTAATAAAAGGAAAAGTGACTGTGTATCTGAATGTCCGTCCGGCTGCATATTTCTAATGTTATATGTCATTTTTTATGGGATTCATAAAAGCATTGCTGTGATACACCATTTGTTAGAATGACCAATGCAATGCATTTTATTGCTACAGATGTTTGTGATGCGCCATCTGTTGGAATGCCAGTTGCAATGCATTTTATTACTACATGCATTACATAATACATTCCAAAAGATGGTGCACTGGAGATGTTAGTGCGGAGGTCTATGTTGATTCCTTGGATTTCAACCCTTCTTACACAAGTAGCACGGCTAGTGCAATAAAAATGTGTTTAGGGAATTTAGCATATATATAAACCCCTGGCATAGATTTCTTTAAAAATATCTCATACACTGGGGAAATTCCTAAAAAATGTAGGTCAGCAAATATCCCATTGTATAAATAGGGGGATCCGGCTGAGCCAGGTAACTATAGGCCAGTAAACTTTACATTCATCATAGGTAAGTTAATGGAAGGAATTATTAAGGAAAAGATCGAGCAGCACATGCCTAGAACAGGAGTGTGAACAAGAGACGGGTTTCACTAATATTCTTGAATTCTAACAGGAAGCAACAAAGAATAATATCAGAGAGGTACGTATGATGTTATTATCTGTTATCTATATTATCTATTATTTTCAGAAGGCTTTTGATAAGATCACACATGAGAGGTTAGTAATAACACAAAACGAACTGGGAATTCAGGGCACGGTGTGTAGATGGTGTCATGCGTACACGCTGGAGGACTTCCTCACAGGCTCCAATGAGGTAGGTAATAACCTGTTGGGACACAAAGAGGCACTATCACTAACACTGTCATCTCCCTCTGTCCCCACAGTGCAATGAAAATGCCCAGTAAGGGCAACTGACTCTGCCCCTTCTGGTTCAGCCTCCATAAAAAAAACGAGCCTTCCAGATGGAGGAAACTCACCGGGCGAAGTTCTCCCACCACTGTGACCTCGGCTAATCAGTCCAACAAGGCCTTTCCGTTTTCTTTGATAGCCCACTTAGTGGGATGTACTTGCCAAAGAGCGTTTCTTTTTTTCCCTTGTATGATAAACAGAATAATCCAGTTGGCACCCCAAATTTTCTTGTTTCGTGGAGCTGTCATTCCTTTAACTGGCCACAATTGGCACAAAATTGGCTCAAATTCTGGAAACAAAGAGTTACGATGAGGCAAACATTTTCAGATTTAAGTAATGTTAAAAGTGGTGTCCAGCAGGGGTCAGTACTGGGGCTGCTGCTCTTTTTAAGGATATGATTAATAAGCTGGTTAAGTTTAGAGATGATGCCAAACTAGGTAGAAGGACAGATAATAATAATGTGCGCTAAACAAGTCAAGGGAGGTTAGACTTAGACTTTATAGCACACTGGTGAGGCCTCATGGGGAGTACTTTGTACAATTTTGGATTCCAGGCTACAAAAAAAAGGCAGTGTTAGGGAAAGTACAAAGAGTGAGTACACTGATTACAGGACTGAGAGGTCTGAGCTATGAGGAGAACTTGACAGAGGTGGCTGAAGCATGACACCTGATACAGCTTGAGCGGTGTCGCAAAGAACAATGGGGAAAAAAAGGCATAGCTGATTGACAGACAGAGAGAGAGAGACCTGTGTACACAGACTCTAGACTGACATGGCTGCATTTGCCGAGATCACTTTTTACTATGACATTAAACATTTCCTGTTGACCAATGTCAGGTCAGGTTGAGGAACATACATTGGTACAGCGTGTTGCCGCACCCACCACATGACAAAACAGCTAAGGATTGCAGTTGGCAACCTCCCCAGGCAGAAATGCGGTCCAGTCCCACCCTCTATGACCCTCTATCTGCCACAGCCAGCTATTATATGGGTGTCCCCTTGGCCTGGTCCTCTGCTAACACCCTAAGGAAATCGCGACACATGGCCGTAGTGCCATAACCGACATTCCCTCACAATGCGGGTAATGGGCCTCATTTGGGACTCCATGTGCAACACAAAGTCAAACCAGTGGAACCCAAGGATTCTCCGAAGAGACACAGTACCAAAGGAGTCCAGTCTTCAAAATAGGAAGTACCAGGACCCCAAAGACTTGGATCTCCATCCTTTTGCAGAGATATCAGGAACGCCACACCACCCCTTTCCAGCGACTTAATGACACCCCATGCCCTCCCAGTTCTAGTCCAGACCCACCTTCTGGAAATGACCATCTATCTGCTGCAGTCAGGTGTTACGTGGGCATTCCCTTGGCCTGGCCCAGCCGCTCAGGTTATCAATAGTGAGGATCCCCTAACCTGGATCACCCTCAGGGAATCGAGCCACATAGCCATAGTGGTGTAACTGACGCTCCCTCACAATGCAGGTAATGTGCCTCATTCGGGACTCCATCAAGTCAAGTCAAGTTGGGGAGCATGCACTGGTACAGTGTGCTGCCGCACCCACCATGCGACGAAACAACCCCCCAGGCAGACACGCGGTCCAGTCCCACCCTCTGGAAATGACCCTTTATTTGCCGCAGCCAGGTGTTATGTGGGAGACTCCAAGGCCTGGTACAGCCACTCTGGTCCCCAACAATGAGGATCCTACGAGCCAGATCACCCTTGGGGAAATGCGCCACATGGCCGTAGTGCCATAACTGACGCTCCCTCACAATGCAGGTAATGTGCCTCACTCGGGACTCCCTGAGTATCACAAACCAGTGGTACCCAAGGATTCTCCAGAGAGACACAGTGCTGAAGGAGTCCAGTCTTCATCTCAGGTCAATGGATAGCATCCATGTCTCACGACCATATAGCAAGACAGGAAGCACCAGGACTCTAAAGACTTGGACCTTTTTATCCTTTTGCATAGATATCGGGAGCGCCACACACCCCTTTCCAGCGACCTCATGACCCCCCATGGCCTCCCAATCCGTCTACTGACTTCATAGGAAGAGTCACCAGAAACACAAATGTCACTGCCAAGGTAAGTAAACCTCTTGACGAGGTCGACACTCCCTCCACAGACAGACACACTGCTGATGGCCGTGCCCAAGAGGTCTTTAAAGGCCTGGCTGTTGGTTTTTATCAGGACACTCGCAAGCCCAGACACTCAGACTCCTCACTCAGTCTCTTGAGCGCCCCGATCAGAGCCCCCATTGGCTCCTCGAAGATCACAGCATCATCAGCAAATTCAAGATCCATGAATCTTTCTTCACCAACAGATACCCCACAGCCGCCAGAGCCCACGACCTTGCCCAACACCCAGTCCATGCAAGCATTGAACAGAGTTGGAGCAGAACACACCCTTGACGAACCCCAGAATCACCTGGGAAAAACACAGAGGCTCTACATCAAACAAGCCAAAATAAGTCCACTGCGTTTTAGTGTTGTCTAACAACAAAATATTAAAAACCTCCAAGAGGCGTGAATACTTTTTATTGGCAGTGTAGTTTCTTCTCAGTTGGGTGGCACTCCTTTCTCAGGATGACCTCACTGGACTCCCAGAACATAAATTCAGGCCCACCTTCCACTAGCGGAGAACTGAAGTAACTAGTCAGGCTTCTAACAGCGGCCTTGTTCCACTTGAGCCCTGCTACATGTGCACTGTATACGTGCTGAGTTCCAGCTACATGATTGGCTGCTTGGATTAGCAGGCTGTTGATGAACCTAAAAAGTGGCACAGAGCGTGTTCACAGAACATTCTGCTAAGTATTGTAAAACCGACTGCATCAACAGAGTAGCTGCGATTGCACCCCAACTGAAGGATTATGAAAGCCTAAGAGTTTTGTATTTGTATTGTTTACACCTGCATTTCTTTCCCAGATATGCAAACATTTCTAAAATAAGTCACATTACTCTGAAGAAATGTCATATATTGACATAACAGAATACTTAATAATTTCCTGCATTGCATTGTATGTTTACTGGAATTCCACCTCCTGTTTTTTATGACCCATTGGCACATTGTTGCATTTGAACTTGAACACCACATGGAATGGTTCACTAACTGGATGACCAATTCATACACCTCCTTGACGTTAACTCTGACTCCATCTCAAAATTCTATGTAAATACAATTATTTCTGTGTCACACTTGGGGTGATGTGTAAGGACTCCCCTTTGTAGAGTTAAGTCCGAATAACTGTTGGGACATTATTCTTCTACCATTTAGGGCAGGGGTCCTCAATCACAGTCCTGGAGGGCCGCAGTGGCTGCAGGTTTTTGTTCTAACCCGGTTGCTTAATTAGAAAGCAATTCTTGCCAATAATTTAATTTCATGGCTTGTTACTACTTTAACTCTGCAATGTCAAGTCATTCTCATATCCTAGATTTTCTTCCCCTTTCTGAGGATATCAACCAAATGATTTGAAGTTAGCCTTCAATGGACGAGCAATTTTCAGTCCTTCACTTTCCTTTAAGTATTTAATTAAACCCAATAGTGCATGATAAATACACACGGGTGTAAATGGTAACAAGCTAAACGGAGAATTGCTGGTCTCTTTTGTCATTTGTATGTTATTGCTAATTAGGAGCAATTAAAAACCAAGAATGCAGCTGTTTAAAAATAAAATACGCAATAAGGGTTCAAAATCTTAACGAGTGAGACAACTGAAGTGAAGCAGAAGTGTTACTTGAGCAATAAGTGCTTCTTATTAAGCGACTGGGTTGGAGCAAAAACCTGCAGCCACTGCGGCCCTCCAGGACCGTGATTGAGGACCCCTGATCTAGGGGATGAAATAATATCCTGCTGCAAAAAAACTTTCTATGAATTTATTTAACTCATTAATATTCATGAACAGGGTGGAGCCTTCAAAAGACAATGGCATGTAAATGAGAAGCTGTAAAGCCAGTTTTAGAACAAACTGAAATCAGTTGACTCAAGTGATAGTGAATTGGTCATCGGACTGTGGTATAGCGGATCTGCAGCTTGGAAAACCTGGCCGTTTTAATAAATAAATAACGAATGTGCTTGCGCTGGGTAGTGAAGCGGGTGTGAGCAATTGTCTGTGTGGACGGCTTGTCTTCGAGGCGGTCAGCCGACCGTGCGTTGCCTTACCGGCACGTACGGGCAGTCAGATTGTCTCAATGTAGCTAACAATTCTTTCAAACTCATATCGACTCCTCCACTATTGTCGTAGCGTTGAACAACAGAGAGCACACACGGCACATGTGACAACGTGTCGTTCACGTTTACCCCTCGTCCATCGATGCAGTCGAATGCCAATTTATAATCGGATGTTGCGGAAAGATTTTTCCCTTGTGTCAGATTAGGTTTATTTTTAAGATGACGTCTCTCATCTGGAGTTCTGTGTGCAGTTTTAATCTCCAGGCTACAAGAAGGACATAGCAGCGCTAGAAACAGCACCGCCCCTACTTTGAGCTCCACCCCAATGAAGCTTTGGATTGGTTCAGAAGTGTAATACTGAGGGAGCCGTCTAGTTGCTCCAACCCAGTTTTAAGCCAAATTCAGTCATAGTTGTCCCGAGATATATGTATGATACATCTGGCAGAACATCCATACACTCCATGTCGCTCTCTCAGGTCCTCGCGCATTAATCTCCTTAACTGTCCCATGCACCAGACTCTCCACCCTGGGAGGAGGCAGCTCCTTCAGTGTTATGGCCCCTCAACTCTGGAACTCTCTTCCTCAGTCTCTCCGAGTTTGCTCCTCCTTCTCCACTTTTACATCTCAACTCAAAACTTTCCTCTCTGACAAACTTTTTTCCTTCTGTGTGATCTTTTTTTTTTTTTTTACTTTCTATGTAAAGTGACATTGGGTGTGTGAAAGGCGCTCTATAAATGCAACTTATTATTATTATCATTTTAAAAATATCTAAATGATTGCTTTGGCAGATCTTCCTCTCATAAACTCACGCTGGCTGTTTTTTAGCATATTTTTTTCAGAAAATGCACCCTGCTACCGCATACAGTGCCAACCGCTAGGTGTCTCTTGACTTGCTGTTGGCCCTTGTTTACCATTTAGATGTGCGTCATCATTCTCTGCATGACCGCCATTATTACGTTATCTTGTGAAAAATTTAAAAAAAAAATGCAATTTCATTATTCCACAAAACCTTTCAGGGTAGTAATTAACTCCCTCGATTAATTAACGGTTCTACAGTCAATATGGTGGAGTCCTTTAAATTGTTGGGCACAAGTATCACAACTGCTCTTCTGCTGAGACACTAACAGCACTGCCATCACTAAGAAGGCTCAGAAGCAGACGTATTTTTTTACCCCAACAAAAAAAATGAAATATTTTCTTGCCCATCCAATTTTACAAAGCCATAATGAAAAGTGTGATCACATTCTGCATTGTTGTGTGGTTTGGTTCAGCAATGGCCCACCCCATTAAGAAAACATCTGCTCTGTTTTTTGACCTTGCATTGGATTCCTGTACTGGGACTTTGTTCACTTAGGATTGCCTTTGCTGGCAACTCCATGGATCTTCATGTTATTTCAGAGCATTTTTGCTAAGAATAAATCTTTTAATTTTGTAAAGATTCTCTGTGGCCCTCTGTGTTACTAGCCGGGGTTTTTGGATGGGATTTCCTCCTCTAATGGCCATTTTTGGTATTGCTTGGGACTTATGTTCTTTGGGGCTCTCAAGGGCATAACAAGTTGATGGTAACTTATCCCATGCTTTCTATGGGTCACTCTATAAAGTAAAACTATAGATTAGATGTGGAATTAGACTTCTTTCCATAAGATCTATATTATCGATGACAATTTTCTGGTTTTTTTTTTAGTGCATTTCTCATAGTAAAACACTACTTTCTGACCAATTCTTGAATCGGGTGTTTCATAGGATTGCTCAAATCATAATATTATTCCACAAATCCCTTTACACATCATATTACATAAATATTACAAAAGCTGCACAACTGAAATATGCTGCCCCAATGTGGGCATTTTTGGAACTGTTTGGGACTTAAACGCTTAAAAAATCTCAAGCGGCACAGCATGTTGTTATCAGTTGCTGCCCACTGGGAGTAAAAAGTTTAATTTTCTTGAGATCGTGAGAAAATGATTCTGTTATCTTGTGAAAAAATTAAAAAGAAAAATATAATAATATTACATTTTTTGAAAAAAAAATGCATTTACTTCAGAAAACAATAAAAAATAGGTATTACATGTCCTCTTTTGCCTTCTGTATAATAGATTATAATATAACATATTAGCTACCATTTCATTATTCCACAAAACCCTTCAGGGTTGCAGTAACTAACTCCCTCTAGTAATTAACAGTTCTACAGTCAATATGGTGGTTAGCAATGGCCCAAACCATTAAGAAAACATCTGCTCTGTTTTTAGACCTTGCATTGGATTCCTGTACTGGGACTTTGCTCACTTGGAATTGCCTCTGCTGGCAACTTTATGGATCTTCATGTTATTTCAGAGCATTTTTGCTAAGAATAAATCTTTTAATTTTGTAAAGATTCTCTGTGGCCCTCTGTGTTACTAGCCGGGGTTTTTGGATGGGATTTCCTCCTCTAATGGCCATTTTTTGTATTGCTTTGGACTTATGTTCTTTGGGATTCTCAAGGGCATAACAAGTTGATGGTAACTTATCCCATGCTTTCTATGGGTCACTGTATAAAATAAAACTATAGATTAGATGTGGAATTAGATTTCTTTCCATACGATCCACATTATCGATGACAATTTTCAGAGGTTCCTCAGCACATTTCTCATAGTAACACACTACTTTCTGACCAATTCCTGAATCAGGCGTTTCATAGGATTGCTCACATCAGAAAATTGTTCCACAAATCCCTTTACACATCATATTACATAAATATTACAAAAGCTGCACAACTGAATTTTTCTGTCCTGATAAATATGACATGTCTTCTTCCAAATTTGCACCATTCCAGAGTTCCTTCCCATGTACGGGGCTACTTTTAAGTGTGCCACTTTGTATTTTTTTTTAAATACTTGGTGTTCTTACTTTATTCATTCTGTTTCTCTTCTTTAGAGAATAAATACAATTATTATTATTATTTTTTTTGATACTTTGACCTAGTCAGCTTTATTATGGATGTTAGTGGCACTAAAAATAGCACCCCATGATAGGGTTGCCAGACGTCCCTTATATACGGGACATGTCCCATATTTAATCATTTCGTCCCCTGTCCTGTACTGTCCTTTCAGGGACACTCAAATGTCCCATATTTAATTCATTTTCAAATTTCGTAATAAAAATATATTTTTACTACCTTCTTACGGTACTTAGTTATAACTTTATAAGTAATTATACTTTCTTTTCTCAGATTCTCTTGATGAAAATAACCCAAATGTAACGAGGAAACTCGTGTTTGCTGCCTGTTTGTAACTCGTTTAGTTGTTATGGTTGGCTGAGGACGGCGACACTCTTACCGTTTTGCTCTCCAGATGCGCTGCTGTGCAGTTCTGGATCAGCATTGCAACATTCAGTGACTGACAGCAAAGTGTGTTGTTACTACTTGACACGGACTCCTTTTTTTCTAACTGCCTGTTTTAAATAATAATATTTCTCTGTTGTCTGTATTAAGTAAATATTTTCAAATGACTTTACTTTTACAGAATTTTTTTAACTTGTATTAAATAATTTTCAAATGATTTTACTTTTGTTTTCCTCATAACCCATTAAAATCCTTGCTTTATGTTTTTAACTTATGTCACTACTTTTATATAATACCAGTAACGGTGTACTGCACGATAACGTGCAGTGAATACACTTGACTTGAACATTCCTAGTTTTCATCCTCTTTCTTTCTCTGTACATTTATCATTCGTCTGCTCAGAGGTTAATGCGCTTGGTTCTTCCTGAGTGGCTCTTCTTTTCTCCACCCTAGCGGCCCACTTCTTCTCTTCATCCGTTGGCATCTTTTCAGGTTAAAACTGATTAAGTTAGTTTTTTGTGCTGCAATTATTTGGTACAATTTTAACGTTATAAACTTTTCACTTCAATCTGCCTCAAGAATGACTTAAGATATGAAGAGGTAGAGGAAGTGACCGCGAAAGGTGGTAGGGAATGAGAACGGTGCACGTACGCACAGCCTCCCTGCTGCGCCCTGCAGAGAGTTGATTCTACAATAAAATAAAATAAAAATAAAAAGAGTAATAAAAATAATCATCCCGAAAGCGTATAGTAGACGTCACATAGTATATGTGTACCAAATTTCAGGTCAATTGGTGAAATGGTTTGCGAGCTACAAGTGATTTAAAAGCCTGGACAGACAAACGAACAGCAACGGTAGCGTATTATATAAGAAGATATTGGTCTGGGTGTGTAGGGGGCATGTATAAATTTATATATTGTGGTGTACGGCCGGGAGTCCATGACCGGCCAGGACACCCCTTCATTATGTGCTCAGGGGGAGCCTGCCAGGTACGGTGCAATACCTCCAATGGATGCTAGATGGCCACCCCCCTGTGTCGGAGCAGTGCTTTGGTTTTCCGCAGGGCTCCATGGGAATTGGAGTTGGGGGGCATCCCTGTTGGGTTCCACAGGTGCCACCAGGGAGGGCTGCAGCTGAGCCCTTGTGGGCAGTGTTTTCATTACACCCGGAAGTGAAGCCGGAACTCGGCAATCAAGCATCTGGAGCACTTCCGGGTGAACTATAAAAAGTGCCAGCAGCCACCATTCGATGGCCAGAGTCGGGAGGAGGAGGATGAAGTTTGGAGGAGTGGTGGTGGAAGAAAAGAGAAGAGAAAAAGAAAAGGATTAGTGTGGTGTGTTTGGTGGTGCTTGCACACTTGGGACCATGTTATGCCTGTGGGGATTACAGGGAAGAAGTGCCCCACAGGTGAAGAAAAATAAAAGTCTCTTTATTTTATATGTGCCTCCAGTGTGAATTTGTTTCAGGTCGGCTCTTATATAGTGCCTTTTTACAATACAGGGTGGTCCAGATCTAATTTTGCAGATCCAGATTGCCTGGATAACTTTGATTTATGCGGGGACAATTCCAGTTCGGAGCGAAGATGATACTTCATGTCGTCAGTTCGCACACTTCTCGATGGTCCGGGATTTTTCGGGTGATTTTCTATGTAAATAAACTTAATAAGTTATAGCGTAATGAAAATTGCATAGTTAGATCTGGTCCACCCTATAC
Organism: Polypterus bichir lapradei; assembly: GCA_026402145.1. Lineage (NCBI taxonomy): Eukaryota > Metazoa > Chordata > Cladistia > Polypteriformes > Polypteridae > Polypterus > Polypterus bichir. Next base: position 14,825,002 of record JANRMT010062841.1, read on the forward strand.
AGGTGCCGGTCATAAAATTAGAATATCATGACAAAGTTGATTTATTTCAGTAATTCCATTCAAAAAGTGAAACTTGTATATTAGATTCATTCATTACACACAGACTGATGTATTTCAAATGTTTATTTCTTTTAATTTTGATGATTATAACTGACAACTAATGAAAGTCCCAAATTCAGTATCTCGGAAAATTAGAATATCAATTAAGACCAATGCAAAAAAAGGATTTTTAGAAATGTTGGCCAACTGAAAGGTATGAACATGAAAAGTATGAGCATGTACAGCACTCAATATTTAGTTGGGGCTCCTTTGGCCTGGATTACTGCAGCAATGCGGCGTGGCATGGAGTCGATCAGTCTGTGGCACTGATCAGGTGTTATGAGAGCCCATGTTGCTCTGATAGTGGCCTACAGCTCTTCTGAATTGTTGGGTCTGGCGTATTGCATCTTCCTCTTCACAATACCCCATAGATATTCTATGGGGTTAAGGTCAGGCGAGTTTGCTGGCCAATCAAGAACAGGGATACCATGGTCCTTAAACCAGGTACTGGTAGCTTTGGCACTGTGTGCAGGTGCCAGGTCCTGTTGGAAAATGAAATCTGCATCTCCATAAAGTTCGTCAGCAGCAGGAAGCATGAAGTGCTCTAAAACTTGCTGGTAGATGGCTGCGTTGACCTTGGACCTCAGAAAACACAATGGACCAACACCTGCAGATGACATGGCACCCCAAACCATCACTGACTGTGGAAACTTTACACTGGACCTCAAGCAATGTGGACTCTGTGCCTCTCCTCTCTTCCTCCAGACTCTGGGACCTTAATTTCCAAAGGAAATGTAAAATTTACTTTCATCAGAGAACATAGCTTTGGACCACTCAGCAGCAGTCCAGGCGAGACGCTTCTGACGCTGTCTCTTGTTCAAGAGTGGCTTGACACAAGGAATGCGACAGCTGAAACCCATGTCTTGCATACGTCTGTGCCTGGTGGTTCTTGAAGCACTGACTCCAGCTGCAGTCCACTCTTTGTGAATCTCCCCCACAGTTTTCAATGGGTTTTGTTTCACAATCCTCTCCAGGGTACAAGCGGTTATCCCTATTGCTTGTACACTTTTTTCTACCACATCTTGTCCTTCCCTTCGCCTCTCTATTAATGTGCTTGGACACAGAGCTCTGTGAACAGCCAGCCTCTTTAGCAATGACCTTTTGTGTCTTGCCCTCCTTGTGCACGGTGTCAATGGACGTCTTTTGGACAACTGTCAAGTCAGCAGTCTTCCCCATGATTGTGTAGCCTACAGAACGAGACTGAGAGACCATTTCAAGGCTTTTGCAGGTGTTTTGAGTTAATTAGCTGATTAGAGTCTGGCACCAGGTGTCTTCAATATTGAACCTTTTCACAATATTCTAATTTTCCGAGATAGCGAATTTGGGACTTTCATTAGTTGTCAGTTATAATCATCGAAATTAAAAGAAATAAACATTTGAAATACATCAGTCTGTGTGTAATGAATGAATCTAATATACAAGTTTCACTTTTTGAACAGAATTACTGAAATAAATCAACTTTGTCATGATATTCTAATTTTATGACCGGGACCTGTATATAGTAATACAGAGAGAGATTTTAAGAGTGTCCCGTATTTCTGATTTTCTAATCTGGCAACCCTACCCCATGATCACATTTGTAGGGGGAGAAAAATAGAAATAAAATGTTACCTAAAGTGTCGCAGGGTTCGTTTTTCCAGGAGCAGATATCCAATCCGGTTAAAAGAATGGCGTGATCGTGGCGGCTTCCATCCTTCCCACTTAGTCCTGACTGCCACTGGCAGAAGCTGTTCAAAGTGTGATCAGCATGGTGATTGATGACCAGTCCTGCCTGCCGTGATGACCATCAGCCCGCACCAGAGACAAAACAAAAAGAAGAAGAAGAAGCAAGAGAGGGGAGATCACTGAGAGTTCAAAGCACAAGGTAAGCCCTCATTTCTTGCCTTATTAAGTGAATAATGGTCCATAAAAAGATCAAATGAACACGGACAGGCAGGCATACACATACAGCTCAGACATCCTTTCAGTGCTTCATCAGCCAAATAGTTTGTGAAAGGCGAAACACGCTTGAGATGCTGTCAACCACGGCAAGCTCAAAAAGGCCATGGGGTGCATGGGGTTTAAAGCATCGGTTTACACAAGACGTATTAAAAAAAAAAAAAAGCAGGGGAGAATTAAGAGGCAGCTGGGAATGGAAAGGGTGAGGGGGGAGTTGGACAAAATGGGAAGGTGGGGGGGGCGGCACTCGGTATTCCATGTTTTCTTAGGAAATGAAACTCATTAAAATAAGCACAGGTGTATGGGCTACAAAGAACAGCGCGCCTCCCCCCTCCCCTCTCCGGGGTCTCATCATCAAGTTAAAGGACCGGGCAATAATTAACCTGTCACTTCAGAGGCCACGGGGACTTGAAGAGCAAAGGGGGCATGAGAGGTGATGTGGAGATCTGGGCTTTGAACGAGGAGAAAAGAAAATAAAGCTTAGAAATCCGTCACGGCTATTGTAGGGTGAAGTTTAACTCATGAGACGAGAACACGTTAATGGAGCGCAGTGAAGAAGCGGCTTTACAAATGACAGTATGTGTTCTTTACATTTTTTAGTGAGAAGTCCAGCCAAATGACACCTTTTATTGGCTAACTGGAAAGATTACAATATGCAGGCTTTCGAGGCAACTCGGGCCCCTTCTTCAGGCAAGATGTCTTCGAAAAGCTTTCATATTGTAATATTTCTAGTTATCCAATAAAAGGTGTCATTTGGCTTAACTTCTCACTACTGTACATCCATAATGGCTAACATGATACAACACCCTACTACATCAGGGATTCTCGCATGCTGACTCGTTCAGGAATCAAACCAATCAGAATCAAATAAACGAAAATTGTTGGACTGATTCTCGCGTACCGACTCGTTCACAAATCAAATGAATGAGAATTACTGGAATAATTCTCGGGTAATCACTCGTTCTCGACTCAGATGAATCAGAATCTTTTATTGGCTAACTAAAAAGATTACAAAATGCAAGCTTTCGGGGCAACTCAGATGATCCTAATGACCAAACAAAAAAAATCAGAGTTTACTTTAAAACAAAAACTTGAAGCCAATTTGGAATCGCCTAACATGCACCTCTTTTGGGATGTTGTCTTATTCTAAAGTTTAATCCTTAGTTTTTTCATTTGAATAAAATAACATGTCATACTGTGATGCCCCCTGAAGAAAGCTTGCCTCTTTTTAGTTAACCAACAAAAGCTGCCATTTTGCTTGACTTCTCACTCCATCCATAATGGCTAACACGGTACAACACCCTACTACAGCAGACATTTATTTAGTTTAAATTGTCGCTATGACAATTTGGGTGGGTGTTGTAGTTGGTTTTGTTGTTTTCCATTTTTACATTCCGATATGTAATTTTTTTTTTTGATTTTCTACTTTTAGCTTTCTTATGTCCGTGTGTTCACTAGGAAGTCATTTGTTGTATAAGTTTGAGTTAATTGTATTGTGACTCGGGAGTCACCGTCTTGCACCCGAGACCCACAGGCTTCAAGAAAACCAACTTTATTCCAGATAAAATAGGAACAGTCAGGGTCTTTATTCAGATCAGGGCTACCCTTTTAATACTCACAGGCACACAAAACAAGCAGTGATGGGGTTAGGTTAGTGGCTGGGTTAGAATGTTCTCTGCATCACCCACCGGCCGACCGGCGCGTTATGTAGGGAGGCTGCAAACTTGCGATCGTCACAGCAACAAACAAGCAATCCCTGACTGCGTTGACAGAGTTACAGGGATACCAGGCAACTGGGGGAGTTTCAGGGTCTCAAAAACCCTCACAGTATGCAATGTTATTTTCTTCAAATGACAAAACAAACCTTAGAATAAGACAACATCCCAAGAGATGCACATGTTATGCCATTCCAAATTGACTTCCGGGTTACTGAATTCCTGCTTTTTACTTTCTCGTATATATGAAGTATAGGGAAAGTATTGTAATCATCCAAAGATTCGAATTCGACATTTTGATGCATCTCGACGTTTTACACCTCCCTGACTTTCTCGTATACAAAGTATAGGGAAAGTATTGGCATCGTCCAAAGATTCGAAGTCGACATTTTGATGAATCTCGACGTTTTAGACCTCCCTGACTTTCTCTTATACAAAGTATAGGGAAAGCATTGGAATCGTCCAAAGATTCGAATGTCGAAATTTTGATGAATCTCGACGTTTTAGACCTCCCTGACTTTCTCATATACAAAGTATAAGCAAAGTATTGGCATCGTCCAAAGATTCGATGTCGAAATTTTGATGAATCTCGACGTTTTAGACCTCCCTGACTTTCTCATATACAAAGTATAAGCAAAGTATTGGCATCATCCAAAGATTCAAAGTCGACATTTTGATGAATCTCGACGTTTTAGACCTCCCTGACTTTCTCTTATACAAAGTATAAGGAAAGCATTGGAATCATCCAAAGATTCAATGTCGACATTATGAGGCATCTCTACATTTTACACCTCCCTGATTTTCTCATATACAAAGTATAGGGAAAGTATTGGCATCGTCCAAAGATTCAAAGTCGACATTTTGATGAATCTCAATATTTTGGACCTCCCTGACTTTCTCTTATACGAAGTATAGGGAAAGCATTGGAATCATCCAAAGATTCAATGTCGACATTATGATGCATCTCTACATTTTACACCTCCCTGATTTTCTCGTATACAAAGTATAGGGAAAGTATTGGCATCATCCAAAGATTCAAAGTTGACATTTTGATGAATCTCAATATTTTGGACCTCCCTGACTTTCTCTTATACGAAGTATAGGGAAAGCATTGGTATCGTCCAAAGATTCGTTATCGAAATTTTGATGAATCTCGACGTTTTAGAACCCCCTGACTTTCTCATATACAAAGTATAGGGAAAGTATTGGCATCATCCAAAGATTCAATGTCGACATTATGATGCATCTCGACGTTTTACACCTCCCTGACTTTCTTGTATACAAAGTATAGGGAAAGTATTGGCATCATCCAAAGATTCGAAGTCGACATTTTGATGAATCTCGACGTTATAGACCTCCCTGACTTTCTCTTAGAAGAAGTGTAGGGAAAGCATTGGAATGGTCCAAAGATTCAATGTCAACATTTTGATGAATCTTGACGTTTTACACTTCCCTGACTTTCTCTTTTATGAAAGAAAGGGGAAGCATTGGAATCATCCAAAGATTCGATGTCAACATTTTGATGAATCTCGACATTTTAGACATCCTTGACTTTCTCTTTTGCAAAGTATAGGGAAAGTATTGGAATCATCCAAAGATTCGATGTCGACATTTTGATGAATCTCAACGTTTTAGGCCTCCCTGACTTTCTCGTAAACGAAGTATAGGGAAAGCATTGGAATCGTCCAAAGATTTGATGTCGACATTTTGATGAATCTCGACGTTTTACACCTCCTGACTTTCTCGTATACGAAGTATAGGGAAATTACTGGAAATCCCCAAAAATTCAGTTTCGATATTTTGATGAATCTTGATGTTTTAGACCTCCCTGAGTCCGAAAATACCATTTTTGTAATTATGTCATTGTGTCTGTCTGTTTGTGTGTGTGTATGTAAACATGATAACTTGAGTATGCTTTCACTTAGGTCAACCAAGTTTTGCGTACAAGTATTTGGTACAAAATGTAGATTTCTATCAACTTTGGGCTTTTTCTGCTAAACTGGTACTTTACCTTTTATTTATGCAGCTGCAGAGTCTAATTTATTCAACTTTACTTTTACAATAATTGTTCAGTATATTATTAATTTGATTTGTTGTTGATGGTTCTTTAATGTACATGATATAAAATATAATCATTCTCTTGTAGTTTATTCCTCAAATATTATAATAATAATAATAATAATAATAATAATAATAATAATAATAATAATAATTCTTTGCATTTATATAGCGCTTTTCTCACTACTCAAAGTGCCCAGCAATTGCAGGTTAAGGGCCTTGCTCAAGGGCCCAACAGAGTAGAGTCAAATATCCATCCCCATATCTCAGTATATCAGAAAATTGAGGGGAGACCACTCCTGATTTTTTAAAGTAAACTCCGATTTTTTGGTTAGTGATTATGATTTGTTAAATATTGATTAGATTATTTTGGAAATTCCTATAGACAGGAGATTCGCAAATATTATTCTTTTATGTAGAAAGGGTGATTGGACTGATCCAAGTAACTATAGGCCAGTAAGCTTAACATGCAGCACCAGAAAATGAATGGAAAGAATTATTGAGGAAAGGATCGAGCAGCACATGGCAATAACAGGAGTGTTAGCACATAGTCAACATGGAATTGGGCGAGGAAGGCTGTGTGTCACTAATATGCTGAAAACCAATGAGGAAGCAACAAGTGAATATGATCAGAGATGTACATTCGATATTATTTATCTGGACTTTCAGAAGGCTTTTGATAAGGTGCCACATGAGAGGTTGGGCATCAAACTAAAATAAGTGGAAGTTCAGGGAGTGGTGTGCAGGTGGGTACCGAATTGGCTCAGACACAGGAAGCAAATGGTTTCTGAATTAGGGGATGTTAAAAATGTGTGGAGTTCCTCCAGGGTCACTGCTGGGGCTGCTGCTCTTTTTAATATTCATAAATGATCTGGACAAGAGTAAAATGAAGAAGGTGGATAAGTTAGCAGATGATACTAAACTAAGTAGAAAGGTGGATAATGTAGAATCCATTAATTGTTACAGAGGAACTTGGACAGCACACAGGCTTGGGCAGATTTGTAGCAGATGAAATTTAATGTCAGTAAATGTAAAGTGTTATGTGTTAGGCAGTAAAAATGTTAGATTTGAAAACACAATGGTAGATCGAAAACGTTAAAGTACAGCTAGCTTATGAGAAGGACCCAGGAGTCAGGGTGAACTTGTCACTGTCTACAGTCCAGGGATGGCCAACTCTGATCCTGGAGGGCCGCAGTGGCTGCAGGTTTTAGTTCCAATCCAGTTGCTTAATTAGAAGCCAGTCCTCACCAGTAACAGATCTTATTTGATTCCATGGCTTGTTAGTGTTTTAACTCTACAATATCACTTCATTCTTCTATCCATCCATTATCCAACCCTCTATATCCTAACTACAGGGTCATGGGGGTCTGCTGGAGCCAATACCAGCCAGCACAGGGTGCAAGGGAGGAAACAAACCCCGGAACAGGGCGCCAGCCCACCGCAGAACCACGCAGACACGGGGAGAACATGCAAACTCCACACAGGGAGGACCCGGGAAGCAAACCCAGGTCTCCTAACTGCGAGGCAGCAGCGCTACCCACTGCACCACCATGCCGTCCCAGTTCATTCTTAAATCATTGATTTTTTTTTCTTCCTTTCTAATGATACAGGTATCATCCAAGTGATGTGAAGCCTAAAAGAAATGAGTAATTTTCAGGTCCTCAGTTTCTTTCCGAGTACTTAATTACACCAAACAGTGCACGATGAACACACACAGGTGGAAATGGAGACAAGCTCGATGGAGAACTGCTGGCTTCTTTGTCATCTTCATCTTATTGCTAATAAGCAGAAGTTAGAACAATGAATAGAGCTATTTAACACTAAAACAGACAATTAAGGGTTAAAAATCTTAACAAGCAAGACAACTAAAATGAAGCAGAAAAATATCACTTGAGCAATAAGAGCTTCATCGGCAATGAATGATGAAGCAATGGGGTTGGAACAAAAACCTGAAGCCACTGCAGCCCTCCAGGACTGACATTGCTCAGCTATAAATTAAAGAGCCTGAGTCTTAAATAGCAAATAAATTAAATGAAGTGAATTAGTAGCAAAAAGGAGTCACTAATTAAGAAAATGGTTAGAATGAAAACCTGTAGCCACTGTGGCTCTCGAGGATTGGAGTTGGGCACCACTGGTCTACATCAGGACAGTGGACAGAAGTGATCAAGATGGCTAAAAGGATGTTAGGTTATGTGGCACGAAGTGTGGAGTAAAAGTCAATGAAGGTTCTATTTAAATTATATAAGTAACAGGTGAGGCCTTGAATGGAGTGCCATGCTCAATTTTGGTCTCCGTATTACAAAAACAGACACGGCAACCTAGGAAAAGTCCAGAAGAGTGTGATTTCAGCAGTGAATGGCTTGAAGAGATTGAAAGAGTTGAACCTTTTCATCTTAAGCAAATGAAAATGAAGATGGGACATGATAAAGTGTTTAAGATGATGAAAAGAATTAACATTACATTCGAGCTGTTCATTTAAAAAGTTCACAGGGACGTGGTTGGAAGCCTGTTCAGGGCAGATCTTCTACAAATATCAGAAGGTTTTTCTTTACTCAAGGAGCCATAGACACATGAAATAAATGACCAGCTATGGTGGAGGGGAGGAGGACATAAGGGACCTTCAGATTTCAAATTGATGTTATTTTGAACAATTTCAGCGATAATGATGGACAGCTTGTTGGGATGAACAGCCTGTTCCCGTGACAGGTGTTCTTTTATGTGATCAATTTTATTTGACAAAATTAATAAGTCAATATTTCAAAATGTGTAACAGTCGATATGTAGAATAGATCCAAATGGCACCCCTCACCCACCCCCATGACAATATATTTTTTTTTTTTTGACTGTGGAGGGGATGCTGGCGTACGCGTGTTGCTGCCACACTTCCCTGTTATCAACACTTAAGCTCCTTGAGCATGAGAAAGGTGCTCTATAAATAAAATGTATTATTATTATTATTATTATTTTAATGTTATGGCATGTATTTTTGAACACGTCTCGTTCTCTCTGTCTTTTCCCATAAAATTTCTGTCTGGTGGAGAACATATCAATTGTGGGCCGTGTTAGCATTTTTATGGAACTCCACCTCTAGACACTACCTTCATGCACAGCTTGCCCTGGCTCCTCATATCAGTGTCTGTTGCTGTGGAACCTTTCTCGGGTCGAAGTCACATAATAGGACTGGCAAGGTAAAAGTTGCTCGAGCATTGTGCATCTTGCCTTGCAAAATTCTCTTGTGTGACTCTTCTTGTGATTTCTGACCTTTTTGCCCATTTTTGAATTCTGCTTTCCCTTTATGTCTTTCGCTTGCTATGGTATGAGAGTTTAATGTATGATTATTTAGCCTGGAAATAACCTTTACTTCTCTTTTCAATATACAGTGGAACCTCGGTTTACGAGTAACTTGGTTTACGAGTGTTTTGCAAGACGAGCTAAATTTTTTAATAAATTTTGACTTGATAAACGAGCGATGTCTTGCAATACAAGTGGTATGGATACACTTTGTCTGTTGAGTGTCATGTGATCACAACTGAGCTGATGGTTCTCTCTCGCGTGCGCGTCTCTCTCTCTATCTCTCTCCTTATCTCTCTCGCTTGTGCGCAGCGCGTTTCTCTCTCTCCTTATCTCTCTCGCTCGAGCGCTTCTCTCTCTCCTT
>JANRMT010062841.1:14837451-14853154 GCA_026402145.1 Polypterus bichir lapradei
TATATATATATATATATATATATACACAATGATCCCTCCTCGATCGCAGGGGTTGCGTTCCAGAACCCCCCGCGAAAGGTGAAAATCCGCGAAGTAAAAACCATACGTTTATATTGTTATTTTTATATTGTCACGCTTAGGTCACAGATTTGCACAGAAACACAGAAGGTTGTAGAGACAGGGACTTTAAAACACTGCAAACAAACATTTTCTTTTTCAAAAGTTTAAACTGTGCTCCATGACAAGACAGAGATGACAGTTCCGTCTCACAATTAAAAGAATTCAAACATATCTTCCTCTTCAAAGGTGTGCACATCAGGAGCAGAGAATGTCAGAGAGAGAGAGAGAGACAGAGAGAGAAAAGCAAACAATCAAAAATCAATACGTGCTTTTAAGTATGCGAAGCAGGTGCCTGACAAAGCAGCCGCAAGTAAGGGAGAAATGTGAAGGTAGTCTTTCAGCATTTTTTAGAGGAGCGTCCGTATCCTCTAGGCCAGTGTGCGAACAGACCCTCTGCTCACACCCCCTCTGTCTGGAGCAGAGAATGTCAGAGAGAGAGAGGGAGAAAAGCAAACAATCAAAAATCAATACGTGCTGTTCGGGCTTTCAAGTATGCGAAGCACCACGCGGGAAGCATATCATATATCATTGAGGAGTTTTATTTAATACATAATACGTGTTCTGATTGGGTAGCTTCTCAGCCATCCGCCAATAGCGTCCCTTGTATGAAATCAACTGGGCAAACCAACTGAGGAAGCATGTACCATAAATTAAAAGACCCATTGTCCGCAGAAATCCGTGAACCAGCGAAAAATCTGTGATATATATTTAGATATGCTAACATATAAAATCCGCGATGAAGTGAAGCAGCGAAAGTCAAAGTGCAATGGCGAGGGATCACTGTATATATATATATATATATATATATATATATAAATTGCCCAATTAAACCCAACAGACAGACTTAGACACTGGGTAAAAGCAATAAGAAGATCTTTAATTCTTCTTCTTTTAAGCAGTGCATCCAAAGCACCCCAGCAGCAATAATAATAATCATAATCATAAACACAATCTCTCCTCCACACCTCCCAGCATGCTCTGTCCTACACCTCCCGACTCCAGCTTGCTTGCTGGGTTCCCATCAGTCCTTTAAAGAGTCATTGACCCAGAAGTGCTTCTGTTCTTCTTCCCATGTGACTTGCCAGCACTTCCGTATCAGATGGAGAATCCCAATTCTTTAATTAGCCCAGAAGTACTTTGTGGTTTCCATCCTCATGACTTCACAGTACTTCCGGGCTGCAAGGGAATCATGACTCCCCAGGTTTTTTCATAGCTCCCGCTGGTGGCACCCACTGTACCCAACAGGGTGGTGAAACCGAACTCCAAGTCCCAGGATGCACTGCAGGAATCCGGGGCACCGCTACACTCCAAGGGAGCTGCCATCTAGCGTTTTGGGGGAGACAGTGTCCTGGAAAAGCTACCTTCCCCCATCCTTCCATCCTTTGGGTGTCCCAGCTGGGTTGAGCTGCCAGCCGTCCCTCACAATATATATAGATAACCTGGCGAGCCACTGTGGTTTTTGTTCCAAACATTTCTTAATATTAATTGGACTCCCACCTTAATTTCACACACCATCATTTACTAGTTTCATCAGTTATCATGCCAATCTGGAAGTGCACACCACGGCTGATGTCCTTTTTAAGATTCAACTGTTTTACTTCTTTTAAAAATCCCTGTTTTCAATCAGCTGCTTGCAAATGATCACAGAAGCAGAAACGACACTAAAGTAGCCGCTCCTGTAGTCTGTTTTTAATTAACTGATGCTATTTGGAACAAAGTCACATGGCTTCTAATTAAACTCCTCATGTGATTAACTGGCCTTTTCCTACTCTCACTGTGCAGTCAGAAAGGCAATCCCATGTAAAATGTGTCATTTTTTCCCAGAGATTTGAATAAATGAGAATCTGTTTTCCATTTCTCGTTTTTATTTCACTTTCCTCCATAGACCTTAATCTAAATAATGAGAACTGAAAAAAGAAGACAAAGGTACTAAAAACTAAAGAGAAGCAGCTATTTCAATAAGCTTTCCAATAGTGAAATCACTAGCAGGTAATGATTTAAATCACAATGATGTTTCAAACTAAATAACGCAACAGGAAAATTTCTATAAAAGGTCAATATTATTATCTCCTTCTGTAATGGTAGAATAAAGATCTAATGAAGTAGACAACTGTATGCTTAATTAAGCTAGGAGGTCCAGTTAAAAGCAGGCTTTGGGTGTATCAAAACCCTCCATCTACTGTGGCTCTCCACGGACTGAGATGAGTAACTAAAGGCACTGTCACATCACTCGACTTTTGCATCAATTTTCATTCGTAGACTTCATTTATAGTTGTGGTGTGCTGCTGTGACCACCAGTCATATAGTCAGACATCCTCATCATCTCCGCCTGAGTATTCTGCGACTTGCCCCAACAAAGGTTTAAAGAAGGTTTGGTTTTTTGTCTTAAGTCGTAGGAGTGGGCTCCATGTGCATGAGAGCGGACGACCAGCGGGGGCTAACCCAGAAGTACAATGCATAGAAATGCAGCTATGAGGAACAAGCAACATGGGTGTTTTGGACCTTAAAAGCTGAACAGAATCAAAACTATAAAGATGAACATCCTCCCCAAGCTCCTATTTCTATTTCAGAGCATTCCTATATACACCAAAAAACATTCATTAAGAGACCAGACTCAATTATAACCTCATTTATCTGGAATTCAAGACATGCATACATTCAAAAGGCTACTCCATAAAGACCTAAAACAGAAGGTGGCATGGCACTACCTAAACTTACAATTGTATTACCAGGCAGCAAATATACACACTATAAAGACAATGAAATTGGAACAAACTAATGAATTTACACCAGCCTGGTCAGCAATGAAGATACAATCTTGCTCTACTTCTTTATATGCTCCAGTAAATACAAATTATCGCCAATATACTGTACCAATCATCCGACTGACTATCAATCACTCAGGAAATGGAACCAAGGCAGGATTCACTTTAAAGCAGAGAAGCTTTAATCTGTTGTTCCACTACATGATGATCACCTTTTTCAACCCTATCAAACATCCGGGATTGAAACACTTAAGGAACTGCACATAGATAATGTTCTTGCATCTTATAAATAATTACGCTTCAGATTTAACACCCAGCGAGGCATTGTTTCCACTATTTCCAAATTAGAAATTTAGCTAAAAGGAACCTCCACAATTTTCTATTCCTCCCACCCATTTCTATTCCAGAGGCAATACAGATTAGACTGGAAGACTCAGACAGCATCTCGGCAACATATGAAAAGAATCTTCTTCTCAAAAATCCTAGGGCAGAGTAGGGAATGGACCTTGTGGAACATGGCCCGGACACAGACAGGCAGACATCGTTAGATCACCCAAAACACGTTTATTTACAATATATACAGAATAAAGTGCCACACACAACCCCAAAACTCTCCCAAAGTCCAGGCCTCACAATGCATCTCTTTTCCTCAGGCCCGTGTCTACTACAGCCCTTGAATGGAGGGAGACGGCCCCTTTTATCCTCACCCGGAAGTGCTCCAGGTGCCTCCCGATAACCTTCCACCGGCCCTCCCAGGTGTGGCGGAAATGCCGGCCCTGCACCCGGAATCACTCCGGGTGTCCCTGGTCTTCTTCCTCCAGCACTTCCGGGTGTGGCGAAAGTGCTGAGGGCCAGGGCTCCTCAGTCATCCGGGCGCTCCCTGGTGGTGACCATGGGCCCCTATAGGGTTGAGCTTCTAAGCTCTGTTCCTGTGGTACCCAAAGCCACCAGGGCGGTCACCCCCCTCGTGGTCTGGAGGAGGCGTAAGCCCTCCTCTGGTCCTTCTGGGCATCCCGGCTGGGTACCACCCCCAGCAACTCGCCACAATGAATATCAATTTCAATGAATATCTCAGAAAAGGAGTGGAAGTCAGCCATGCACAGAATACACCCTTGCTCTCTATGAATAAAGCATTCAATAATTCATCAATCATATTTATCTCATTTAAAATTGTCCAAAAATGTATCCAGGGCAAGAGCCAACCTGTGAGTGTAGCAATCTAGTGGCAGCGTCACTGTGCCATGTGTTGGGAGTGTACCAAATGAACATTATTTTGGACAAAATCGTAGAATGCCAATAGAGAGTTGTGTGCCTTTCTTAATCAGTCCCATCAATTGAACTGGCAAACAAGGTGTAGAAACATCTCAGCGATGAGTAATAGAAGGGGATGCACCTGAGCCAAAGTAAAACAGAGGGTCTGCATACCTGTGTCAATAAGATATTTCAATTTTTTATTTTTAATACATTTGTCACTCTGAGGAATTGAGTGTCGCTGATTTGTGGGGGAAAAAATGAATTTAAATGATTTCTTTTTAATATCTTTTTTTCCATCCATCCATTATCCAACCCGTTATATCCTAACACAGGGTCACGGGGGTCTGCTGCAGCAAATCCCAGCCAGCATTGGGTGCAAGGCAGGAAACAAACCCCAGGCAGGGCGCCAGCCCACCGCAGGACACACACACACCAAGCACACATCAGGGACAATTTAGGATCGCCAATGCACCTAACCTGCATGTCTTTGGACTGTGGGAGGAAACTGGAGTACCCGAAGGAAACCCACGCAGACATGGGTAGAACATGCAAAACTCCACATAGGGAGGACCTGGGAAGCAAACCCGGGTCTCCTAACTGTGAGGCAGCAGCGCTACCACTGCACCACCGTGCCGTATTAAAATCAAAAAACATTCCTTACATGCAAGTCAAGTTTAACAAAACTGGTTTGAAAAGAAAGAGTGCTAGGTCAGCAGAGTAGCACTTTAATAATAGTAAAAAATATGTAAATAAATAAATAAAAATAGATAGAATAGAAAAAGAAGGGAAAGAATCCACTTCCTCAATCTGAATGCTTATTCTATAGTGTTATTGAACAGATATAGGTTTTGAACAGATCCTCTAAGTGCAAATTTGATTTTTTCCAGTTTCGAGTAGTATATAACATCAGTTACCCACTGACTGAAAAGAGGTGACTTAGGATTCTTCCAATTGAGCAAGGCAAGTCTACGTGCTAACAGTGAAGTAAAGGCAATTCCAGTTTGTTTGTCCTTCTCCACTTTAAGCCCCTCTGTGAGTCCACCAAACACAACTGTTAGTGGATTAGGAGAGACTGTGACACCAAGGCTGTCTGATAGGCATTTAAAGATTTTGGTCCAGAATGATGTTAATTTGGTGCATGCCCAAAACGTGTGGCCCAGTGAGGCTGGAGCTCGATTGCAACGTTTACAGGTTGGCTCTTGCCCTGGAAACATTTTGGACAATTTTAAACAAGAGAGATGCGCTCGATAGATGATTTTAAGTTGAATAATTATATACTTTGCGTATATGGAGCGCAAGTGAATTCTGTGTAAGGCTGTTGAGTTGTGTGAGAGATCCTTTTCCCACTGTACTCTGGGATCTTTGAAAGGAAAGGATTGTAAAATGTTTTTATATATTATGGAGATGCTGTTTGAGTCCCCACGACTGATCGATATTTCTTATGGTCCCCAGAGTGACCAATGCGGTGTTCACCGGATTTTCAAATCGTTCTTTATACAGCCTCGAGTTAATCCAAAATGCTGCTACAAGAATTATTACAAGAACAAGAAAATATGAACACATAACTCCAGTTCTTAAGTCCTTACACTGGCTCCTAGTTAAGTTTAGGGCAGATTTTAAAATCCTCCTTTTAACATATAAAGCATTAAATGTCCAAGGTCCGGCTTACTTGTCTGAATTTATCATGACTTACAAACCAGAGCGCACATTAAGATTTCAAGATGCCGGTCTGCTTATGATTCCAAGGATTAATAAAATAACAGTGGGAGGTCGAGCTTTTAGCTACAGGGCCCCTAAACTATGGAAAGGTCTGCCTGCTACTATAAGAGATGCCCCTTTGGTCTCTGCTTTTAAATCCCGGCTGAAGACTCGCTACTTCAGTTTAGCACACCCTGACTAGAGCTGCTGATTAACTGTACAGACTGCATCTCTGTTGTCAGTCATTAGCACTAAAACATAAGTAACATGATAGTTATAATTTGATACTAACCCTCACCTATTCGGTTTCTCTTCTCTGTAATCAAATGTGGCACTTGATGCCACGGCCCACCTGCCAAGTTATTTGGCCTGCCTATGGTAAAGTCATCCCTGATGGAGGATCACAGGAATCATGGGGTAGAGGGGTCCTTTCATCAGATTGGGTGGCCCAGCACTGTTTCAGCTGAGGAACAGCCACATGGGGGAGGCAGCTTGATGGCCGAGGTCTCCAGGACTCTAAACAAATCAAAATCCTATTATGTGATATCACCGACTGTTAAATTCTGCTCCGTACTTGTAAAATTTTATTTTTATACTGTATTGAGGATTACTTGTGTTCTGTGTATTGTATTGTATTGACCCCCTTCTTTTTGACACCCACTGCACGCCCAACCTACCTGGAAAGGGACTCTCTTTGAACTGCCTTTCCCGAGATTTCTTCCATTTTTTCCCTACAAGGCTTTTTTGGGAGTTTTTTCTTGTCTTCTTAGAGAGTCAAGGCTGGGGGGGCTGTCAAGAGGCAGGGTCTGTTAAAGCCCATCGTGGCACTTCTTGTGTGATTTTGAGCTATATACAAATAAATTGTATTGTATTGTATTGTAAGTAGATGGGAGGTGAGGGAAATTGGGCAGGTTTTGTTTAATAAAGTTTCTAATTTGAAGGTAGTGAAAGAAATGTGTTGCTGGAAAGTTAAATTTGGAGTGTTATTGTTTCCAGGATGTGAAGACATTGTCTATGTACAGATCTCTAAGTGAATTAATCCCGAATGTTTTCCAGACATTAAAAGCCGCGTATGTTTGAGAAGGTGGAAGAAGGTGATTCTCATGCAGAGGTGCCACAGATAAAAGCTTCTCTTTCTTAAAATACTTTCTACATTGGTTCCATATTCTGATTGAGTGACGCACAATTGGGTTGTTAATATATTGGTGATGACTTATACTTATTGGGGCACAAAGCAAGGAATATAAAGAAGTACTGCAGGATTGTATTTCTATTGTAAACCAAGTCTGTGTGTGTTCATCTATTTGTGTCCATGTCCAGGTTTTTATAGCTTGTATGTCTGCTGCCCAGTAATAAAACTGAAAGTTAGGTAGTGCCATGCCACCTTCTGTCTTAGGTCTCTGTAGGGTCGCTCTTTGGATATGTGGATCTTTTCAATTCCATATAAATGAGATTATGATTGAATCTAATTTCTTAAAAAGAAGGGGCCCGATTACCTCAAAAGCTTGCACATTGTAATCTTTTTAGTTACTCATTTAGCTTGACCTTTCACTACATTAAAAAAATAAGCAAGACTTGCAAAGATGGTCTACTCTCCATCGCACTTTAGCTTGAAGAATTAACATTATCAAGATGAATATCCTTCCTAAGCTTCTTTGTTTATTTCAAAACATTCCAATATACATCAATGAATTAAAATGAATTTAGGACAAGGCTGTAACTTAACAAAATGTGAAGAAAGAGAAGAAGTGTAAAATACTTTCCGAAGGTGCAGTAATCATCACACTTGTCTTCTTTAATTTCATCTGCCATGCCAGGCTGCCATGCTATCCAGGTGCTTCTCCTACGGAGGCCATGCCTCACAATCTCGGTCTCTTTGTTTGTTAATACATAGCAGCTTTTGTTCTTTTTTTTTTTTTTTTTTTTCCTGCGGCCTGTTTTAGAAACAGGCCATCAAATATCCATCTATCATAATCATGCAGTGCCTTTTCAACAGGCACAGTAACAAAGTGGGAACAACCACCCTGGTGGTCCAGGTCTGGCTTTGTGCCAAAGACTAATCAATAAAAGCTTATAAGAACAAATGGCCTTCTGATGCCAGGGGGATCACCGAGTCCAGTCCAGTGGTCATTATGCAGAGTGCAGCTCCTGGAGGACATTAACAAAGATTGATTGGCTTTCCAAATGACTCATCCTGGACGGCATCCCCTTGAAAACCTCAAAGGAAACTTTAGTTCTGTTTTACACAGCTGGAAATGTTGGTAATGTCAGGAATTGTTAACAAAAAGGGAGAGTTAACTGAAAAGACCTTCTATTAGAAAGTTATCCATTTATCATAACATTTTGATGTTATGGGGGGACTGCCCCTTTCCAGGCAGCAAGATGCACAAGGCTGGGCACAATCTAGTAGGATTGACTACTGCAATGCGGTGTTCACTGGATGTTCAAACTGTTCTTTACACAGCCCCCAGTTAATCCAAAATGCTGCTGCGAGAATTATTACAAGAACAAGAAAATACGAACACATAACTCCAGTTCTTAAATCCTTACACTGGCTCCTGGTTAAGTTTAGGGCCGATTTCAAAATCCTCCTTTTAACATATAAAGCCTTAAATGGCCAAGGTCCGGCTTACTTGTCTGAACTTATCATGACTTACGAACCAGAGCCCACATTAAGATCTTAAGATGCCGGTCTGCTTATGATTACAAGGATTAATAAAGGGAGGTCAAGCTTTTAGTTACAGGGGCCCTAAACTGTCTGCCTGGTACTATAAGAGATGCCCCTTCGGTCTCATCTTTCAAATCCCAGCAGAAGACTCACTACTTCAGTTTAGCATACCCTGACTAGAGCTGCTGATTAGCTGTACATACTGCATCTCTGTTGTGTGTTATTAGCACTAAAACATAAGTAATATGATAGTTATAATTTGATATTAACCCTCACCTATTCTGTTTCTCTTCTCGGTAATCAAATGTGGCCAAAGCCCACCTGCCAAGTTGTTTTGCCTGCCTAAGGTAAAGTCATCTCTGATGGAAAATCATGGGGTAGAGGAGTCCTTTCATCGGATTGGCTGTCTCAGCTGTGGAATGGCCAATAGGGGGAGGCAGCTTGATGGCTGAGGTCTCCAGGACTCTAAACAAATCCAAATCCTATTATGTGATATCATCTACTGTTAAATTCTACTCTGTACTTGTAATATGTTTTATTTTGATACTGCATTGAGGATTACTTGTGTTCTGTTGTGTATTTTATTGTATTGACCCCCTTCTTTTTGACACCCCCTGCACGCCCAACCTACCTGGAAACGGGTCTCTCTTTGAATTGTCTTTCCCAAAGTTTCTTCCATTTCTTTTTCCCTACAAGGGTTTTTTGGGAGTTCTTTTCCTTGTCTTCTTAGAGAGTCAAGGCTGGGGGGCTGTCAAGAGGCAGGGCTTGTTAAAGCCCATCGCGGCACTCCTTGTGTGATTTTGGGCTATACAAAAATAAATTGTTTTGTATTGTATTGTAATCGTGGATGGGCCACCTTGTCTGATATTCTGGCACTCGTGTACAGTGGATTCAGAAAGGATTCAGACCCCTTTCACTTTTGGGACACATGATTGTGTTGTATGAGGGTGAGTCAAAATGATCTGCACTCCGGCTGTAGAATTCATTTTAATCAACTGTCAGAAAAGACAAATCCATCATTTTTTCGACATCATATCCATGCTTTTCAGTACACTTTGTCCATCTGTCAACAAGCTTTTGTATTCCTTCATCATACGTGTGTCTTCGTCCTCGTAGGGCTTCTTTCAGAGGACCAAACAGGTGACAGTCCGGTGGGGCGAGATCAGGACTGTAGAGAGGATGCCATAACGCCTCCAAACAAAGTTTTTGCAGATTGTCAATAGCGTTGGCAGTGGTGTGTGGATGTGAACTGTGAGGCAAGACCACAGCGTCCTTGGGTAACAGTCCTTTGCGTTTTGTCCAAAGTTTAGTCTTTAGCTCTTCAGTGAGCATCTCACTATAACGAGCATCGTTGATTGCTGAACCTTTTTTCCTGATGATGTTCCAATGTTGGCCCTTGAGAATCCCAGGAAACTGTAAGCATCAATTTTCCAGCTGATGGTTGACTTTTGAACGTTTTCTTGGTCGGCGATTGAGGAGATTACCATTCCATACTCTGCCGTTTACTCTCAGGCTCGTAGCGATGAATCTGCGTCTGGTCACCAGTAACGATTCTTTTTAAGAAACTTTCACCTTCCTTAGAGTATCGGTCCAAATGTTGTTTGCAGATATCCAAACGCTTCTGTTTGTGCTCAATCAAGCCTACTTTGAGTTCCTGCCCACCACTTTCTGTTTCTATTTAGCACCATCAAGCATCTACTACTGGGGTCCTCAATCACAGTCCTGAAGGGCCACGGTGGCTGCAGGTTTTTGTTCTAACCCTGTTACTTACTCTTACTTTTTACTCTGTCGACTTTTGTCAAAAGGAGGAGTTGACGATGGTAATCGACTGTAAACTGTGACAAAACCAACTGTTATGTTCTAGCTGGACTCTTGATGCTAGAAGGAAAGTTAGCTTCATTGGTTTGAATGAGATTTCCTGTGCTTGTGTGAGTAGCAAGGCGCAAACAACAGCAAAAATGAGACTGACATCTAGCAAGAGATCAAAGTGAATGCATAAAGCAAACTACTGCGTGGACGACGTTTTGCCTGTTATCTCTGAACTGGACTATGACTTGTCGGACTCCGATTTTGATACAAGTGATCGAAAACGAATGTGAGGTTCCAGCTTCAGTTGACTGGTCCCCAGCAAATCATGGTGCTGATGGGTTCATGTAGCTGATACGCCTACGGCAATGTTCGCCAGGGAGGAAGGCCACTTAACAATGATAAGAGGTAGAAACTAGATCGCAATGCCTCAGCCACGTGAAGACAGATTCACAGCAGCAAGCCTACCGCACATTCTTGTCAAACTGGCTGCCACAGCATGCAGCAACAGATGTTTTATGTTGATTTCTGCGTGAAACCATTGCTTTTCAGAAACTGTTTTTTGGAAAAAATATTCAGCCCTCAAAGAGTTAATTAGAAAGCAATTCTTGCCAATAATTTAATTTCATGGCTTGTTAGTGCTTTAACTCTGCCATGTCAGGTCATTCACATATCCTGGATTTTCTTCCCCTTTCTAAGGTTATCATCCAAATGATATGAAGTCTAAAATGGAGGAGTAATTCTCGGTCCTTTACTTTTTTCTCTTTACTTTCCTTCCAAGTACAGTGGAACCTCGGTTTGCGAGTATAATTCGTTCTGGAAATGTGCTCGCAGTCTAAAGCACTCGTATATCAAAGCGAATTTCCCCATAAGAAATAATGGAAACTCAGATGATTCGTTCCACAGCCCAAAAATATTCATATAAAAATGATTAATACAAAATATAAAGTAAAAATACATAAAACAAATTAACCTGCACTTTACCTTTGAAAAGAATCATGGCTGGTGTGAGTGAGTTTCTAAACTCCTGTGGGTTTCCACCCAACGGGACGACATGCGGAAGAGCATCCCAAAGCAATCGCAGTCTCCCAGCGCTGTAGTAGTTTGCCATAAAAGCAAATCCGAAAAGATCGCAGACATGCTAGAAGTGCCTGCCGTCGATGGGTGATACAAGGAACATTATAAATGCAGGGCATAGTATAACTTGGCCACTAATCTGGGCACGACCATGCTTGACTGCTGTGTCTGTGTATAGGAGAGCGGCAGATCCCGCTACAATAACTAACCATGCTGTTCCTGTTTCAAGCTGAATAAAGCTGATGTCACTAAAGCACTGAGACTCGGCTTCGTGTTTTGGGGTGCAAGATGGGGACTAGCACGTCACAGCACACACACACACACACACGCACGCACACACACACACACACACACGTGGTCACAATGCTATAGTAAACAGTATACGCTCGCATGGATGTTGACTGTATGAGTGAGGCACGCCGACTGACGATTACCCACAATCCCGCAGCAAGAGAGAGAACAACCATCAGCTCAGTTGTGATCACGTGACTCTCGGCAGACAAAGCGTATACGTACTGCTCTTATTGCAAGACCTCGCCCGTTTATCAAGTCAAAATTTTTTAAAAATTTTAGCTCGTTTTGCAAAACACTCGTAAACCAAGTTACTCGCAATCCAAGGTTCCAGTGTATTTAATTAAACCCAAAAGTGCAGGGGTTCTCAAACTCGGTCCTGGGGGACCCCTGTGGCTGCAGGTTTTCATTCCAACCAAATTCCAAATCGGTGACAACACCTGATAGCACTGATCTCGTTTAATTAGCTGGTATTATTTTTCTTCTACGTTCAGAAAAGCACAGCAGCATGATTTTTACATTTATAAGAAACTTTGAAATATTTCTGTTTTTGCTATGGATTTACAGTAAATGCTTAACTCTCTTTTTATTATATTTCGCCCTTTCTCTGTGCAGTTTGCTCCCTTCATTGAATCTTAATAATGACAATTAAAAACAAGCAGAGCAGAAACACAAGCAAACAACACTTGATCGTGAAAGGCTGCAACTACTTTAGCATCAGCCCCACAAGGTAGTAAATAACGATTAATTAAACAATTAGAACACCTAGAAAAGCAGAATGACAATCAAGATGAAAATACTGTTAAAAAGAAAAAATACATATAACTGCTTAGTACATTTTAATACTTTATTTTTTTTTTTTACCAAACTTTTCTAATTTGTATATTGTTCCCAAAACAGGGAATCTGGGAAACAACAGTTCACTTAATCAGCCCAGGAGTCCAATTAAAAACAGAGGCTGGTTGGAACAAAAACCTGCAGCCACAGGGGTCCCCCAGGACCGAGTTTGAGAACCCCTGCAATAGTGCACGATAAATACACACAGAGGTGTAAATGGTAACAAGCTAAATGGAGAAGTGCAATAAGTTGCATCTTATTGCTAATTAGGAGCCATTAAAAACTGAGAATACAGCTGTTTAAGACTAAAATAAGCAATAAGAGTTCAAAATCTTAATAAGCGAGACAACTAAAGTGAAGCAGAAGTGTTACTTGAACAATAAGTGCTTCTTATTAATCAATTGGGTTGGAACAAAAACCTGCAGCCAGTGCGGCCTTCTAGGACCATGACTGAGGACCCCTGATCTACTAGACCAGTGGTTCCCTAACTCGGTCCTGGAGACCCACACCCTGTGGCTGCAGGTTTTTGTTCCAATCAGATTCACAATCGGTGATGATAATCAATACCAACTGATCTCATTTAATTAGCTGGTCTTTTTTACTCTTCTTTTATTCCGCATTCAAAAAAACACAACAGTATGGTTTTTACATTTCTAAGACATTTAGAAATATTTCTATTTTTTTCTAAAGCTATAAATGCTTAACTCTCTTTTGTTGTTTTCCTATTATTGTACTGTGTAGTTTGCTCCCTTCATTTAACCCTAATAGTGACAATTAACAGGCAGCACAGCAGACCCCCAGGATAATGAAAACAGCAACGACTTTGGTGTCAGACTTGCTAATTATTAAATAATCAATTAAAAAACCAGAACGCCTGAAAAGCAGAATGAAAATTAGGTTGAAAATACTGTTAAAAAAACGACGCATTCTCCATATAACTGCTTATTACATTTCAATAAAGGGCGGTACGGTGGCGCAGTTGGTAGCGCTGCTGCCTCGCAGTAAGGAGACCTGGGTTTGCTTCCCGGGTCCTCCCTGTGTGGAGTTTTCATGTTCTTCCCGTGTCTGCGTGGGTTTCCTCCCACAGTCCAAAGACATGCAGGTTAGGTGCATTGCCGATTCTAAATTGTCCCTAGTCTGTGCTTGGTGTGTGTGTGCACTGCGGTGGGCTGGCACCCTGCCCGGGATTTGTTCCTGCCTTGCGCCCTGTGCTGGCTGGGACTGGCTCCAGCAGACCCCCGTGACCCTGTGTTAGGATATAGTGAGCTGGATGATGACTGACTGACTGACATTTTAATAAAAATCTACCAAACTTAGCTTGTCATTTCTACATTGACTCCAAAACACAAAATGACTCATTTAATTAGGCCAAGAGTCCAATGAAAAAACGTTTGTTGGTTGGACCAAAAACCCTGCATCTACAGGGGGTCCCCAGGAACCCGTTTGGGAAGCACTGTACTAGACTATTATTAAAAGGGGCAACCTGTTGGCACAGCTTAACCTAACTCAACTTAACTCCTTCCTTGCTCGACCACAATAGGAGCTCTCTTTAGAAATATACAATTGTGGAGAGGCATAGATCAGGGTAAGGGAATAAACCCATTCCCAAAGCTTGGAGTGTTCTCAGGTGCACAGTGGCCTCAACAGTTGTGGAATGGAAAAAGAATGGAACCACCAGGTTGGAGTTTTGAAAAACTGAGTAATCGAGGAACAAGTGCCCTGGCCAGTGAGGTGACCAAGAACCCAATGGTCACTCTAACAGAGCTTCAGAATTCCTAGGCTGAGATGGGAGAAACTGATGGAAGTACAACCATGTCAGCAGCACTCCATCACTCAGGCGTTTATGGTAGAGGAGCTAGACGGAAGTGGCTCTTGAGCTAAAAAGTATATGACAGCCTGCTTGAAGTCTGAGACCATGAGGCCAAAGATTCTCTGGTCTGATGAGACAACATTTGAACTATTTGGTCAGAACGTCAGTCACTATATATAACATAGACTAGGCACTGCTCATCCTCTGCTTAATAC
The DNA here is from genome assembly GCA_026402145.1 of Polypterus bichir lapradei. NCBI lineage: Eukaryota > Metazoa > Chordata > Cladistia > Polypteriformes > Polypteridae > Polypterus > Polypterus bichir. The sequence goes on from JANRMT010062841.1 coordinate 14,851,993, forward strand.
CATCACTATGGTGGGATCATGCTATGGAGGTGTAGGAACAATGAGACTGGTCAGAATTGAAGGAAGGATGAATGCAGCCAACTACAGAGAGGTCCCTAAAGACAACCTGCTCCAGAGTGCAGAGTGCCTCATGCCCTCTGAGTCTTCTGTGGAGATGAGAGAAATTGCATGAATGAAGACCACCACAACAGCACTCTATCGAAATGGTGATCAGATGGAAGCCACTCTTGAGTAAAAGGAATATGGCACCTTAAAGGACACTGAAAGCATGAGGGAAAAGATTCTCTGGTCTAAGGAGACAAAAATTCAACTCTTTGGTCAGAACTCCAACGACTATGTCTGGCAAGGACCACGCACTGCTCATCACCTGCCTAATAACAACAACAAACCACCTACACCTGAACACCAGCAAAACCAAGGAGCTGGTGATGGGTTTTAGAAGACCCAGGCCCCTCATGGACCCCGTGATCATCAGAGGTGACTGTGCAGAGGGTACAGACCTATAAATACCTGGGAGTGCAGCTGGATGATAAATTGGACTGGACTGCCAATACTGATGCTCTATGCAAGAGAGGACAGAGACGACTATACTTCCTTAGAAGGCTGGCGTCCTTCAACATCTGCAATAAGATGCTGCAGATGTTCTATCAGACGGTTGTGGCGACCGCCCTCTTCTACGCGGTGGTGTGCTGGGGAGGCAGCATAAAGAAGAGGGACGCCTCACAAACTGGTGAGGAAGGCAGGCTCTATTGTAGGCACGGAGGTGGACAGTTTGACATCTGTGGCAGAGCGACGGGCGCTGAGCAGGCTCCTGTCAATCATGGAGAATTCACTGCATCCACTGAACAGGATCATCTCCAGACAGAGGAGCAGCTTTAGTGACAGACTGCTGTCACCGTCCTGCTCCACTGACATACTGAGGAGATCGTTCCTCCGCCACACTATGCGAATCTTCAGTTCCACCGGGGGGGTAAACATTAACATTATACAAAGTTATTGTCAGTTATACCTGCATTTTTATTACTCTTTAATTTAATATTGTTTTTTATCAGTTTGCTGCTGCTGGAGTATGTGAATTTCCCCTTGGGATTAATAAAGTATCTATCTATCTATCTATCTATCTATCTATCTATCTATCTATCTATCTATCTATCTATCTATC
>JANRMT010062841.1:14853164-14872741 GCA_026402145.1 Polypterus bichir lapradei
ATCTATCTATCTATCTATCTATCTATCTATCTATCTATCTATCTATCATTGTTTTATATAGTGCCTTATCTATCTATCTATCTATCATTGTTGTATATAGTGCTTTATCTATCTATTATATAGTGCCTTTCATATCTATCTATCTATCTATCATTCTATCTATCATTGTTTTATATAGTGCCTTATCTATCTATCTATCTATCTATCATTGTTTTATATAGTGCCTTATCTATCTATCTATCTATCTATCTATCATTGTTTTATATAGTGCTTTATCTATCTATCATATAGTGCCTTTCATATCTATCTATCTATCTATCATTGTTTTATATAGTGCCTTATCTATCTATCTATCTATCATTGTTTTATATAGTGCTTTATCTATCTATTATATAGTGCCTTTCATATCTATCTATCTATCTATCATTGTTTTATATAGTGCCTTATCTATCTATCTATCTATCTATTTATTAAAGTAAAGATCAGAACCAAAGATAACCCCAAGATTTTTGACGTGAGGTTTGCAAAACCCAGCTAATGAGCCGAGCTGATCCCTGACAGCCCCATCAAAAGCTGTCTATCAATTATTTCGTTTTCACACAAATGATGAAGCTCAAAGTGTTTTACAAAATGAAGTAAGAAAAAAGAAAACATATAAAAATAAAATTAGACAATGCTAATTAACAAAGAATAAAGTAAGGTTCGAATGCCATGGAGGACAGAAATAAGCAAAAAAAAAAAAAAAAGAAACTCCATAGGGCTGGAAAAAAACCCAAAATCTGCAGGGGTTCCGAGGCCACGAGATACAATCCCTATGGTGGTATACAATAAGCTATGGAGTGCTTCTCAGAAGCAGGGAAAGATGAATGAAGCCAAATACAGAGACATCCTTGAAGAACACCTGCTCCAGAGGGCACAACACCTCAGACTGGAGCAGTGGTTCACCTTTCATTTTGATAGTGACCCAAAGTATACAGCTTAGACAACACTGGAGTGGCTTCAAAACAAGTCTCTGAGGGTCTTGAGTGGACAGACTTAAACCCCATTGAACATCAGTGGAGAGTCCTGAAGATGGCAGTTTATAAAGGAGAGGATGGGCTACGATGACTGAGATCAACTACCCAAATTTGGGTATGCAAAGCTTGTAGAGGCTTAACCCAAGAACTACTTCCACAAAGTACTGAATTAAGGGTTTTGACTATGAATAAGTGAATTCATAATATGAATAACCGATTCCAGGTTTTTATTTTGAATGAATTTGCAAACCCTTCTGAAATAATGTTTTCACTCATTATGGGTTGTAGATTAATGGGCAGAAATGGCAATTTGATCCATTTAAAATGAAATCTACATTGTGCAGAAGAAAGAAAGAAAGAAAGAAAGAAAGAAAGAAAGAAAGAAAGAAAGAAAGAAAGTGAGGGGGTCTAAATACTTTCTTAATCCACCATTCATACTCATACTCACAAAGAATTCATTTGCAAATGCCAGTTGATTTGTCTGAATGCCTTTGGGGATGTCAGAGGAAATACCAGAATAGCGGAAGAAGAGAACGATTCCTCATTTTAAAACTGCACAATTTAAAGTGAATGTTAATAAAGCGGGTGGTGTGTTGGTACAGTAGGTAGCGCTGGTTAGGTGCATTGGCGATTCTAAATTGTCCCGTGTGTGCGCCCTGCCTGGGGTTTGTTTCCTGCCTTGCGCCCTGTTTTGGCTGGGATTGGCTCCAGCAGACCCCCATGATCCTGTAGTTAGGATATAGCGGGTTGGAAAATGGATGGATGGATGGATGTTAATAAAGCACTACATCACAAACATTTTCATTCTTGATTAATTCAGTTCAGGGTCACATGGGACTGGGGATTGTCCCGCCAGTATTGGACATTAAAGTGAAAAACATCCCTAGACAAAGTGATGGAAGTTAACAATTGCAATCAATTGTTCAATCAACCTATCAGACACATGTTTTAGGATATGGGAGGAAGAGCAGAACAAACAACATAAGAATTCCAACTTGGACACAAACCAAACTATTTTATAGGTAAATCCTCCACAGTCTGAAAGAATGCATGTTAACGGGTGTGCAGATAAACCTGAGACAGAGCTGGAGGTGATCAGGATATCTAAGAACATCAGAAAATGTTGGTTTACTTAGAGAGGTAATTCATTATCTGTCCAGTTTTCTTAATCATGTATTTTAATTTATTAGTGTATTTTTAGAGACTGATACTTAATTTGTGAATGGAAGTTGTAAAAGAGCAATACTCACCTGATCGTCTTCAAGAAGAATTAATCCCACAATCACAATATTTATGTTTCCTCCTATAGTCCCATCTTTAAAAAGGGAAGAAACCTGTTGGCAGTAAAGAATCCCAGTGTTAATGACTAGCATTCATTGGTCAGACTTTTGGCAGTCCAGCAGCACCAGGAACAAGGTGGACACCATTAAATTAATCTTTTCTCCCCATTCATTTATATTTATCCTTTCTTTTTTTTTTTACCACCAATCATTGCATGTTGAACTGTATTCTCACTAAGCGGTCAACAATTTGGAATTACCCAGAAAGTTTTATGTTCTTGATAGAAGTTGAGATCACTCTAGTTTAGGGACTGCAAAAATGCATCTATTTATGTCACATGACCTTAGCTTAACTTAAGGCTTCTTTAGGTCTTCATAACATTTACAAAACATCAGGAGACAGATCATTCATTTCTGCGCTGTATGGCGTAAAGTATAAAAGTGGACAGGAGGTGAGAAAGGCTCCTCGAAAATAGTGACAGAATCTGAGAGGCCGGCTTTACGGGAATGTGTTCAAGAGACGGAGCGCCGGTGAAGAGATTTCATACACACGTACAAATACAGAGGAAAGGCGTTGAATGTACACGTAGGTCAAGGTAACTTTAATGACTCTGTTACCCGGGGGGTAACAGGGGGTTCGATAGGTGCCATGGCTAGTTATTAATATGTGGCCAGGGGGCTTGGCTCCGTACTCGTTTCACTCGCCAACCTCCGGGGCTGCCCTACACGTTAGCCTCTTTGTGGCTCTGCCGCTCGGATATGGGGATGTGGATGTAGAATTCAAACAGATTGTTATTTTCATTGGAATTTTTACATATGCATAATAGAATTATTTTACATTACAGCGAGTAATTAACCATAGTAAAAAATAGTAAAACGTAATAATTTGAAAGTAAATTATGTTGCATGTTGCGTTAGAGTTATTCATTGCGTAATACGATTTTGTTCTGTTTGGCTTTGAAATTAACATGCAAATACTTTTTAAAGTTACACTTTTACTGTAAAACTTCAGTAAAAACAATTTTTTAATTAAATTGTCAATATCGCATTGTATTTTGATTCTGTGTTTGGACTTGCATCGTGACAATGCAACGTGTCACTGCCTGTGATTGAATTTCGTTTCTTTCTCTAAATAAAACGACTTTATCGAATTCTAATGTTATCTGTGGAAGATGTACTCCATTACCTTTCTTTTTCTACAATAATTCGGGCGGTGTAAGACCGGACGGTGTTAACGGTTGTAAATATTCTACAAGGTATTGTAAGTTGATGTTTTCATCTCCCGCACCATCACCACCAACTGTTTCAGCATAGTCTACTGATATGCATTTAACCAATTTGTCGTGTAATCGATCGACAATTTTCACGTTAATTTGTTTGACTTCATCGTTTCTCGGTGCTAGGATTGCCCGTGTAGTCGTTTCTTGCGTTGATAACCCTTCGGGATGAAAGTGTTCAGTAAGATTTGGACATAATAAGTCTTCTTTTATTGGGAAGTTAAAGTGAGGAAAATGTAAAAATTTATAAAAACTGAGAGCGCAGGAACTGTGTCTGACAGAAGCTTTCACAATAATGAGAGGTGAGAGGACTGCGGGCATGGGCCGTTAACTAGAAATGGCTGTGAGGAGGACGGGGCTTGAAAAAATCTCTCGCCAATAGTCTCGTCTCTTTTTTTTTTATAATAGAGAGACATTAATAAATTAACATTAATATCTGAAGTAATACCTGACAGGATGACAGTGTGCTACAAATAATATGTTGTGATATCCCATGCCACTGTTGAATTGATCACTCAGTTAATTAATTATCAGTTTTGCCTTTGGTAATGTCGGTAAATAATTCAAACAATTAACAAGACACCCACACCAGGGATGCCAAATGCATGTAGGAAAAGTGAAGGATCTGGGTTTTACTTTCCAGCTGGGTCATCAGAAATATCAAGCGATCAGTACAATTTACGAAAGAGGTTCATAAATCACCAAAAATCGACAATAAACACGTTCACGTTATCTAATGCCAGAATCCCAGAATCCTCTTTTGTCTGTTCCAGATGACACATAGAGCTGTCCTACCCTTGCCAGTTCTCTTGGTTTTATGTGAGATCTTCCTGTGCTCTGTGCCACCTCTCGCCCGTCAGACACCTCACAACAAGTGCAATGAAGTAAAGTAATCCTCTGTAAAGATCGTAGACAGATATATTTTAAGACGTCTCTTCTAGGAGTATGCTGTATTTTAGGAGAAGCTCATTTCCTCGTCTGCTGCCTTGTTAATTATGTCACTGAGGTGAGAAGGAAAAAAAAAAAAAAGTTCTGTCTTCAGCCTGCCAAGTCAGATGATGTCTGATGACTTCAGGGAATATTTAAAATAGCCGTACATACTGAATATCCAGCCGCACTATGTCATACTTTAACCTGCTGCTATTTTAATTGATCAGAGAGAGTTGGCAACATGGCAGGCTGTGATCGCTCAAGTATTCCAATGGCTATTTAAAACAGGGCCTAGTACTTGGCAGCCAAGGGTCAGATAAGGTGTCATGAAGTCATTATCAGCCTTTCAATAAAGCCATTACTGTGACTTTGATTTACCAAGGTATACTTATAATGTACAGTGCATTGAGAAAGTATTCAAACCCCTTCACCTTCTGCACACTTTATCGGGTTGTACACTTCATTTTAAATGGATACATTTGCCATTTTGCCCATCAAACTACACTCAATAACAAAAGTGAAGACTTTATTTTTTCCAGAAAGGCTTGCAAATGTATTAAAGTTCAAAAACAGATATAGAAGTATTCAGTCCCTTTGCTCTGGCACTCCAGGCGGTGCCCAGGTCCATACTATTTTCTTTAATTCTCCTTCAGGTGTGTCCAGAACTTGATTAGATTTTACCTGTGGCAACCTTGAAGTGATTAGACATCATTTAGAAAGGCATACATGTGCCTGTGCATGAAGGTCCACAATTCACAGTGCAGGACAGGACATGGAGTCCAAGACCGCCACGATCAGATTGTGGTGAGGTATAAATGAGGGAAACATTTGTGGACCCTTACTGACCCTGAGACCCCCATGTATTTATCTCCTCCAAAGAGTCAAAGAACCTCAGAATTGGACAATGCTTCACCTTTCATCATGACAATGACTTGAAGCACACATCCAAGAGAATACTGGGGTGGCTTTGGGACAAATTTCTGAATTTCCTTGAGCAGCCCCGGATTTAAACCCCATAGAACTTCTATGGAGAGACCTGAAGACTGTAACGGAAGCACTTGTAAACTGTGATCTAACAGAGTGTGAGAGGGTCTGCCTGGAAGAATGGAATGAACTGCCCAAACATATCCATTGTGAGAGATGGCCGGCAGTTTATTTCGGCCAACACTCCCACTCCGCCAGATGGAGTCCTCCCTGCAACATGGAGGTGGCCCGAATTCCCGCAGGGCATCATGGACATTGGAGTTTTACTTCACAGCCCTGCTGGATACCGTGGGGCCCACCAGGGGACGCTGCAGGGAGGCACGATGGTTTCTATTATAGCCCAGAAGTACTCCCTAGACACGGGGATGGAAGAAATGAAGTACTTCCGGGCTGAAGGAAAAGGAAAAGTTTTCATCTGACCCGGAAGTGCTATGGCATCACATGGACTGAAGGACAGAAGCACTTCCGGGTCGCGGACTATAAAAAGGACTGTGGGAAACCCAGCAGACTGAGCCGGAGTTGTGAGGAAGTGCGACAAAGCTGCTGGGTGGAGAGGAGGATTGATTATTGTTATTATTGATTTATTATTTGTGTAGTGTGGAGGTGGAGATGCTTTGTGCAGATAATTCAAGAAATTAAATTCATTTCTGATATTTTATCTGGTGTCTGAACGTGTTGGTCTGCGGGTTTCACGGGGCAACAGCAACCCCTTCTGTCACACCATTTAAAATGAAGTGTTCACCATCTGAATACTTTCTAAATCCACCGTACGAAAATTGAGCTCTGCTATAAAACAAAAAAGCAGTCAAAGCATAAGTCCTCCATAAACTTATCAGGGAAAGAATTACCATATTCAGAATAGTTAAGACGTAAGTAGTTATATTTTCATTTCCGTGGTTTTCCATCATCTTCCTGTCCACTACCACCAGAGTCTCGACATTCAGCTGCTTGTTCCTATGAGACTTGAACATCACTGATCGTTTGGTTCTGGATAAGTACTTATATTCATCTGGCAAAATGTAAATGTCTTCTTCTGGAGGCTTGGGCATATCTAAATTATAAGGAAATAAAAAAAAGAGTGACAATGACACCTGTAGGATAACGTTATATCATTCATTTTTATAATCAAAAATAGAACAGTCTTGTTAGTTAAGTACTGTATAAAAATAAAATACACATCTCAGTTCATATCTTCCCATTTCTATCATTTTCCTGCTACACACTACAGTGATGGTAACAAATCAAAATTGGTTGTAAAAGGAATGGAGAACAAATGAAGTGGACTCAAAAACAAAGCACCGTTTGTTTTCTTAAATGGATTAAATGAAAGATGAGAAGAGGACCACCATGTGCAGGAGGGCCACTTCATTCTGCCTCTCCCCACCATGCTCAGATGAAAGGGAAGCCATGGGAGAAGAAGTTTCGGGTTTTGTTCAAAAAGCGGACACCATCTCCTTCTTGTTGTTTGTTTTAGATGGGCCTACCCCTATTACAAACCCTGAAATTAAGGTTCGTGGGGGAAAGGCCAAGTACACCAGAGTCCCTAATCTTTAAAAATTTAGAGTAGGTGCCTAATCTTAAAAGCAAGTGGCTTCCGCTTTTTGAACAAGACCCAAAGTTTCTCCCCTCCTCTAACCAAGCAGCATTGGGTTCAAAGACTCAATGCCACTCTCAAATTTAGAGTCACCTGTCATTCTACACCACGGGTGTCGAACTCCGGTCCTGGAGGGCCACAGTGGCTGCAGGTTTTCATTCTAACAATCTTCTTCATTAGTAACCATTTTTTGCTGCTAATTAAATTCTTTTGCCTTAGTTTTAATTAACTTGACTCAGGCCCCTTAGTTGTTTCTTTTTCATTAATTAGCATCCAAACAATACTGAGATACAAAACGAGCCACCTTATGACCAGCTCACCTCTGCCCATTATACAATATCTGAAAATAAAGAAAGTTGAAGGTCTCAGTAAGGTTGATCTCTCTGCTCACCAAAACATTTTGATGCAGTTCTTAGAAAAAAACAGAAAATAAACAGTTTTGGAAATGTCTGCTGTGGCAGAATGAGAGCAGCAACAAGCCATGATATTCAATAACGGCTTTAATCAACTCCTTCAGGGCTGATGTCAAAAGGAGGAGTTGACGATGGTAATCGACTGTAAACATTGATGAAACTAACTGTTATGTTTTAGTTGGACTCTTGTTGCTAGAAGGCAAGTTAGATAGTGACCCGACATTTGCGTGATAGACATATGAGTGCCGACAAAATAGCGCCCATTAAAACGCGGCGTCAAAATCGCGCCGACAAAATCGCGAAAGTTTCATTAAATATGAATTACTAGTTTAAAGCATATATAATAATGTTTATTTTAGAAGTCAATATTATGAGACACGGCATGCAGATAGTCCTTAAGATCACGCCCTGCATATGTAGGAACAATTGCAGCAAGACGTCTTGATAGTTGAGTGTATTTAGACTTGCTGGCTGCCTGACTTCTGGTAATTCCGCTTTGTATACGACGCGTTACGCCAACCCTCGACTGAGTTATTTGTTCGCGGCATGCCATCAGCAACACGTTCTCGCATGTTCCACATGGTGATAGGAAACAAAGGGTTGGCTCGTCGATTGCGTCTCAATCGACCAACGTAATTGTCCTCCCAGTAATCATAAACATTCTGGAGATTGTCGGGTCTACACTCGCTCAGTTCATCGAAAGCGGACCCAACATCTTCCGGAGGAACGAAACTCAGTGCAATTAGCATCTTTGAATACATTTATAACCTAGCACATAATGTGTACATAATGTGCACGTATGCATCCGACTCTCTTGGCCTCTCTCGCGATTTTGTCGGCGCGCATTTGTCAAAAACCAGTTAGCGAGTTTGTCGGCGCTCATTTGTCCATCACCGTTTTGTCGGTGCTCATATGTCTATCGCGCTTTTGTCGGTGAACCAGTTAGACAAAACTTCTCTGCCTTGTGCTCTTCGCTTGCTGGCATAAGCTCCATGCCCTCATGACCCTGCTCAGAAGTAAGCAAGTTTAGAAAATGGTATGGTTTGCTGTACATACAAATTCATAAATGTCCTCTAAATGAAGACATTTAGAGGGTCAGCTCAGGTGGGACGGTTGGGAGACAAAGTCAGAAAGTCGAGATTGCATTGGTTTGGACATGTACAGAGGAGAGATGCTGAGTATATATGAGAGAAGGGTGCTAAGGATAGAGCTGTTAGGTAAGGGGAACAGAGGAAGGCCTAAGAGGAGATTTATGGATGTGGTGAGAGAGGACATGCAGGTGATGGGTGTGACAGAACAAGATAATGAGGACAGAAAAAAATGGAAAAGAATGATCTGCTGAGACAACCCCTAACAGGAGCAGCCAAAAGAAAAAGTAGAAGAAGAATAAGATAACATATTTCAGCTCTCCTTATTGGTAAACCTATTGTGTCTTTTGCCTCATTCCAGAAGGGAAGATATTTACAGGAGAAGGCAGCGACACTGCCCACTGTGTCACTGCACTGCCCTACATTCAACATATCGTGGGTGTCCACTTATTCTATATGTCTCTGCACAATTTTACATCAGATAGAAATATTCAAAGGCAACTGTTTATTTCGTTCACTAAGTATCTTTTTCATCATGTCAATTACTCAACTTACGTGAACTGAAATTAAAAGAATGACCTCCCACCTGAAGTACTTTTATTGTCTCTTCTTAACTCCACAGAGTTCAAAAGTTGCTGGTATGTTTTTATGCAGCGAGAGAGGACATGAAGGTGATGGGTGTGACAGAGCAAGAGGACAAGGACAGGAAGAGATGGAAAAAGATGTTCCGCTGTGGCAACCCCTAACAGGAGCACCCGAAAGAAGAAGAAGATTAAAAACAAAAAACTGAAATATTCCATTGGCACAAGTATTGAGACTCTTGAAATCTGGCTTGGGTGCACCCCATTCTATTGATCATCACTGAGATGTTTCTACACCTTGATCGGAGTCCACCTGTGGTCAGAAAGACACATGCCAGTCCCACCGTTGAACAAAAAACAAGCCTAGAAGTTACAGGAATTGCCTGCAGAGCCTAGAGACGGGTGTGTGTTGAGGCACAGATCTGAGGAAAGGTTACAACAAACATTTCTTCAGCATTGTAGGTTTTCAAAAGCGTTATGCAACCAAAATCTTTAAATAAAAGAAGATTGGAACAAATACGACTTTTTCTAGGGTTGGCCACCTGACCAAACTTAAAAGTCGTGGAAGAAGGGCACTGGTAAGACAGGTGACCAACAAAACTGATAGTCACTCTGGCTGACCTCCGAAGAACCTGTGTGGAGATGGAAGAAACTTCCAGAAGGACAATCACCATGGGACTGCTCTACTTATCTTGGCTTTATGGCAGAGTGGTCAGATATCACATGGAAGTCTTCTTGGTGTTTGCAAAAAGGCACCTAAAGTGGTCTCAGACTGTAAAGAAAGAAGATTCTGTGGTTTGATGAGATCAAGATTGAATTGTTAATGGTCTCAGTTCTAAGCATCACGTCTTGAGAAATCCAGGCACTTCTCTTCACCTGCCCAATACCATTCTGATAGTGAAGCGTGGTGTCTGGAGCATCATGCTGTGGGGTTATTTTTCGGCGACGGACTGGGAAACTATTCAGAGTTGAGGGAAATGGAGAAAACCACAGAGATATCCTTAATGAAAATGTGCTCTAGTGTGTTCTGGACCTCAGACTGGGCTGAAGGCTCACCTTCCAACATGGCAATGACCCTAAGCACAAAGCAAAGATAACACAGGAGTGGCTTAGTGATAACTTTGGAAAGGTCCTTGAGTGCCCGGTCAGAGCCTTGACTTGAATCCAATCGAACATTTCTGAAGAGACCAGAAAATAGCAGTCCACTGAAGGTCATCTACCAACTAGAGGGACTTGGACAGCAGACAGGCTTGGACAGATTTGTGGCAGATGAACTTTAATGTCAGTAAATGTAACGTATGACATGTAGTAAGTAAAAATGTGAGGTTTGAATACACAATAGGAGGTCTGTGCATCTTATGAGAAGGATTTAGGAGTCGTGGTGGAGTTGACACTATCAACTGGCAGTGTTCAGAAGCCATTAAGAAGGTTAACACAATGTCAGGTTATATAGCATCCTGATGTGTGGAGTTCAAGTCACAGGAGGTTCTGCTGAAGCTTTATAACACACTGGTGAGGCCTCATCTAGTGTCCCGGTGCAGTTTTGGTGTCCAGGATAAAAAAATGACATAGCAGCACAAGAGAAAGTCCAGAGAAGAGCAACTAGGCTGATTCCAGGGCTACAGGAAATGAGTTATGAGGAAAGATTAAAAGAGCTGAGGCTTTAAAGGAGATTAAGAGGAGACTGGACTGAAGTGTTTAAAATTATGAAGGGAATTAGTCCAGTGGATCGAGACTGTGACTTTAAATTAATTCATCAAGAACATGGGGACACAGTTGGAAACTTGTTAAGGATAAATTTCAAACAAACATTAGGAAGCTTTTGTTCACACAGAGAACCACAGACACGTGGAATAAGTGACCAAGTAGGGTGGTGGACAATAGGACTTTAGGGACCTTCACAACTCGACTGGACATTATCCAGTGACCTGAGATGAAGACTGGACTCCTTCTGTACTGTGTCTTTTCGGAGAATATCTGGGTACCGATGGTTTGACTTTGTGTTGCTCATGGAGTCCCAAATGAGGCACATTACCTGCATTGTGAGGGAGCGTCAGTTACGGCACTACTGCCATGTGGTGCGATTCGCCGAGGGTGATCCGGCTCACAAGACTCTCATTGTTAAGGACCGGAATGGCTGGACCAGGCCAAGGGGATGCCCACTTAACACCTAGCTGCGGCAGATAGAGGGTCATTTCCGGAGGGTGGGACTGGACAGCGTGTCTGCCTGGCGGGTTGCCAACCAGGACCCCAAGCTGTTTTGTCGTGTGGTGGGTGCAGTAACGTGCTGTACCAGTGAATGCTCCCCAACCTGACCTGACCTGACAACTTGACTTGATGTTATTTTGGAAGAATGTCAGGTTATATAGTGCCTTGATGTGTAGAGTTCAAGATGGTTATGGTGAAGCTTTATAACACAATGGTGAAGCATTATCTGGAGTCCCTTGTGCAGTTTTGGTCTGCAGGATATAAAAAGGACATAGCAGCACTAGAGAAAGTCCAGAGAAGAGCGACTAGGCTGATTCCAGGGCTATGGGGGATGAGTTATGAGGAAAGATTAAAAGAGCTGAGCCTTTACAGGAGATGAAGAGGAGACCTGAGTGAAGTGTTTAAAATTATGAAGGGAATTAGTCCAGTGGATCGAGACGGTGACTTTAAAATGAGTTCATCAAGAACATGGGGACACAGTTGGAAACCTCTTAAGGGTGAATTTCACACAAACATTAAGAAGCTTTTCTTCACATAGAGAACCACAGACACGTGGAATAAGTGACCAGGTGGTGCGGTAGACAGTAGGACTTTAGAGACTTTCAAAAGGCGACTTGATGTTATTTTGGAAGAATGTCAGGTTATATAGCACCTTAATGTGTAGAGTTCAAGTCCAAGGAGGTTTTACTCAAGCTTTATAACACACTGGTGAGGCCTCATCTAGAGTCCTGTGTGCAGTTTGGGTCTCCAGGCTACAAAAAGGACAAAGCGGTGCAGGAAAAGGGCCAGAGAAGAGCAACTGGACTGATTCCAGGGCTACAGGGGATGAATTGTGAAGAAAGATGAAAAGATCTGAGCCTTTAAAGGAGACTAAGAGGAGACCTGACTGAAGTGTTTAAAATTATGAAGGGAATTAGTACAGTGGGGCGAGACGGTGACTTTAAAATGAGTTCATCAAGAACACGGGGACAAAGGTGGAAACTTGTGAAGGGTAAATTTTGCACAAACATTGGGAAGTTTTTCTTTACACAAAGAACGATAGACACTTAGAATAAGCGGCCAGGTAGTGTGGTAGACAGTAAGAGTTTAGGGACTTTCAAAACTCGACTTGATGTTATTTAAAAAGAATTAAGTGCACAGGACTGGTGAGTTTTATTGGGCTGAATTTCCAGTACTCATCCAGATTGTTCTAATGGTCTAACTTGACAGAACTTAAGAGGATTTGCAGAAAAGAATGACAGAAAATCTCCATATCCGGGTGTGTGAAGCTTGTCGTGTCAGACCCAGGAAGACTCCAGGCTAGAATCTCGGCCAAAGGGGCTTCAAAGAAGTACTGAGGAAATGCTCTGAAATACTTGTGTCAATGGGATATTAGTTTTTGTATTTTATTTTTAATATATCTGCAAGAATTTCTAAAACCCTGTTTTCACTTTATCATTCTGGGATATTGAGTGTTACTCAATGAAGGGAAAAAAAATGAATTGAAATGATTTTAATCTTAAGACTATTGTGGAAGAAACCTGTGAGGAAGACAGGAATAGTTCAAACCAATCAGCTTTTCATTTTGTCATAGATGAGTATGTGAATTCATGCATTGCAAGGCAAAAGAGCAAAGGCGTATTTTTCGACCAGCTTTTAATAATTTCTTCTTCGTCCCCTTTCCACTTATTTATAAAAAAAAAAAAAAAACACAAAAACATAATATCATTTACAGGTGGCATGGTGGCGCAGTGGGTAGCGCTGCTGCCTCGCAGTGAGGAGACCTGGGTCCTCTTCCCGGGTCCTCCCTGTGTGGAGTTTGCATGTTCTCCCCGTGTCTGTGTGGGTTTCCTCCCACAGTCCAAAGACATGCAGGTTACGTGCATTGGTGCTATTAAATTGTCCTTGGTGGGTGTGTGCCCTGCGGTGGGCTTGCGCCCTGCTGGGTTTGTTTCCTGCCTTGCGCCCTGTGTTGGCTGGGATTGGCTCCAGCAGACCCCCAGGATATAGTGGGTTGGATAATGGATGGATATCATTTACTTTAGCATTTTATTACACTAATGGGCCATCTCTTTCTATTTGTTTTTTTTTTACTTGTCAGACAGACCCTAAAGAAGGAAAGGTCATCTTTCTTGTGTCAAATAGACGCGTTCCTACAGAAACTGGAAATTGTCAGCTTACTGCACCCTGTCTTATGGCAGACGCCTGTATGAATAACCTGTCATTATAGCAAAATGGCTTTGTCAGCTATTAACCCAAAGTAGTTTGCAAGCATTCATTTATTCATTTTATTTATAAAGCACTTTACATTTGTAGTAAATCTCAAAGTGCTACATAAAAAGTTTAAACAAAGACAAAACAAGATAAAAACAAAGATAAAACAACAATAATTAGTGGCATTCTTGTTAATATGCTTTCCTAAATAGAAAAGTCTTTAGCTGTTTTTTAAAACAGCCCACAATCTGCTGTGTTCTCAGGCTCTCATTCCTCGGTCACCCATTGTATGAAGTTTGGTCACGGCAGTAAGTATTTGCAAAGCGGAGGTTTCTTGTAGTGGATTGTAATATATGGAGTTCCTTAAGCTATTGTGGAGCATTTCCATGAATACACTGATGAGTGAGCAAACGGAGTTTTTATTCAATACGGAGGTGAATAGGGAGCCAATGAAGGATTGGTGAAATGTGTTCATATTTCTGGACCCTCATCAGGATCCTTGCAGCACTATTTTGAATTTGTTGGAGCTTTTGAAGGCTCTTGTTGGGTATCCCGATGAGGAGTGCATTACAATAGTCCAGCCTGGAGGAGACAAAGGCATGAGCCAGCTTTTCAGCATCACAGAGGGAGAGGCAGGGACAGAGTTTGGCTAGGAGATGAAGGAGGTGATGGACATAATAATAATAATAATAATCTCTATATATAATCTTCATTTGGATCTTGATCTTTGTTTGTCTGCAAATGAATTAGAAGAAGAAGCACTAGATGGCAGTAGAGAGACAGCTAAAACATAGGCATTGCATTAAGAATCTCCTCCAGGCTTATACTACTGAAGACTGTAGTACGCCAGTCACACCTCAAAACACAGACATTCAAACTAAACAAATTGTTGTGCTTTAAATTAACTAAAGAGATCTTCGTTTAGATCTTGATCTTTGTTTGTCCGCGAATTCCACGCATGCGTAGACCACCTTCCAGTTTAGTACATTGTTGTTACTCACGGATGTCAGCAATGTGCCGGAATAACGAAAGGGGTGGTGGACAGTGTTACGCTGGTTAGCTCCTGAGGCCTGGTTAGAGAATGAGATTGCCAATGTTAAAAGGTACGTGCCTACGTAACATATGAATGAAAGAAAGACAGTGGGTAAAATCAATGACAACGTAACAGCATGTTCCAGAAATTATTATTGTTACGTTGTAGCCGGCGAGTGCTGCGCGTCTCACAGTTGTACCGTGGCTTGCTCACATGTCAGTGAAGTGATCCCTATTTATGCTTTAAAGAGCCTGGATACCTATGTGTCCCCCTTTTATAACCATTGCTCTGTGTATATTGCCTTACTCTTTGGATTGCCACAAAGCAACCTGTGAGATTGGAGAAAGGTTGAGAAGACATCGTGAGAGAAAACGACAGCGTCGTGAAAACGAGACGGACTGTGAATGGACAGAAGCAGAAATGCTCCTACACATAATTACTATTCGGACAGTGATTCCGAGTAGGCCGTTCCTATCGAATTAATATCCAAGGGTTTTCTTTTGTAATTTTGTTTCCCTTATAAAAAAATCATAATAATGTGCGACGAAGGGCCCAGTTCACAACTGGCAGCCGCGTTTAAACAGGGAGCCCTTCACAGACAACTTTTAACATGCGCAACGTAGTTAGGCGCACATGGCTAGTAATAATAATAATAATAATAATAATAATAATAATAATAATAATAATACATTTTATTTATTTGTAGGCGCCTTTCTAAACACTCAATGACACTGAACAATAGACAAAACACAGATTATAAACAAAAGTAAAATACAAAAATTAAAGTTAGACAGAGCAATTGTAATCAAAGAGAAAAAGCAGTCTTAAACAAATGAGTTTTAGGTTTAGATTTGAAAAGTGAAAATTATTCAATATGTCTAAGCTCAGATGGTAGTGAGTTCCAGAGCTGGGGAGCAGAGCATTCAGTTGTGTTCATAGTGGTAAGATGGACAAAGGGGACAGTCAAGTGGATGGAGGAAGAGGATCTAAGGGTATGGGAGGGAATAGCAACATGGAGGAGGTCACACAGATATGGAGGGGCGAGGTTGTGGAGAGCCTTAAAAGTTAGTAGGAGAATTTTGAATTGAATTTGGAACTGGACTGGAACCCAATGAAGCTGCTGCAAAACACGAGTGATGTGGTGAGTAGAGGGGGTTCTAGTAATGATGAGGGCAGCTGAATTCAGCACCAGTTGAAGTTTATAAAGAGATCTGCGAGAAAGACCAAAGAAAAGGGAATTGCAATAATCCAGACGAGAAGTGACAAGGCTATGAACAAGGATAGCAGTGGTGTGGAGAGTGAGGGAGGGACGAATACGATTAATGTTACGCAAGTGGAGATATGCAGACCGGGAGAAGTTATTGATGTGGGACTATCAAGGATGACACCTGTGGGCAAGGGGAGACAAAGGAATTATCAATAACAAATGTAGTGCCTGAAGAAGGGGCCTGAGTTGCCTCGAAAGCTTGCATACTGTAATCTGTTAGTTAGCCAATAAAAGGTGTCATTTTGCTTGGCTGTTCTCTCAATAATAAATGAAAAATGATCAGTTTTGGATAATGTTGATTTTGTACCAATGAGGAGAACCTCAGTTTTGTCACTTGTTATTTAATTTAAGAAAATTTGATTTCTGCTATGCCACCAGTAAGTGAGAAGGATGGAAAGGAAGCAGCAGGTTTGCTAGTGAGATAGAGCTGGGTGTCATCAGCATAACAGTGGAAGCTAATGTTATATTTATGAAAGATATTGCCGAGGGGAAGGAGGTAAATAATGAAAAGGAGGGGCCCCAAGACAGAGCCCACCTGAAGTAACAGCGGTGGGTTGGGATGTGAAAGTGTTAAGCTGAACAAACTGAGTGTGGCCTGAGAGGTAGGATCTGAACCAATCTAACATGTTATCTATCAAATGACAGATGGGAGTCTAAACTGATACCCAGATTTGTAACAGAGGGGGAGAGGGTAATGGTATGACCAGAAAAGGAAATACAATTTACAGAGGAACGAAGTTTATCGGGGGGGGGTTACCAATTAAAAGATCTTCAGTTTTGGTGCAGCTTAAGGAAGTTCTTGGACATCCAGGCCTCAATCTCATCCAAGCAGGAGAAAAGGGTTGATGGAGGTGTAAGAGAAGTCGGATCCAGTCTCACACAGAGCTGCATATTATCAGCATAGCAATGGAATGAAACCCCATGCCTGCAGATGATGTGACCCAGGGGTAGCATATAGATGTTAAAAAGGGTCGGCCCAAGGACTTTTCCTTGTAGGACCCCACAGGTGACAGCTAATTTTTCTTTCACACTACAACATAACAAAAGGTGTAAAAAAATGAAGGGGTCTCAAAACCTTTCAAAGGCACTGTACGTTATGACAGCACCAACTCATGCAAGGTAGGAACCAAATTCTGAAAGCAATCCGATGGAGAACTGAACACGGTCTTCAGGAGATGTGTGGCAGCAACACTAAGAACTGTCCCGTGGCATACAGAAAGTAACCAATGAAACCGTTTCACCGACTCACCTTTAATTTAAATTTGTTTAGGCACGCCGAAGGGAAACCACTGAAAATCAAATCGCTGCCACACCAATTTCTCCCAGCACAGGATTCACCCATGATGACCCTGCTGCTCTAACCACCACTCAGATAAAAAGAAGATTTGCATCCATCTCGGCGGAGAACGTCTTTCTAGTATACTTGTGGTCTGACTAAATGCGTCACGAGGTCAGCTTGATTTTTGATCCGCATAGCACCTGCTAACATGACATCCCACTGGGCCACAAATTAAATTTCCTTCTAATTGTTTGAAGCTGAATGTGCCCAAGCAAGCATGGAAGCACAATCAATAAATAAACACGCAAGCAAACAAGGACCAAAGGACATTCCTAACAGTTCTATCGCAGTGGATTCCCTTTGAATGTAAGCAGAAGGAGTATGTTTTCAATTAATTTTTTTTTGTTTGCGATTCATTTCTTGGGTCATATTGAAAAGGCTTATTTAATTCACGGCACACTTCCTCACGCAGTCCAAAACATTCACGTCCCATCACTTTCCACCCACTTGGCAGCAACTCCAGTCGATTCTATTAATATTAGCTCACTAATCCAATGACTCTGCAATGTTTCTGAAACATTTTGAAGTCATCATTTTTTTTCCTTTCCTTTCCTTTTTATCGATTGTCATCCAAACATAATGATATCACATTGGTCCTGACCCAAAATGTTTTTGTGTGTTTTTATGCACTGCCACATTTCATTTCGATCACTCCCGCAGTATAAACTTAAAACGTATTTTCCAGCATTCATCTTGACAGATATCTGTATGTACTTCCTATGTTTTTATTCTCGTTTCCATAGAGAGGAGGAAAAAATTCCACACATTTATGAAAAAGACACGTCTGACTGGCCACAAAACATCTTTCTGGTTTAGGTGAGGTTAATTATAAGGTCCTCAGGGTCTGTGACCAAATTAATGGCTTATGAGAATGCAAGGGTTGTGAAGAGATAATACAGGATTTAAAAAATAAAAAACAGAAACGTTTTAATACATCATCAAGCATCTGTGTGTTGGGGACATCATCGGGGCTCTCGTGAAATTCCAACAATACCACCCCAAAACAGAGAGGGGGCGCTGTCATGAATTACCTGTTTTTGGCCACCTGGAATTGTGAGGCTCATTCATAGGACAACCAGTGAGCCTGTTCTGCTTCAGCCCAGTAACTCCACCCTAGTAACTCCGCCCTGGAGGCCCAACAGGAAGTCAGTATACAGTCTGGAGCCCGCTTTGAAAGGTGACAGAGCACTCTCATCTACCTAGAAACCTATCAACAGCTTATGAAACATTGTCAGCTCTATTTTACATTTCCATTAAATGGGGCTCTCCACCTGGAACCCCAACTCTTGGTAACACTTCTTCCTTTGAACCTCTACAATATAAACACAGTATATTATATATACTAATAAAAGGCAAAGCCCTCACTCACTCACTCACTCACTCACTCACTCACTCACTCACTCACTCACTCACTAACTGACTGACTGACTGACTGATCACTAATTCTCCAACTTCCCATGTAGGTAGAAGGCTGAAATTTGGCAGGCTCATTCCTTACAGCTTACTTACAAAAGTTGGGCAGGTTTCATTTCGAAATTCTACGCATAATGGTCATAACTGGAACCTATTTTCGCCCATATACTGTAATAGACTGCAGCTCGTTGGCCGTGGGAGGCGGAGTTGCGTGTCGCATCATCACGCCTTCCACGTAATTGAGTGCCTGCCCATATAAGGTAAATATTCGCGGGTCAAGGACTGTGCTTAGTATATTCATAAGTAAAAATTTCTGAATCGCAAACTGATGTTATTTATATTTTGTCCATGAATAATTATTAAATAATTCCAAATAGTCTGTCCGCTTCCTTTGATAGTTTTTCCGATGGTTGTGCTGCTTCCAGGTATGTATTTTCGTATTAAAGCATTTAACCAATCACATTTCAGCCATCATTTGTTGCCAGGCAGAGAGGCCTTCACAATCCGTTGTTCAGGCACTCTAACACAGAATAAATGTCGATTAGCTGTTGCTTCAACTGTGGCTGCAGCAGAAAGGAACTTGCTCAATCCTGGTTTGTCTATTCAATAAAGGCATTTATTCTGGCTACAGGAGTTATCTTATATATATATATATATATATATATATATATATATACTAGCAGAATACCCGCGCTTCGCAGCGGAGAAGTAGTGTATAATAGAAGTTATGAAAAAAGAAAAGGAAAAATTTTAAAAATAACGTAACATGATTGTTAATGTAATTGTTTTGTCATTGACATGAGTGTTGTTGTCATATTTATATATATCTATATCTATCTATATCTATATATACATATATATATATATCTATCTATATATACATATATATATCTATATATACATATATATATATCTATATATACATACATATATATATATATATACATATATATATATATAT
>JANRMT010062841.1:14891609-14927628 GCA_026402145.1 Polypterus bichir lapradei
TAGATAGATAGATAGATAGATAGATAGATAGATAGATAGATAGATAGTGTGGCAAGGGATGCCCGGAAGGAACGGAGGAGGGCTTACGCCTCCTCCAGACCACGAGGGGGTGACCACCCTGGTGGCTTTTGGGACCACGGGAACAGAGCTTAGAAGCTCAACCCTATAGGGGCACGTGGTCACCACCAGAGGGCACCCAGGTACTTGAGGTGCTCTTCCCTTCCACACTCAGAAGTGCTGGGAGGGAAGAAGACCAAGGACACCTGGAGTGCTTCCGGGTGCACAGCCGGCACTTCCGCCACACTGGAGAGTGTCGGCAGTCACTCATTGTGAGGCACCTGGAGCACATCCTAGTGGATATAAAAGGGGCCGTCTCCCTCCATTCGATGGCTTGAGTCGAGAGGAAGAAGGACAGTCGTGGGAGGAGAGGAGTAGAGGGGGACCTGAGGATGGCAGTGAGAAGGAAAGCCTGGACTTTGGGGAAGTACTGGGGTTGTGTGTGCACTTACTGTAAATAATAATAGATAATAAACGTGTGTTGGGTGAGCTATTAGTGTCCGCCTGTCTGTGTCCTGGCCATGCTCCACAATAGATAGATAGATAGATAGATACCTCCGGTTGTCTAATTTCTTATTCTGTTCTTTTTCTGAAACTCCGCAGACCCATCTCAGCTTTTTCATTTCTGCCACATCTAACTTCTCCTGATCTCTCTTTACTGTCCATGTCTCGCCTCCATACATCATTGCTGGTCTTGACACCATCTTAAAAAGCTTACCTTGAACCATCACCTTAATTCTTTGATCACACAACACTCTTGATTCTTTCTTCCAATTGTTCCATCCAAACTGCACTCTATTGGTTATCTCTGCATCTAATTCTCCATCTTGGGCTTCCACTCTTCTTAGATATTTAAGTGTCTCCACTGTTTTCAATAGCTCTCCCTACTGGCCTCCATCTGAATCTTGATCATCATTAAACATCAGATATTCTTCCTATTTATCTTTAATCCTCTATCTTCCAAAGCCTTTTCTCCATTCTTTCCATTTCCTCTCCATTTCTTCTTCTCTGGTGCTGAACAACACAGTGTCATCAGCAGAAAGTCTGCACTGGGGGTTTTGTCTTTTATTCCATGACTCAACACATCCATAACCAGATCATAGAGGTAAAGACTTCAAGAAGACCCCTGGTGCAGACTGGAATCTTATCTGTTACCCCTACACTGCTCATTTAACCTGAGTCCTTACTCCCTTTTGTGTATCCTTGACAATCCTCACACACTTCTGTGGTCCTCCTTTCTCTCTTATGCACCACCAGACCTCTTGATGTGACACTCTATCATAAGCCTTCTCCAAATCAATAAACGTAATATGCAAACTTTCTCTTTTTCTCGATGCTTCTGTATGAGATATCTCAATGCAAAGACTGCATCAGTTTCTCCACTCCCTGGCATAAAACCAAACTGGCCTCCCCTATGGTGGTCTCCTCTCTAAGCATTCTCTCTATAACTCTTTCCCAAATTTTCATTGTATGCGACATTAGCTTTTGTCCCTCTACAATTTCCACAATCCTGAATATCACCCTTCTCCTTATAAATGAGTACAACCACACTTACATCAGTCTCCAAGTCTGATTATGCTTCTGTTTAAGGATAATACAGCTGTCCCTTGAGATTTGCGGTGTACCCACAACTGCTGTGAATTCCAAGGGTTAACTGTATTTCCTATGTGGAAATCCACAAATAATTTTTGGGTCCATGATTACTGTACATCGGGGTGGCCAACTCTGATCCTGGAGGGCCGCAGTGGCTGCAGGTTTTTGTTCCAGTCCAGTTTCTTAATTACTAGAAGCCAGTCCTCACCAATAACGGATCTTTTCTTAATTTCATTGCTTGTTAATGTTTTAACTCTACCAGGTCAGTTCATTCTTAAATCATAGATTTATTTTTTCTTTTCTAGTGATACATAACTCATCCAAGTGATATGAAGCCTGTAAATGGATGAGTAATTTACAGTTCTTCACCTTCTCTTCAGATTCCTTCTGAGCGCTTAATTAAACCAAATAGTGAAAGATGAACACACACAGGTGGAAATAGAGACAAGCTCGATGGAGAACTGCTGGTTCCTTTGTCATTTGTTTCTAATAAGGAGCAGTTAAAACAATGAATAGAGCTATTTAAGACTAAAACAAGCGATTAAGGGTTCAAAATCGTAACAAACGAGACAACTAAAATGAAGCAGAAAAATGTCACTTGAGCAATTAGTGCTTCATCAGCAATGGATGATTTCTCATGAAGCAGTTGGGTTGGAACAAAAACCTGCAGCCACTGCGGCCCCCCAGAACCGACATTGCTGATCCCTGGTTTAAAGGGTCTGAGTCTTAAATACTGTAACAAATTGATTAAATGAAGTGAATTAGTAGCAAAAACAGGTCACTAATGAAGAAAATGGTTCGAATGAAAAACTGAAGCCACTGTGACCCCCCAGGACCGACATTGCTGATCCCTGGTTTAAAAAGTCCTAGTTTTGAATAGCAAATCAATTAAATGAAGTTAATTAGTAGCAAAAATGAGTCCCTAATTAAGAAAAGGGTTAGAATGAAAACCTGTTGCCACTGTGGCCCTCCCGGATCGGAGTTGGGGACCCCTGCTGTATATTCTAAGTTTACAGCAATTAAATAAGTTGCAAAAAGTTGCAAGAAAAACAAGATCGGATGATCACTGCACAAGCAAATCATGTGTGTGAGGCTGGCTGCTGAGACAAAGACATGTGGTGTCCTCAAAAAAAAAGCGTGCAGTTCAGCTATTCTTTAGTGAACGGTAAGTTTTTACAAAATTTAAGTTGTCATAATAAAGTTGTCTGTATATTTATGGTAGTAAATGACAAAAATTATTCAAATTACACATACAAAATAAAAACACTAAGCATCAAACGATAAACAGTCACGACGCAGTCCAGTTTCCTGAACAGCCTCCTAAAAGTTACGTAAAGTTTTGCCCTACGGTGATGCCAATGCAAGTGAAGATTTGTAGAGCATGTTTTCAAACCCAGACAAGAATCACGTGAACAAGCAGATACAGGACAACAACATAAATCCAGAGAAAGCTGTAATCTGCTGGGTGTAATCGTAATCCAATTGTGCAGTGAATTGTTCAAACCAAAAGACACCACCGACTGCAATCCCGCCGGCTTCTTATGTCTCACTTTTAAAAGTAGCGCCCTCAACTTGTTTCACTTAGCAGCCCTCACAGCAACCTCCAAAGCCGACCTATGATGCCATACTCCTGGGGTTGCTGGGATTTGTTGTCCATTTAATTTTCACTGCTACAACATTGTCTGCAGTTTTCAGCAACAGATTGTAAAACTCGCAAAATAATTTTCTTTAATTATTGAAGACACACACCTGCGAATAGACGGATCCTCAAGTCGTAAACACACAACCTGTAATATAATGGATTTGTTTCAACGTCAATCAATTGTTTTAATTCGACACCTGGGTGATTTTTGTCACTGCAACTAAAAATAAAGCAACGTAACACAAGCAAAGACGATTATTTTAAGTTCCGTAGGATTAAAATAGATTCCTAAAGAAAACATCCAATTTTTTTTTAGACCAGGGTGAATCATCAGTTCTGAAATGTCCCCACTGAGAGTTGGTTTCCACCTTACACTTGATACGAGTCTCGTGGGGCCAGAGGTGATTCTCAAATGAGAATACATGTCTGGGGACAACCCGTTAAAAAGAGTGTAACGATCAGCGGAGAAATCTTGTGCTGCAAAGACTCCACCCGCAGGGCTTCTTCCTCAAATACCCACCTCCAATTCCTCCAGTCCGTGAGTTTTAAACCACCACCGGGGTTTCAGGGAAAGAGCAAAAGATACTGAAAACTGAAAAGACTTGGTGCTGGGAGAAAATCAAAAGCTAACATTGCTGTTATCCATTCAGGAGCTCAGTAGCACAAGGTAACTGAAGCTTAAGAATTAATTTGCATGTCGTAATGAACGCTGCGACACTGGAGAGAGACGCACACACACACACACACACACACGGCTACTGGGCTCGACACATTTGACCCTGTCTGCTATGATATCTTTCTCTCATTTGAACAGCTGCATCACTATATGACATAACAGCAAGTAGACTTGAGATAAGCATTGGGTTCTGCGGATGTACAATGTGTTAACCCTTAAACTGCCACATACTTGTGGGGTTAATGCAACCCCGGACGCCAAATACTTTGTTTGCCACACTTTTTAAGGAAACGTCACAATTCACCAAGAAAAAGTGAAATTTTTTTCATGCAAAGATCATCATAATTACTGCAACCCTGATCATTTTACACACTACCAATGAACTTTAAAAACTATAAAAAAAAACTAGTGCAACAATCTATTATTATATGTACAAGATGCAACTGACATCATTGGTGAAATTCAATAAATCACCGAGCCAACTGCGCTTGAACTGGCTGCACGCAAGCAGACAGAGGCCAACGCTGATGCTGGCCTGGCTAGTTTAGTGCAGTGGCTGAATCCCAGGGACAATGATGCTGATTCGCTAGGGGGCGGCAGTTGTCATGAGCTGACTGCTCAACGAATGCACTGCATGGACTGATCTGCTCTGGCGTGCTGGCAAATTGCACTGGGAACCGACTATAGCCGGTTGCTGCGTTCAAAGAAAGTACGTCGCCGAATATACTCGGCTCCGGTGTGCTGGCAAATTGAATTGGGAACCGACTATACCCAGTTCCGGCAGTTTAAGGGTTAAAATGTGACAGCTATTATATCCCAGCATGTTTGCATTTACAATTACACAGTAATGTTAACTTCCTTTAGCTATTCGTTTAGAAGGTGCTTATGTGCAGCCTCATCTGTGAATCTACTGGTGTCGTTAGAAAGTGTCACAAAACTCACTATGAGACAGAGCAAGGTTTGGGGCAGCCACCCGTATACTTTGGTATCCTGGCTACAAATCGTCTTTAAAATGATAGCACTGCTGTCTCAAAACCAAGTCCAATACAGAACTGAGGGAATAGGGAAAAGATGGAGGCTTTTTAAAGGGGAAGACAGGAAGTGAAGTCAAAGGGGTCGGGCTCATGGAGGTCTTCTGTCATTGGTGTGAGCCCGGACGTGACATCACAATGGCCGGAGCCGGCAAGGTCTCCTTCCATTGGCTCGGTCCCGGAAGTGACGTCAAGAGGACCAGGTGGAATCTTCCGTGAATGGTATGCAGGCAAGGGAGAAAAAAGAGTCAGTGCACTCTGCCACATCCCGGTATGTCTCGGAACTGTCCTTACTCAAGCCCTTTAGCTGCCTCCCATGCGCACGTGTGTGACAAGAGATTTGTTGATTTGGGTGTTTTAGATACTGAAATCTGCATCTTCTGTTGCTCTTCGTTATCAACTCTCATATTAGCAGTACTTTTGATGGAGTGTAACTCACCATTTACTTCAAATACATATTTTGCAGTTCATATTTTTATGAATTTAGCTGCCAGTTCTTTCAGTCTTACATCGGCTCCTTACACTATTGTCGTAACGCTGAACCACTGAGAGTACACGTGGTGCCAGCGGCAACATATCACTCACGTTTACCAGTAATCAATTGATGCCGTCGAAAGCAAATGTGTAATCTGATGAGACAGAATGGATTTTTCCCTTGCATCGGGTTATGTTTATTTATTTATTTTTTGGATCTTTTATTGAATTTATTAAAAGTGTATACCATTCCATACAATCAAGTCAAATGTGACAAAAGTAAATTCAAATCAACCCACACCCATGAGAAAGAAAGGAAGGCCAACAGCCAGCATAAAACCATTGAGGGTAGTAAAGAGAGAAAGGAGTCGTTTCCACCCAGTATAAATGCTTATTCTAAAATGTTATTGATTAGGTCCTGCGAGATTTTAAAAAAGTTTTGCACAGCTCCACTAAGTGAGAATTTGTTTTTTTTGCCAATTTCAAACAGTATATACAGTAACATCAGTTACCCACTGACTTGAAAGAGGTTTGTTAGGATTCTATGTTTTATTTTTAAGACGTGCAATGTGCTCTCTGCACATGTGACACACATTTATATGAGGTGGAGGTAGGGATGGGAATCGAAAACTGGTTCTTGTTGAGAACCGGTTCCCACTGTTTCAATTCCTTGGAATTGTTTGCCATTTTTGCAAACGATTCCTTTATCGATTCCAGTCGCCTCGAAAGACATCACCACATTGCGTAGTGTCATTTACCCAGCAGGAAACATGGCGCCTAAGTGCCACAAATGCTCAAAAGTTTGGTTATACTTTACGAGAAAGGATGAAAACAGGGCAACTTGCAATACTTGCAAAGTAGATATTTCATCAAAGGGAGGTAACACTACGAATATGCAAAAGCATTTGCTCACAAAACACGCGATAACCTTAAATGAATGTCGTGTTTTTGATCTGCTCCGGACTAGTGAATCTCAACCCAGCAGCAGCGGTAACGTTTGCACGTCCTCTCCCGTTAATACGGCAGGTAACTAAACAACTAACATTGCATATTATGTTAAGAATCGATAGGAGAATCGAATTGTTAAACAGAATCGAAAATGGAATCGGAATCGTGAAAAATCTTATCAATTCCCATCCCTAGGTGGAGGAGAGTTTGGGAGCAGGCAGTGATACAGTGCATTGCCGCACCCAACGCTCAACGGACCACCTCAGGATCCCAAATTAGGACCCAAACTCAGCCATGGAATGGGGGACACCTCATCGCCACACTAGTTTGAATATGTCTAAAGGTTTATTTTTTTTCTTAAAGAGACTGTTCGTCGTAATAAAACATTTGCTGTCTGTCAGACCAGCTTAACGAGAGCACCTCCGATTTTTGCAGTTCAAAATCTCCGCCTCTACTTTGAGCTCCGCCTTCATGAGGCGTTGGATTGGTTTAGAAACGTGATGCTCGGGGAGCCCTCTATTTGTTCCCACCCACTTTCAAGTAGGATTCACTCACTGTTCTCTCAAGACATTGTGGAAAGAATACGCCTAGATTCCAAAAAAGTGTGGCAAGCGGCTAGAAGTGGCACCCAGCCAGGGCGCCCAGAAGGGCCAGAAGAGGGATTACGTCTCCTCCAGGCCACGAGGGGGCAACCGCCCTAGTGTCTTTGGGGACCACAGTAACAGAGCTTAGAAGCTCAACCCTATAGGGGCCCGTGGTCACCGCCTGGGAGCGCCCCAATGCCTGAGGAGCCCTGGCCCTTAGCACTTCCGCCACACCCGGAAGTACTGGGTGGAAGAAGACCAGGGACACCCAAAGTGCTTCCGGGTGCATGGCCGGCACTTCCGCCACACTTGGGAGTGCTGGCGTTAGCTAATCGGGAGGCACCTGGAGCACGTCTGGGTGTATACAAAAGGGGCCGCCTCCCTCCATTCGATGGCTGGAGTCGGGAGTGTAGAAGACGAAGTCTTGGTGGAGAGGAGTGGAGGCGGACTTGAAGAGGCAAAGGCATTGTGAGGCCTGGACTTTGGGGGAGTTTTGGGGTTGTGTGTGCACTGTAAATAATAGAGATTGTAAATAAACGTGTGTTGGGTGATTCAAAACGACGTCTGCCTGTCTGCGTCCGGGCCAGTGTCCAGAAAAGGTTTGGAGCAAGCCTCCCGTATATTTGAAGTGTGGCTGCAAAAAAGGATAAATGCGAGGCTGCTTACACATACGAGTTCAATATGGAACTAAATGGCAGAAGGAATATGGCAGTTTTTTAAAGTCAGGCAGGGGAAGTGACGTCGCTGGGCCCGGAACTGGAAGTGACGTCATCGAGTCCAGGTGGGATTTCACTGTGTGTGGTATGCAGGGACAAATGAGAAAGGATTAGTGCACTCTGCCATCCCCTGGCTTGGCATGGAACTACCTTCTTGGGATGCCCTTTCACTGCCTCCCTTGCGCATGTGTGTGACAACGTATTATACATCTGGTTTTCAGTGAGACGACTTGAAACTGCCGGGAAATTCTCCAAAGCCCCCCAAAAGCCCTGAATTGGATTAAACATTTTATCTTCAACACAAACAACTGCTCGAGTCGGAAAAGAAAACTAAACCGTAAAGTCAAAAGTTGATTCAATGTAAGCTATTTCAAGATTGGAAAAAAGGATTACAATTTGTCATTAACTTAGCACTGTTATTGCATTTAAAAAGAAACCTTTGGAAAACATTAATGTCTATAAAGCTAAATCACTTGAAACAGCTTGAAAGACCAAGGCACCACTACAATGCTTTATATATATATATATATATATATATATATATATATATATATATATATCAATTAATATACATTCTGCATAAAGACTCATGGGCTTCCAAAACCTGTCATCTAGGATTCGTGGAAAAACTGAAATTCAAAAAATGAAATCTGCTTCTAATTAAAACAAGTCTGAGCAAAACTGCAGAGTGGCGGCTGTGCCACAAAATACACAGACTAAGCCGAAGTGCCAGCGGTTTGTGTGTTTTTATGAAGCAGAAGACTTATTTTCCACATTTGTCTCCCACTTTTAGCACCCTCTCCCTACTGTATATCAGGTTGTGTGCGGCTATATCAGGAGGAATATTTTTAACCAAACCAGGACGCACCTTTACTACAGAAGATCATTTTACATCTAATGTTTCGCCTTGATTTATATATGGATATTTTTTGTGACTGTTGTGGCTGCTCCCTCTGTTCCCCACATAAGGCTCTCTACATTCAAAGTATGATGTTGGAGCAAAATTGAGCACAATTAAAAATGAAAAAAAGACAATGTCCACATGACGTAACATTCAGGTGTGTTCAGCGACTGTTAACTGATATGAATGTTGGAACATTTACTTCATCCAAGAGTCATTTATTACATTTTTGTCCATTAAATAGTCTTGCCACAATGAGTCATATTTAAAAGTAATAGTAATAATAGAATGCAATTCCATGTGTTACTAGACTCCATTAAATCTGTGCTTTTTAATAGCTCTTTACAATGGAGTTTAAAAACGGAGCACAAGGGGACTTGTGGTTGCTTACTGGCCTTCATGAACAGCAGACTGCAATTCATGTAATGTGACAATGGCATCAACTGATGTGTGTTAGTGGTGGAGAATTTGCAACGAATTGTTGTTCAATTTTCTTAAACATAACATTTTTTTTTAAAGTACTAGACTGACCCGCCTTTTAAGGCGACCGACTTTTAAGTTGACCATTTCTTAAGGCAATTCAATATGTAGATCAATTTGATATTTTATACAAACTCATTAATTTGGTTATATTGCATTTGAGCGGTATTACTTTAATACTCGTAGTTTCTGTTATTTTTGTGATGAAATGTAAACTTTTTTTTATATTGAGGTCGCCCTTTTGAACCCCCCTGATATTTACTACGCGGTGAGGCATTTGTACTCCATCAACATTAATTATTTCCAGAGACATAATTTTGTCTATTTTTCCAGCGCATCGCGCACAAAAGCAAGGGAACGATGGGGATGGAAGGACAATTCTGACCGCTTTTATATAGTAAGAAAGAAGAAGAAGATATCGCACAGTCTAGAGTAGAAAATCATCTTTTACCTGGAAAAATGTAACTACAAATCCCATCGTGCATTGCAAAATGGACGGGGCGTGTGTAAAACTCCGTGCTACTCGCACAGTCTGGAGTAGAAAATCATCTTTTACCTGGAAAAACGAAACTACAAATCCCATCGTGCATTGCAAAATGGACAGAGCGTGTGTGAAACTCCACGCCTGCGTAGCACTCACGGGACGGAAGGACAATCCCGACGGCTTTTATATAGAAGGATACCCAATAGAGTAGTATCCAATAATTAGCAATTGAAAATTATCAATTACTGCAAAATGAGCAATACCAGCATAAAATCAGCATCAATATTACACTATGAAAGGAAAAAATCGGGAATGGTCTCCCTAGACTTTCTCGTGTACCCAGATACGGGGATGGATATTTGAGGAGTAAACCGCAAGAGAATGATTATATTTTTATATTACCGTATATACTCACGGATAAGTCGGGACTTGATTTTATCATATAATTTCTGGTATTTTATAATGTTGTCGTATAAGTCGAATGAGTCGAGAGAGTAACCACAGAGCATGCGGCCTTTTTTTTTCTATGTATTGTCCCCAAGTGACCACACAGTAATACCCAAACTAATCTGAAGTGACGTTTGCACTGTTTTTTGTTCTTTGTATCTCACACCCTCACTCATACACCTTTATCGTAAGAGCATCACTTATCTCCGATGGAGCGTTCGATCAGAAGAAAATATGAAGCTGGTTTTAAATTAAACGTCGTTGAAGTAGCAAAAGAAATTGGTAACTGCGCTGCTGCAACAAAATTCGATGTGTCTGAGAAACTGGTGTGGGATTGGAGGAGACAAGAAGATGTAAAAAAAAATAAAATTAAGTGTTGCATTTTTGAACGGGCGTACAAGTCAGGGGCTTATTTTATGATCGATTTTTCGGGTTTCAAGACCCGACTTATAAGTGAGTATATACGGTATGTACGTTTTAAAGAACCTTGTGGTGGGCTGGCATCCTGTCCAGAATTTGTTCCTGGCTTGCGCCCTGTGCTGGTTAAGATGGACTCCAGCAGACCCCCATGACCCTGTGTTAGAGTATAGCAGGTTGGAAAATGACTGACTGACATTAAAGAACCATCAACAACAAGTCAGATCAAATTAATAATACAGTACAGGCCAAAAGTTTGGACACCCCTCCTCATTCAATGTGTTTTCTTTATTTTCATGACTGAAGGCATCAAAACTATGAATGAACACATGTGGAGTTATGTACTTAACAAAAAAAGGTGAAATAACTGAAAACATGTTTTATATTCTAGTTTCTTCAAAATAGCCACCCTTTGCTCTGATTACTGCTTTGCACACTCTTGGCATTCTCTCGATGAGCTTCAACAGGTAGTCACCTGAAATGGTTTTCACTTCACAGGTGTGCCTTATCAGGGTTATTTAGTGGAATTTCTTGCTTTATCAATGGGGTTGGGACCAGCAGTTGTGTTGTGCAGAAGTCAGGTTAGTTGGACGATCATTTATTTTTCAACAGGACAATGACCCCAAACACACCTCCAGGCTGTGTAAGGGCTATTTGACCAAGAAGGAGAGTGATGGAGTGCTGTAAATGGTCATGAAAATAAAGAAAACACATTGAATGAGGAGGTGTGGCCAAACTTTTGGCCTGTACTGTATATCGAACAATCATTAGTAAATCGGACTCTGCGGCTGCATGAATAAAAGGAAAAGTACCACTTCTGGTTAGCGGAAATAGCCCAAAGGTTAAAAGAAATCTACGTTCTGTGCTTAATAATCGTATGCAAAATTTGGTTGACCTAAGTGAAAGCGTAGACAAGTTATCGTTTTTACATACACACACACACAGACTGAAATAATTCCAAAAATGGTATTTTCGGACTCAGGAATGAGATTCATCAAAATCTTGAAATTGGATTTTTGAAGGATG
Organism: Polypterus bichir lapradei; assembly: GCA_026402145.1. Lineage (NCBI taxonomy): Eukaryota > Metazoa > Chordata > Cladistia > Polypteriformes > Polypteridae > Polypterus > Polypterus bichir. The sequence goes on from JANRMT010062841.1 coordinate 14,903,086, forward strand.
CCAATACTTTCCCTATACTTCGTATACGAGAAAGTCAGGGAGGTCTAAAAAATTGACATTCATCAAAATGTCGGCATCGAATATTTGGATGATTACAATACTTTCCCTATACTTCGTATACGAGAAGGTAAAATGAAGTTGAAATGAGTTTCACATCTAGCTATTAATATTAGTTAAAACACAATCATTCCTTAAAATGATACAAATATTCAAGAACATGGAAAGGATTTATTGTGCAATGGGAATACAGATTGTACACGATGGGCAAGAAGATCGGGGGCTCGCTGCAAGGGAAACAGGAAATTTTCAATTGATGTTCAATGCACGAATAAACACATTAGAAAATACATTTAATGATGAAATGTATTGTACAGGATACGCAGTTTGGAGATGGAAAAAGCGTTTAGAAAGATAACCACTACTGCAACAAATCCAGTCCAGACTGAACCCTCTCCTCGGTAAAAAGACAAATAGAAGCCAACTTGGAGTTTGCAAAAAGGCACCCAAAGGACTCTCAGATGGTGAGAAACAAGGCCTTTGTGGCGAGCGACTGGGGACGCCCGAAAGGACCGGAGGAGGGATTACCGCCCTGGTGGCTATGAGGACCACGGGAAAGGAGCATGGAAGCTCAACCCTATAGGGGCCTGTGGTCACCACCAGGGGGCACCCGAATGCCTGGAGAACCCTGGTCGTCAGCACTTCCGCCACACCCGGAAGTGCTGGAGGGAAAAAGACCAGGGACACCCGAAGTGCTTCCGGGTACACAGCCGGCACTTCCCCCACATCAGTAAGTGCCGACAGAAGTTCATCAGGAGGCACCTGGAGCAAGTCCGGGTGGATATAAAAGGGGCCGTCTCCCTCCATTTGACGGCTGGAGTCAGGTGGAAGAGGACGGAGGTCAGAGGAGAGGAGAGGAGTGGAAGCGGTCATGAAAAGAGGCATTGTTGAGAGGCCTGGACTAAGGGAGATTGGTATGGAAGCACTGGGTTGTGTGCACTGTAAATAATGTATAATAAACGTGTGTTGGTGATTGAACCTTTGGTGTCCGCCTATCTGTGTCCGGGCCACCTTCCACACCTTCTTGTCTGATGAAACCAAGAATAGTGTCATTAGTGTCCCTCCAGTGTCATGTCTGGAGGGAAACGGGCACCGATCACCACCTTGACAACACCGTTCCAACAGTAGAGCGTGATGGTGGTATAATTAAAGATTGAGGGACCTGACAGAGTGGTGAGAAAGCTGAACTGACCAAAGTACGGAGACATCCTTAATGAAAACCTGCTGCAGAGCACACTGGACCTCAGACGGGGCCGAAGGTTCACCTCCCAACAATACTAAGCACAACGACAAAGAAAACACAGGAGTGGCTTAGGGACAACTCTGTGAATGTCCTTGAGTGTCCCAGCCAGAGCTCGGACTGGAACCCAATTGGGCATCTCTGGAGAGACTGGGCAATAGCGGTCCACTAATGGTCTCCATCCAACCTGACAGAGCTTGAGAGAATCTGCAGTGAAGAATGGCAGAAATTCCACAGTTCTAGATGTGTGAAGCTTGTTACATCAGATCTAAGAAGACCCCAGGCTGGACTCACTACCTAAGGGACTTCAACGAAGTACTGAGGAAAGGATCTGCATACTTGTATTAATCTTTTAGAACATTTAGAACAATCTGGACGAGAACAGGCCATTCAGCCCAACAATGCTTGCCAGTCCTATCCAATTAATTCTTCCAAAATAACAATAATAATACATTTTCAAAAATTTCTCAAATCATGTATTCTATTTGTCATTCTGAGGCATTAAGTTTATTTTTTGACTTGGATTGTTGGTCTGTCATTTCAGTTTTGATGCCAGTACTGCCTGACCTCCCCATTTCAATCCTTTTGCTGTTTAATTTTGACGACAGCTTTTCTTCTGGTCGCACTCTCTTTATTTTGCTGGCTCAATCCAGTTTAATCCTAAAGACATCTTAGTTTGTGACTCTTAATCTGTCCTGTGTGAGTGTGGTAGAGACTGAGTGAGAATGAACCCTGTATTGGACTGGCACCCACCACCGGACTGGTCTGCAACTTGTGCAGCTAACAAAGACATTATTAGCTCACTTGTGACCCTGAAATGAATAAGCGAGTTACAAAAAGAATAAACGAGTGGCTTAAACCACACATTACATTTAAGTTACAAAAAAGAAAAAAAAATACACCAGATCCATATTAGCTTCAGTATTCATAAAAATGTTTGTCCCATTAAAAGCTGCTCTTAAAAAAATATGATGACCAATTGCTCTTTTAATCACCGGCGTTATCGAGTTACACGTTGCATGCAACAAAGTGCAAATAGCAGCTATAAAATCCCAGCAGGCGACGTGAAATACTACCTGCGATAGCTAAGACTGCTGAAATGACTGCTGCCGCGATTGAGAAGAAGCCAAAAGAGTTCACAGCTTGACCGAGGGAGTCCATAAGAAAAGGAAGTTTAAGAATAGCACATTCAGAGGCTGCTTCTCGGGTGGAAAAGTGGATTTCAGTTCTGAACGCTGCAGACCAGAACTACTGTAAGTTCACTTCATCCATCCCCATTTAATTCACTTGAAGGTCTGGAGGCACTGAGCAAAAGGCAGGAACACAAAGGCAGTTTGGGGTCTCCATCTATTCTGACACAAGGACAGTTATTTTATATATATATATATATATATATATATATATATACAGTATATATATATATATATATATATATATATATATAATAACAGTTAAGTTATTAGGCTAGATTGGGTTAATGGAGATCTCTGGACGCATGGGCACACTGATTCAACTATTAAAATTAATTTAAATTATCCTAAAACCATCCATCTTAATTTACACCTGAAATTAATACAATTAAAATTGTAGGTAATCCATCTATACAGTTAAAACCATGTTCATTCCATTCGTATTAAAAAACCATATTAAAAAAATACAATTTAAACAAGAAATAATTTAAAATACAATTGGGGTGCAAATAGTGCCGCCTATTAAAATTTGTACGAAATGCTTTAAAAATTTATTTTAAATTATTTTTAAAATTTACTATTAAAACAGCTATATTTCGACTGTAAAGCAATGGATAAAAGCCCATAACCAACCCCTAATAAATTAAAATAAAGTTCTAATAAATAATTAAATAAATAAATAAAATCAGGGACAAAGAATGAGGATTAACTATTAATCTTGGATAAGAAGTTTTAACATTTTTTAGGGTTAGGGGTATGAAAAGCGATGGGAAAGTCATAATCTAAGCCCAGGGTTGCTTTTTAAGATTAGGCATGTACCCTGGGACTTTAAGCTTAGAGTTATGTTAGGGGATAGGAGAATATCTTTAAAATTCTTAGGGTTAGGGGTGTAGGGAGGGGTAGGGAAATCGTCAAAGTCCAGGGATACAATTTAAGTGTAGGCATGATGCCCTGTGACCTTAAGTTTAGGGATATAAAGTGGGTTCGGTTAATCTATATATACTGATTGGACCCCAAAAGGTTATCTTAATATCAGGGTCCAATCCAAATTAAAATCCTGAGGACTTTTTATTACCATCAGGGACCTACCCCACTGACTTTAAGGTAAAGGATAGGGGAAGGGAAAGGACAGTAATAAATATGTTAAAACTAGGTTAGAATTAGGGTTAGGTTAGTATTAGGTTAGGTTATTGGAGGGAGACCAGTGCCCATATTTATCAAGTATCTCAAAGTAGGAACACAGTCCTCTACAGTGGCTCAAAAATCTCAGAGTGATACAACTTTGGTCCCCCTCTTACGTCCACACCCATTTTCACCATTCACCAACAAGTAGCATAAGTCCGGCCTAAAGGGACGTGACTGAGCAAACAAAAAAAACAAATAAAATCCGACGCATAACTTGTTCATCTTGAAAATAGGTGCGTGTTGGAAGAATGGACAAAACAAATTGGAAATTCTGACACAGTTTGAGACCCTTGATAAACATATGTAAGCCACAAGGTCAACAAGGGTCTTCAGACTGTGTGGAATGTTGGCCTCATCTCCAAGGACTAAGGTTTCCACCTGAAATGCATATACAGCAGAATGATGCCACTGCCCAACTGCCAAGTTGTTTTGCCTGCCTAAGATAAAGTCATCTCTGATGGAGGATTGCAGGAATCATCAGATAGAGGGGACCTTTCATCGGGTTGGCTGGCCCAGCACTGACTCAGCTGTAGAATGACCAATAGGGGGAGGCAGCTTGATGGCCAAGGTCTCCAGGACTCTGAACAAATCCAAACCGTATTGTATGATATCATCTACTGTTGAATTCTGCCCTGTACTTGTAGTATTTCTATTGCACTGCTATATTGTATTGAGGATTAATTGTGTTTTGTTCTGTGTATTTTATTGTATTTAGCCCCCTTTTTTGACACCTACTGCCCACCCAACCTACCTGGAAATGGATCTCTCTTTGAATTCCCTTTCCCAAGGTTTCTTCTATTTTTTTTTCCCCTACTAGGGTTTTGTTAGGGAGTTTTTCCTTGTCTTCTTAGAGAGTCAAGGCTGGGGGGCTGTCAAGAGGCAGGGCCTGTTAAAGCTCATTGTGGCACTTCTTGTGTGATCTTGGGCTACACAGAAATACATTGTATTGTATTGTATTGTGTATTCAGAAAGTATTCAGACCCCTTCACTTTCGGCTCACATTCATTTTTGCCCAACAATATACACCAGTGTTTCTTAACCTTGTTGGTGCCATGACCCAGTTTTTACCTGGATCAGGTTCAGGATCCACCAGGTGGGAGGGGCTTTCCCTCGATTAATATAGCATGATCAGCAGTAGAGCAGGGGGAGTTGGGTGGTCTTCCATGGAGAATCGAGCATGATTATCAAAGCATGGGTGGTCCAGACGATCATCAAAGTGTCAGAGCATTAGATGACAAGAGCAGGCTTGTTAGAAGGGGTGTTGAGGAGGTCATCTAGGATTGGTCATGAACCACCTGAGAAGCATGCAGCTGTGAATCAAGTGAGATCAACTGACCAGTGAGGTAGGAGTGGGGTTTCGTCCAGGCTTGGCTATGGCCCACCTACAATGTCGTTATGACCAATAGATCTACACTCATTATCTCATAATGATGAAATTAAAGCATGTTTTAAGAAAGATTTTCAAATTTATAAAAGGTTATTAATTGAAACCTCTCATTTACAAAGGTATTCAAATGATTAATTCAGAAGTTCTGCAGCAGCCCCCTTGGCAGCAATTTCAGCATTGAGTTTTCTTGGCTACATCTCTTTCCTCACCTGGATTTGGGCAACTCATTCTAGCAGATCCTCTCAAGCCCCATTAGATTGTATGGGAAGTGTCTGTAATCTGCCATCCTCAGGTCTGTCCACAGATGGTCTATTGGTTTTGGAATAGCCATTCAAAGAAAGTCAGAGACTTGTCCTGAAGCCACTCCAGAAATGTCTTGGCTGTATTCTTCTGGTCATTGTCCCATTTGCCCCAGTCTGTGGTGGTGTACATTGTGGAGGTGGTTTTCTTCAAGGACTTCTCTGTATTAGGATGCATTCATTCTTTCCTCAATTCTGACCAGTCCGGCTATTCTTGATGCTGAGAAACTCCTCCATAGCATGATCTATCCATGTGGATGGCATTAGGCAGGTGATGAGCAGTGCCTGGTCTTCACCAGACATATTGCCTGGGGTTCTGCCCAAAGAGTTCAATTGAATGTATGCAGTTTCATGCAGTGCCAGTGCTAGGTTATTTTCTGCCCTAGGCCAAGCTTATTAGTGTACCAACCGACTGTTCAGTAGCTAACTCATGTGGCTGGGTCCCTTTCCTTATAATCTGTGCCCTAGGCAAATCCCTAATTCACCTTAATGGTGGTGCCAGCCCTGATCTCGTGAGAATCTTTATCCTCCAGCCCATATGCCCATTATGCAGGAGGGGCTACCGTTCAGCTACTCTACTCTAAACACCAGAATGATGGACTGCTGCTGTGATGGACAGCCTTCAGACAGGTTCTCTCATCTCAGCAGACAGGACTTTTGAAGCTCCGTCAGAGTAATCTTTGGTTTTTTTGGTCACCTTCCTCACCAAGACCATTCTTGCCCAGTTATTCAGTTTTGCCAAATGGCCAACTGTAGGTTGGAACCAACTTCTTCCATTTCACAATTCTTGATGCCAGTGTGCATCTGGCAACACTCAATGCTTTTGAAATGGTTTTATCTTCTTGTGCTGATCTATGCTTTAGCAGAATTTGATCACAGAGGCAAAGCTCTCAATTTACCAGTTGATCTACGTCCCTGCCCTCACCGAGGGAAGAATGAGATTGTGGGTACAAGTGGCCAAAATGAGCTTTCTCCGTAGACTGGCTGGGCTCTCCCTTAGAGACAGGGTGAGAAGCGCAGACATCCAGAAGAGGCTCGGATTAGAGCTGCTGACCCTCCACAACATAGAGGAGGAGCCAATTGAGATGGTTCGGGTATCTGATAACGGATTTCTCCTGGATGCCTCCCTGTGGAAGTTTTCAGGAATAACCAGTTGGGAGGAAACATTGGGGAAGACCCCCAGCTTACTGGGAGAATTATATCTCCCAAATGCTCTGGGAACGCCTTGGGATCCCACAGTATTAGTTGGCAAGTTTGAATGGGGAAAGAGATGCATGGGCCTCACTGCTAAGACTGTTGTCCCCGCAACCAAGCTTCGGATAAGCAGTGGAAAATGAATGAATAGAATAATGAGGTTTTTTTTTTTAATTCAATGTTGTTGAGTCATTTTCTGGGGGTAAACATAATGTTAGGATTAAGTTAAGTTAATAAAAATAACAAAATAGGCAAATGAGTGATTTTTGTGCTTGCTTTACCTCTTACAAGCAAAATGGCCTAGGGGTATGAAAAGCGATGGGAAAGTCATAATCTAAGCCCAGGTTTGCTTTTTAAGATTAGGCATGTACCCTGGGACTTTAAGATTAGAGTTATGTAAGGGGATAGGAGAATATCTTTAAAATTCTTAGGGTTAGGGGTGTAGGGAGGGGTAGGGAAATCTTCAAAGTCCAGGGATACAATTTAAGTGTAGGCATGATGCCCTGTGACCTTAAGCTTAGGAATATAAAGTGGGGTCGGTTAATCTATATATACTGATTGGACCCCAAAAGGTTATCTTAATATCAGGGTCCAATCCAAATTAAAATCCTGAGGACTTTTTATTACCATCAGGGACCTACTCCACTGACTTTAAGGTAAGGGATAGGGGAAGGGAAAGGACAGTAATAAATATGTTAAAACTAGGTTAGAATTAGGGTTAGGTTAGTATTAGGTTAGGTTATTGGAGGTAGACCAGTGCCCGTATTTATCAAGTATCTCAAAGTAGGAACACAATCCTCTACAGTGGCTCAAAAATCTCAGAGTGATACAACTTTGGTCCCCCTCTTACGTCCACACCCATTTTCACCATTCACCAACAAGTAGCATAAGTCCAGCCTAAAGGGACGTGAGTGAGCAAACACAAAAAACAAATAAAATCCGACGCATAACTTGTTCATCTTGAAAATAGGTGCAGGCAAATGCTTTGGGAACGCCTTGGGATCCCACAGTATTAGTTGGCAAAATGGCCTTAAAGCAAAAGGAAGATGATGACAATCACAAGTTAAATCAGAACTGCATAGAGAAAAATACGTGAAAGGAAGTTTAACTTTGAAGACACCTCTCATGGAGAATTCGTGCAAACAGAAGGTGCCTGACCACAATCTGGAGTGATGAACACCTGGAGTGAGAGATTCCAGGTTTTAATTTAAAATAAAATTTCCAACATTCACGGAAAACACATTTTCCCTTCATCATTAGGGGTTATTGAGTGCAGATTGATGGGCAAAAATAGGACATGTCAGTCAGTCAGTCATTTTCCAACCCGCTATATCCTAACTACAGGGTCACGGGGTCTGCTGGAGCCAATCCCAGCCAACACAGGGTGCAAGGCAGGAACAAAGCCAGGGCAGGGTGCCAACCCACCACAGGGCACACACACCCACACACCAATTACAATTTAGGATTGCCAATGCACCTAACCTGCATGTCTTTGGACTGTGGGAGGAAACCCATGCAGACACGGGGAGAACAAGCAAACTTCACGCAGGGAAGACCCAGGAAGCGAAACCGGGTCTCCTAACTGTGAGGCAGCAGCACTACCACTGTGCCACCCTGCTGCCCAATAGGAAATGTATTCATTTCAAATTAAATCCACAGCACAATAAAGCGTGCAGAGAGTGAAGACTTTTCAGAATCCACTGTAAAGTTAACTTCTGACTTCACACTGGCTCTGTGTGGTTGTGCCAAGTGAGCGTACCCTGCAATGGCATGGCATCCCATCTCCGATTGGCTCTGCACTGAAGGCCCTGAATGTGGGTGTATGCGAGTGTAGATGCCGCACACGTTATTCATAAGCTCTACAAACAACAGCTCTGGACGGCAATCAGTGTGACCTCTGAGCCGATGACCTCACTCGGCACATTCCTGTAATGTGAGCGACGGCGCTGAAATTTGTTTCACACAAAAAGATGGAATGCAGCATTTGTTTTCCTTTCCATCTTAAATTCATTCAATGGCTGCCCTCTCCAGCTCACGGATGATTGATCTTTTAGCGCTCCATCTCGTGAATATGTGTTCGCCTTTTGAAGCGCTTCCAGTGTTAATGAACTCTGCGCATTATTTACTGTATCGATACGCATACATTCATAGTTAATCTAAAAACCAGGCGTTCAATCATTAAGCCCAAAACGGGTCTGCTGTCTAAGAAGGGTCAAGCAAATCATTGAGTCAACCATTCTGCTGCTCAAAAACGGTATAGCAAAGATAATAAAAATAGCAAAATAGGCAAACAAGCAATTATTTTTGTGCTTGCTTTAACTTTTATAAGCAAAATGGCTTTAAAGCAAAAGGCAGATAATCAAAATCACAAGTTAAATCAGAGCATAATGAACTGAAGAGAAAACAATACGTGAAAAGAAGTTTAACTTTGAAGTCGCTAAATCCCAATAACAAAGATGAGTCACATTATCTTAATTGACAATTAGTGGCATGTGACGGGTATAAAAGAGTTTGACCAAAAGCACTTCGACAAAACAACATCTGATAAGGCGAAACAGTCAGAGCTGGACCTGCAGATGTGATGGTCACAAAAACCTCACCCTTAATGCCAGCAAAATCAAGGAACTGGTCTCTGACTTGAGAAAGCAAATGGCAGGTCACACTGCAGGGCCGTCTTAATGCATGGGCATGCTGGGCAGTTGCCCATGGGCCCCATGCTAATCTATGTATGTTGTGACTTATTGATTTATCTTTGCTGTACAGCATAATTTTAATTGTTTAAACACTGACTTTGTTGGACGTACCAATACAATAAATATATGTTTAATTTTATAGACCATTTACATTTGTATTCCTGTGAGTGGTTGTGTAGGTAGGGGCCCACAGTGCACTGCTTTGCCCGGGGGCCTATAATGCTGTTAAAACAATGATACCAAGATAGGTGGATTAGAAGATAATTTGAAATCCATTAAATCATCACAAAAGGACTTGAATAGCATACAGGCTTGAGCAGATTTGTGGCAGATGAAATTTAATGTCAGTAAATGTAAAGAATTACACATAGGAAGTAAAATGGTGAGGTTTGAATACACAATGGGCAGTCGGAAAATCGAGAGTCCACCTTATGAGGAGGATTTAGGAGTCATAGTGGACTCTAAGCTATCGACTTCCAGACAGTGTTCAGAAGCCATTAAGAAGACTAACAGAATGTCAGGTTATATAGCGCCTTGATGTGTGGAGTTCAAGTCACAGGAGGTTCTGCTCACGCTTTATAACACACTGGTGAGGCCTCATCTGGAGTCCTGTGTGCAGTTTTGGTCTCCAGGCTACAAAAAGGACACAGCAGCGCTAGAGAAGATCCAGAGAAGAGCGACTAGGCTGACTGCAGGACTACAGGGGATGAGTTATGAGGAAAGATTAAAAGAGCTGAGCCTTCACAGGAGATGAAGAGGAGACCTGAGTGAAGTGTTTAAAATTATGAAGGGAATTAGTCCAGTGGATCGAGACGGTGACTTTAAAATGAGTTCATCAAGAACACGGGGTCACAGTTGGAAACTTGTTAACGGTAAATTTCGCACAAACATTAGGAAGTTTTTCTTTACACAGAGAACGATAGACACTTGGAATAAGCTACCAAGTAGTGTGGTAGACCGTAAGACTTTAGGGTCTTTCCAAACTCAACTTGATATTTTTTGGAAGAAACAAGTGAATAGGACTGGCGAGCTTGGTTGGGCTGAATGGCCTGTTCTCGTCTAGAATGATCTAATGTTCTAAAGATGGCCCTGCCACACTGACATCTATATCCCCTCTAATTGGAGGGGACGTGGACATCACCATTGATAGGATGAGCAGCTTTCACATTTCTTGAAGTAGCCATCACTGACGAACCGAAGTGGGCACGACTTATTTCCTCACTTGTCAAAAAGGCTCATCAGTGCCTCTGCTTTTCTTAGACGTCTGAAGACAGCTTGCATTTCTCCTTTCATTCACATGAACTTCTAAAGGGGCACGGTGGAGAAGGGCATCAGCTCGGCTCAAGAGCATAAAACACTACAGAAGGTGATGAAGACGACACACCCAGCAGCCTTCTGCACAGGACGTATTCAGCACTTGCTACATTAGAAATCCAAGCAAGGCAATTCATCAGGCACAGCGGCTTTTATCAGTCCTCCCTTCGGGTTCATTGGCACTCGAACCAGTAGACTCTGGGATAATTTCTTCCCACAAGTCCCACAAGATTGCTGAACCACTAAATCAATCTTATGAATTTAAATAATATATTGTTAGTGTTTGGAGTCAGGTCAGGTCAGTTTGTAGAGCATGCACTGGTACAGCATATTGCCGCACCCACCACACGATGAAACAGCTCGGGATCCTGGTTGGCAACCACCCCAGGCAGAAACAAGGTCCAGTCCCACCCTCCGGAAATGACCCTCTATCTGCCACAAGCCAGGTGTTATGTGGGTATCTCCTTGGCCTGGTCCAGCCACTTGAGTCCCCAACAATGAGGATCTTATGAGCTGGATCACCCTTAGGGGATATTGTGCCACATGGCTGTAGTGTCGTAACTGGCACTTCCTCACAATGCAGGTAATGTGCCTCATTCGGGACACCGTAAGCAACACAAAGTCAAATCAGCGGTACCCAAGGATTGTCTGAAGTCCAGTCTTCTTCTCAGGTTACTGGATAGCGTCCATGTCTTGCAACCATATAGCAAAACAGGAAGCACCAGGACTCTAAACATTTGGACCTTCGTCCTTTTGCAGATATCAGAAGCGCCAAACAACCCTTTACAGCGACCTCATGACCCCCCATGATCTCCGTCTACTTCTCTAGCGCCTTCAACACCATCCAACCTCTGCTCCTTAGAGACAAGCTGACTGAGATGGGAGTAGACTCACACCTGGTGGCATGGATTGTGGACTATCTTACGGACAGACCTCAATATGTGCGTCTTGGGAACTGCAGGTCTGACATTGTGTTCAGCAATACAGGGGCGCCGCAGGGGACTGTACTTTGTCCGGTCCTGTTCAATCTACAATCTACATGAGACTTCCAATATGACTCAGAGTCCTGTCACGTGCAAAAGTTTGCTGATGACACTGCTATTGTGGGCTGCATCAGGAGTAGGCAGGAGGAGGAGTACAGGAAGCTAAAGACTTTGTTAAATGGTGCGACTCAAACCACTTACATCTTAACACCAGCAAAACCAAGGAGCTGGTGGTGGATTTTAGGAGGCCCAGGCCCTTCATGGACCCTGTGATCATCAGAGGTGACTGTGTGCAGAGGGTGCAGACCTATAAATATCTGGGAGTGCAGCTGGATGACAAATTGGACTGGATTGCCAATACTGATGCTCTATGTAAGAAAGGTCAGAGTAGACTATACTTTCTGAGAAGGTTGGCATCCTTCAACATCTGCAGTAAGATGCTGCAGATGTTCTACCAGACGGCTGTGGCGAGTGCCCTCTTCTACGCGGTGGTGTGCTGGGGAGGCAGCATAAAGATGAAAGACGCCTCACGCCTGGACAAACTTGTTAAGAAGGCAGGCTCTATTGTAGGAGTAAAGTTGGACAGTTTAACATCTGAAGCAGAGCGACGGGCATTAAGCAAACTCCTGTCAATCATGAAGAATCCACTGCATCCACTGAACAGTGTCATCTCCAGGCAGAGGAGTAGCTTCAGTGACAGACTGCTGTCACCGTCCTGCTCCACTGACAGACTGAGGAGACCCCACACTATGCGACTCTTCAATTCCACCTGAGGGAGTAAATGCTAACATTACTCAAAGTTATTGTCTGCCTTTTTTTTTTTTTATTACTATTTAATTTAATATTGTTTCTTTGTATCAGTATACTGCTTCTGGATTATGTGAATTTCCCCTTGGGATTAATAAAGTATCTATCTATCTATCTATCTATCGATCTACTGGCTTCATAGGAAGAGTCACCACAGACATGAATGTCACTGCCGAGGTAGGTAAACCTCTCGACGAGGTCGACACTTTCTCCGCAAACAGACACACTGCTGATGGCCGTGCCCAAGAGATCATTAAAGGTCTGGATGTTGGTTTTTATCAGGACACTCGGAAGCCAGGAGTATCTAAGGAAATTTCACAGACACTAGTGAATATGGGAGCAGCATTTGAACCCTGATTTTGGGAACTCTAAGTACTGCCAGATCATGTTACCAGAGTGGAGATGTCTGTATTGGCTAAATCGCTTCTCCACACCTACTGTATATTTACTTTTTATAAGTAAAAAATGTCCTAACATCAACACCTCGCTATCTGATCATTTTATTTTATTTTTTGGCTCTACTACTACTTCTCCTTTGCCTCTCTAATTCCAAACATCTTTCCCTGTACAATTCCCTTTACATCATCACCATGACACTGCCCCAAGAGCATTGGACCCGGTCCTTTAATAACAAACGTATTCAGCCAACTAGTGAATCGCCTTGGAGACCCCTGATCTCATCCTGCGCTCCACGTTGTTAAACTAATGACACATACTGTATGTACACGGCCTGGACTTTACCCTTAAACTTCAGAAATGCACTTTTACAATAATAAAGGCAACCCTATCAACAGTGCAACAATATGCAACATACCTCAGTGTTCTGTGAATGTTTAACCTTACCATTTATGCAAATACCAGGCTGGAATTAGCAACGCTGCATCTCCATGTTAGTGAGACATTCAAAAGTGGGACTTGCTTTTCACTGCCGACCAGAGAATGTAAGATTGAGAATATTAGCATATTAGCAATTCTGTAGTTTATTGACTTTTCTGATATTTGCATCCTATGACTGGCAGTCTCTACCAAAATCCCAATCAAAGGTTTATTTCTATTGTGTGGTCTTTCCAGTGAATTCTCTAGCAAACAACATTAGATTGGACACCTGCCCTTTTATCATTGCAGATCAGTTTAAATACCTAGGGGTCAACATCACAAGTAAATATAAAGCTCATTTTCAACAAAATTTTGCTGTTTGCATGGACAAAATTAAAAAAAGACATGCATAGGCGATCTACCCTCTATCTTACTTTAGCAGGGAGAATTAACATTATCAAGATGAATATGACTTAAGTGCAGCATTTGACACCACTGACCATTCTATTTTACTGCACAGGCTAGAAAACGATGTTGGGCTTACAGGCCCTGTGCTCGCTTGGTTTAGTTCTTATTTATCAAATTGATTCCAATACGTACAGAAATGTGCTGACAGTACTCCATCATTATACACAGAAGTTCAATATGGTGTCCCGCAGGGCTCAGTACTGGGACCTTTACTGTTTTCACTTTACATGCTTCCACTGTGATCTATCATTAGGAAACATCATGTTAATATTCACTCATATGCAGATGACACCCAGTTATACCTTTCTTTTAGTTTAAATGAAGTTTCTCCAATGTTGTCTTTAATTAGTTGTGTTAGTGAATTAAAGGAGTGGATGGATGAGAACTACTTGTCATTAAACACCGATAAAACAGAGATGTTAACTGTTGGAGGGAATGACGCTGATCACAGCAATATTCTGTCATCATTTAACTAAGTTGGAATCCCCATTAATTTTACTGAATCAGCCCACAATGTAGGAGTTCTCTTTGACTCTAGCATGTCATTTAAAGCGCACATTACAAAGTTGTCCAAATCATGTTTCTTCCATCTTAAAAATGTTGGGAAATGAAGGTGCTTTCTAAATAAACAGAATTCTGAGAAATTAATTCATGCATTTATTTCTAGTAGGACTAGACTAGACATTGACTACTGCAATGCGGCGTTCACTGGATGTTCAAACTGTTCTTTATACAGCATCCAGTTAATCCAAAATGTTGCTGCGATATTATTACAAGAACAAGAAAATACGAACACATAACTCCAGTTCTTAAATCCTTACACTGACTCCCGGTTACGTTTAGGGCAGATTTCAAAATCCTCCTTTTAACATACAGTATAAAGCATTAAATGGCCAAGGTCTGGCTTACTTGTCTGAACTTATCATGACTTATAAACCAGAGCGTACATTAAGATCTCAAGATGCCGGTCTGCTTATGATTCCAAGGGTTAATAAAATAACAGTGTGAGGTCGAGATTTTAGTTCCAGGACCCCTAAACTGTGGAATGGTTGGCCTGCTACTATAAGAGATGCCACTTTGGTCTCAGCTTTCAAATGCCGGCTGAAGACTCACTACTTCAGTTTAGCACACCCTGACTAGAGCTGCTGATTAACTGCACAGACTGCATCTCTTTTGTTAGTAATTAACACTAAAACATAAGTAACATGATAGTTATAATTTGTTACTAACCCTCACTTATTCCGTTTCTCTTCTCGGTAGTTAAATGTGGCACTTGGTGCCAAGGCCCACCTGCCAAGTTGTTTTGACTGCCTAAGGTAAAGTCATCCCTGATGGAGGATCGCAGGAATCGGATTGGCTGGCCCAGCACTGTTTCAGCTGTGGAATGGCCAATAAGAGGAGGCAGTTTGATGGCTGAGGTCTCCAGGATTCTGAACCAATCCATATCATATTATGTGATATCATCTACTGTTAAATTCTGCTCCGTACTTGTAAAATTTTTATTTTTATACTGTATTGAGGATTTGTTCTGTTCTGTGTATTGTATTGTATTGACGCTTCTTTTTGACCCCACTGCACGCCCAACCTACCTGGAAAGGGGTCTCTCTTTGAACTGCCTTTCCTGAGGTTTCTTCCATTTTTTTGCCTACAAGGGTTTTTTGGGAGCTTTTTCTTGTATTCTTAGAGAGTCAAGGATGGGGGTTGTCAAGAGGCAGGGCCTGTTAAAGCCAATTGCAGCATTTCTTGTGTGATTTTGGGCTACACAAACATAAATTGTATTGTATTGTATTGTATAATATCCTCCTTAAGCTTCGGTTCCTATTTCAAAACATCCCCATATACATTATGATTGAATCTAATTTCTTAAAAAATTGTTAACCTAATTGATTTTGGAATTAGAAAAACCCACAAATTCAAAAGGCGACCCAACAATGACCTAAATCAGAAGGTGGCATGGCACTACCTAATTTTCAGTTTTATTACTGGGTGGCAAATATAAAAGCTATAAAAACCTGGACATTGACACAAATAGATGAATACACACAGGCTTGGTCTGCAATAGACATGAAATCCTGCAGGACTTCTTTAAATTCCTTGCTTTGTGCCCCAATAAATACGAGTTCTCGCCAATAAACAAACAACCCAATTGTCAGTCATTCACTCAGAATATGGAAGCAACGTAGGAAGTATTTTAAGATAGATAATATTTTAATCTGTGGCACCTCTACACGATGACCATCTTTTTCCACTCTCTTGAACTTACACAGTTTTTAATGTTTGGAAAATGAATGGGATTAAATCTCTTAGAGATTTGAACATAAATAATGTCTTTGCATCCTGTGAACAATTACACTCCAAATTTAATCTCCCATCACTACAATTTTTCTAATATCTCTAAATCAGAAACTTTGCTAAATGAAATCTGCCCAGTTTTCCTCACCTCCCAGTTTATTTCTATTCCAGAACAGATATTGATAAGTCTCGAGGATACTTACAGCATTTCTATAATATATAAAAACAATTTAAACTTCCTTTCCTTTAAAGATCCCAGAGTTCAGTGGGAAAAGGATCTCTTACTCAACATTTCAGAAACGGAGTGGAAGACAGCCATTCACAGAAATCACTCATGAAGCATTCAATTATTCAAATAAAAAACTTTTATTGAGCTCATCTGCCTCGCTTAAAATTGTCCAAAATGTTTCCAGGGGACGATCTAACCTGCGAACGTTGCGATCGAGCCCCAGCCTCACTAGGCCTCATGTTCTTGGCGCGTACCAAATTAACATCATTCTGGGCACAATCTTGGTGTCACAATCACTCGTAATCCATTAATATTAAAGTGAAGAAGGACAAAAACTGTAATTGCCTTTACTTCACTAGACTTGTCATGTTCAACTGGACGAATCCCACCTCACCTCTTTTCAGTCAGTGGGTAACTGATGTTATATACTACTTGAAATTGGAAATAAATCTAATTCTCACTTAGAGTAAATGTTCAAAATTTTTTAAAAACCTGGCAGGACCTCATCAATAACATTATAGAATAAGCATTTATATTGGGGGGAAAAATACTCCTTTCTCTCTTTACTACCCTCAATAGTTTTACGCTGGCTGTTGGCCTTCCTCTCTTTCTCAGGGGTGGGGGTTGATTTGAATTTAGTTTTGTTAAGTTTGACTTAATTGTATGAAATGTGATATGCTTTTAATAAATTCAATAAAAAATAAAAATAAGTTTTTTTATTGTATTTTTTTGACTGCTGTACTTGGCGCATTTCTTGAGCTCAAATTCTATATAAGAATGGTTAACCCCGAGTCTGTCTTGGGTTAGACTGTCATGGTCCGATATACCATGTTAAGCCTGACTAGCATTCAGGATGGCATTCTGCTGCCATCTAGTAGATAAAATAACATCATACTGCAAAAAAAACTGAATATTTCTATGTGTTTTGCCACTATATGGTCACACATCAATATTCATGAGTAGGGTGGAGATAGATAGATAGATAGATAGATAGATAGATAGATAGATAGATAGCCGGGATGCCCAGAAGGACCGGAGGAGGGCTTATGCCTCGTCCAGACCACGTGGGGGCGACTGCCCTGGTTGCTTTGGGGACCATGGGAACAGAGGTTAGAAGCTCAACCCTATAGGGGCCCGTGGTCACCACCAGGGGGCACCCGAATGCCTGAAGAGCCCTGGTCGTCAGCACTCCCGCCACACCTGGAAGTGCTGAGGGGGAAGAAGACCAGGGACACCCCTGATAGATAGATAGAGATATTTTATTAATCCCAAGGGGAAATTCACATACTCCAGCAGCAGCAGCAGCAGCAGCAATGGAGTGTGAAACAAAAATCTGTAAAACCAGTTTTAGAACAAACTGAAACTGAGACATTAGTTGAATCAAGAGATAGTGATGACAATATGAATTGGTCATCATTGACATGGATAGTGAAACTGATACATTCAGCACTGTATGGCCAAATTGTTATGTTATGGCAGGTGGATTGAGTTGCATAAAGCTTCACCGTGGTGCAAGTAGCTATGTGGTGAAAAGGCAAAATGACTATAATCAAGTGGAAAGATAAGAAAGACATTAGCCCCCCAAGCACTGTCTGTTCACAATGCAGCAACTGTCCTTCAGTCGGGGGAAATGTGCACTAAACCTTGTGCTGTGGTAGCCTATAATAACACAATGGTTGGCGTTGATCATACAGATCAGGAACTGATATTCCATCCTCTCATGTGCAAGCAGAAGAAATAATAATATAAGAAAAGTATGCAAAAAAACAGAGTCCTGATTGTGACGCCGGGCTATGTATCAGTGATAGTTTCAAAACATGTTGCACGAAACACGTGTACTAAATCTACATCAGTACAGCAGTGGACATACACGATATTGCCAAAAGTATTGGGAACCCCTCCAAATCATTGAATTCACTTCCTGGTGTGAAGTACCCAGGCATTCTGACTGCTTCTACAAACAATTGTGAAAGAATGGGTCGCTCTCAGGAGCTCAGTGAATTCAAGCGTGGCACCATAATAGGATGCCACGTGTGCAATAAGTCCATTCGTGAAATGCCCTCGCTACCAAATATTCCACAGTCAACTGTCAGTGGTATTATAACAAAGTGGAAGCAATTGGGAACAACAGCAACTCAGCCACAAAGTGGTAGGCCACGTGAAATCACAGAGCGGGGACAACACATGCGGTGGCGCACAGTGGGCAGACGTCGTCAACTTTCTGCAGAGTCAATAGCTACAGGCCTCCAAAAGCTCAAGAACAGTGCGTAGAGAGTGTCATGGAATGGGTCTCCATGGCCGAGCAGCTTCATCCAAGCCTGACATCACCAAGTGCAATGCAAAGCGTCGGATGCAGTGGTGTAAAGCCCACCCCCACTGGACTCTACAGCAGTGGAGACGTGTCCTCTGGAGAGACAAATCACGCAATCCGATGGACGAGTCTGGTTTTGGTGGATGCCAGGAGAACGGTACTCACCTGACTGCATTGTGCCAAGTGTAAAGTTTGGTGGAGGGGGGGATTATGGTGTGGGGTTGTTTTTCAGGGGTTGGGCTCGGCCCCTTAGTTCCAGTGAAAGGAACTCTTAATGCTTCAGCATACAAAGCCATTTTGGACAATTCCATGCTCCCAACATTGTGGGGACAGTTTGGGGATGGCAACATGATTGCACACACACCAGTGCACATAGCAAGGACTAATAAGAAAAACACTGGAGTGGCCTGCACAGAGCCCTGACCTCAACCTGGCAGATCACCTTTGGGATGAATTGGAGTGGAGACTGCGAGCAAGCCAGGCCTTCTCGTACAACGTCAGTTCCTGACCTCACAAATGATCTCCTGGTCACAAATTCCCATAAACACACTCCTACACCTTGTGGAAAGCATTCCAGAATAGCTGAAAAGGGTGGGCCAACTCCATATTAACGCCTATGGATTAAGAATGGGATGTCATTAAAGTTCATGTGTGGGTAAAGGCAGGCGTCCCAATACTTTTGGCAATATGGTGACCTTTCATGCTGTGATTATGTTGATGTTTTGGCATTTTCATGTTTCAGTTCATTTAGACAGTGAGAAGCACAGACATCTGGGAGAGGCTCGGAGTAGAGCCGCTGACCCTCCGCATCGAGAGGAGCCAACTGAGATGGTTCAGGCATCTGAAATGGACGCCTCTCAGTGGAGGGATCCCACAATATGAGTTGGTAAGTGTGGATTGGGAGAAGGACGTATGGGCCTCACTGCTAAGACTGTTGTCCCCTGCAACCCAGCCTTGGATAAGTAGTGGCAAAATAGATTAGATTAGATGAGATAAACTTTATTAATCCCAAGGAGAAATTTACATAACATCGATAATCAAGGAAGAGTGCAAACGCAGTCCACCACTACCACAAACTATGCATGTAGGGAAATCGCAGGCGTCACACACACGGAGTGCAATGGATGAGCCTCGCCTTGGGAGAACCCCCTTAGTGATCATGGTATCTCCCCTGCCAGGTAAGCAATGAATGAAATGAATGTTTCAGTTACACATTACTTTTTTTCTGTAATTCTTTGTTTTTAAATCGTTTTCTTTGGGGTAAACATAATGTTAGGGTGGGTGCTATCGTACAGGGTGAGCCAAAAAGAAGTAGCACATTTCAAACGTTTATTCTACAAAAACGCTACAAGATAAAATAGATTTCATAACGACACAAGAAACGGTATACAAAATAGATTTCTTTCATTGTGTTTTAAAAATGTTGTCTTCAAGATGGTGGCCATCATTAGCGATACACTCTTTGAGACGATTTCTAAACGCTTGCATGACTCGTTCGGCCATTATAAGGTGAATAGCGCTGATTTCAAGGAGAGTAGCATCCTTGTGGGCTTCAAGGTCTTGAGGTCGGTGTGTGTATACCTTTGACTTGAGAAGAAATCACACAGAGTGAGATCAGGTGAACGTGAAGACCACCCGACTTCACCGTGCAGGGAGATCAACTTTCCTGGAAAAACATCTCCAGCAAAACTAGCATGGATCTCCATGCTGTATGAGCTGTTGCTCCATCCTGTTCACACCAGGCGTCCATCACATCCATTTCTTCCAGTTAGGGCCGCAAAAAGTTCTTTAGCATTTCAACATAATGTTCTAAAGTGACCATTGCTCCCTCGTCCTCAAAGAGTAAGGGCCTACAATGACAAATTTTGCAACGGCACACCAAACTGTAACACGTGTGCTCACTGTGCAGGTGTCTCTGATGAAGTCCACCAGGGTTGGTTCAGGCCTAATAGTGAAAGTTTTGCTTATTTATGCAACCATTGAAATGGAAATGTGCCTCGTCGTTGCACATGACGATGGCATCTCGATGAATGGTTTGCAGAATGTTCACACGCAACTCTCTACGGCTCTCCCAGTCTCTCTCAGTGAGTTCCTGCAGTACCGTCATTTTATATGGATTGAAATTAAGGCAGCGTTTCTCGACCTCAACCTGAGTTTTCATAACAGTTTTAATCGCGCCCCCCCTAACATTTTTTTGAAACCCTAATAAAATTTATTCCTATATTTTTTGCTGCCGATACACCACTACAAGTTTTATTATACCTACTTAACTTTTATCGACATTTATCTAACTCCATATTTTTTTTTCTAATATAAGAATGTAGTTTAAGTTAATTTGTTTTGGTTTCCATAGATGTACAGTATTTTTCATATTTTCGATTCTTGTTTTCTTTTTTTCACATCTTTACGCCCCCTTTTTTGTTACTTCGCGCATTGACAACCGCCGAATTAAGGTCTTCATGCAAAATCAAAGATGTGTTGGAAATGTCCAAGGCAGAAGCACGCTGAACGTCTAGGAGACGGCACAATTGATGCCCTTACAGCTTGGATGTTTTCAGGCGTTCATACAGTCCGAGGACGGCCTGGAGATTTTCTCTTCAATGTTGTACCCGTCTTTCTAAATTTAGCCACCCACTGAAGAACTCTTTTCTGATTTGGGACATCACCGTTACGAGGAAATGCTGAAGTGCATTTGGAAGGCGCGTTGCGTAGTGATGATGGATTTGTTGTTTTTGAGGAACGCACGGTGTGCACCGGACCCCAAGGCATGTTGCTAACTAAAAACTACAAGGGATCGCCTATCAAAGGACCCCCTACCCACCCCAACCCACTCGGCTGCCTCTACCTCTCACAATGACCTTGAGAAATGTGCTGCTTCATTTTGGCTCACCCTGTACCTGCCATGTCCTCTCTTCCTTGTCACACAAACCAGTATGCCTCTGCACCACCCCTAAATCATTACAATGTAATTAAAGAAAATCCAGCCTGCTGCTCTCAAAGTGTGGAACCCTCGGCTCCTTCCCCTCAGGGATTATCACAATAGACTTGGGTTTTGCTATTGAAGCCTTCACCCTAAAATCTACTAAAAAAAAAATCAACTTTCTTTGCTTCTGGTGAACCCGTTTGAGAACCTTGTGATCCATACTCGATGCGCAGAATTCAGTCAACACAGACGTCAATGGTCATCAACGGCCACACTTCTCCACCACCACTTCTGCACAGCAGTCTCCTTGGCATGTTATGTTAAATTACACAATGCACTTGGCAGCACGATAAGCAATGTAACACTCTGGCACATTGGCGACTACTGCAAATAAAGCCATCAGCCATCTTATTAAAGGGGCTCACTGCCCAAATTGTTGGTCCACCTCAGATCCCAGTAGATTAATTAAAAACGCTCACAACTAGAAAGGGATTACAAACACATGGTATGACCAGCATAAATGTGTCCGACCCACGCTAGACGTGTATTCAGAGACAGACTAAACGGAGCTGTAATTCCGTCTCTAACTCAGTTTTCACGCTGGCACTCCACCCCAGGCTCAACACTAACTAGGCCTCAGGTGGGGTTGTTTCACACTTTGTTTTATGAAGTTGACATCACTCCCACTAGGGTCTGATTACATTGTGCAGACCTAAAAAGGCTGTACGAAATGTCTGAGTTTATATCTTTAATGCTCCTGGATGACCTTGCCTAGTTCACTTGTTGCCACCTCCATATATTTGTGAGCGTGAACTCCCAGAAAACTGCTGAAAGCTCCGTCATCCGCAAGGTGACAGATGAAGTCAAAATTGTAGAGCAGAATTGTGTTTTATACGAGGTATTCAGGAAGTATTGTGGTGGACAGTCACCCTTGCCCAGCCAGGACGCCTTCTTAATGGAAGGACCGATTGGGGGAAGAGAAAATACATAGGGCATTATCTCCTCCAGAGCACTATCTTTTTAATATTGTTGATTTTATGTGTATTAGAACATTAGAACACTAGAACACTCTAGACGCCCAACAAAGGGATCGCCTATCAAAGGATAACTGTATTTTTGTACAGTGGCCCTGGGTACCTTGAAAGGTGCTGTACTTTCTCCGGTCCTGTTCAATCTATATACATCAGACTTCCAATATGACTCGGAGTCCTGTCACGTGCAAAAGTTCGCTGATGACATTGCTATTGTGGGCTGCATCAGGAGTGGGCAGGAGGAGAAGTACAGGAAGCTAATCAAAAACTTTGTTAAATGGTGCGACTCAAACCACTTACATCTTAACACCAGCAAAACCAAGGAGCTGGTGGTGGATTTTAGGAGGCCCAGGCCCCTCATGGACCCCGTGATCATCAGAGGTGACTGTGTGCAGAGGGTGCAGACCTATAAATACCTGGGAGTGCAGCTGGATGACAAATTGGACTGGACTGCCAATACTGATGCTCTATGTAAGAAAGGTCAGAGCAGACTATACTTTCTGAGAAGGTTGGCATCGTTCAACATCTGCAGTAAGATGCTGCAGATGTTCTACCAGACGGTTGTGGCGAGTGCCCTCTTCTACGCGGTGGTGTGCTGGGGTGGCAGCATAAAGATGAAAGACGCCTCACGCCTGGACAAACTTGTTAGGAAGGCAGGCTCTATTGTAGGAGTAAAGTTGGACAGTTTAACATCTGTGGCAGAGCGACGGGCATTAAGCAAACTCCTGTCAATCATGAATAATCCACTGCATCCACTGAACAGTGTCATCTCCAGGCAGAGGAGTAGCTTCAGTGACAGACTTTTGTCACTGTCCTGCTCCACTGACAGACTGAGGAGATCGTTCCTCCCCCACACTATGCGACTCTTCAAGTCCACCCGGGGGAGTAAATGCTAACTTTTTTTCATTTTTATTACTCTTTAATATAATATTGTTTTTTTGTATCAGTATACTGCTGCTGGATTATGTGAATTTCCCCTTGGGATTAATAAAGTATCTATCTATCTATCTATCTATCTATCTATCTTTAAATAAAATGTATTATTATTATTATTATTATTATTATTATTATTATTATTATTATCTTTCCACTCTTTCATTTTGAATTTAGCTTGTGTTACTAGTTATTAGTTTTGTTGCTATTCAGGACAACCAGTGTTCTGCGCAACAGTGGGGCGAAAACTGAAAAAAACTGAAGTACTGCTAAAATCAAATTGAGTTTGTTACCAAGGAGACTAACTGATGTGTCATCAAATGACAAAGCCAAACTGTAATTTATAGTTAAAGTGCACACCTAAATGTCTATAACTAGGAAATACGTGATAAGCAAATAACACAAGAGGTTCCAAAGTTGTAATCCAAATCTCAGATGAACAGGAATGTATGGGCCGACCTCTGATTCCCTCACATCAAGCGGTGTGTTAATTACATACAAAGCAACTTACAGCAAAAGATGGCAGTGCCAATAACAGTCACAGACGGCACTGGAAAAAGGTACATATAATTTCAAAGCCACTAGATAAAAAGTTCAAATCAAAACATGAACATTAAACAAAAGAAGACTAAGAGGAGACATGACTGAAGTGTTTATAGTTATGAAGGGAATTGGTACAATGGATCGAGATGGTGACTTTAAAATTCATCAAGAACACGATGACACAGTTGGAAACTTGTTAAGTAGGGTGGTAGACAGTAGGACTTTAGAGACCTTCAAAACTTGACTTGATGTTATTTTGGAAGAATGTGGGGTTATATAGCACCTTGATGTGTGGAGTACAAGTCACAGGAGGTTCTGCTCAAGCTTTATAACACACTGGTGAGGCCTCGTCTGGAGTCCTGTGTGCAGTTTTAGTCTCCAGGCTACAAAAAGGACATAGCAGCGCTAGAGAAGGTCCAGAGAAGAGCGACTAGGCTCATTTCAGGGGATGAGTTATGAAGAAAGATTACAAGAGCTGAGCCTTTACAGGAGATTAAAAGGAGACCTGAGTGAAGTGTTTAAAATTATGAAGGGAATTAGTGCAGTAGATCGAGACGGTGACTTTAAAATGAGTTCATCAAGAACATGAGGACACAGTTGGAAACTTGTTAAGTAGTGTGGTAGACAGTAAGACTTTAGTGACCTTCA
>JANRMT010062841.1:14931286-14961743 GCA_026402145.1 Polypterus bichir lapradei
ATAACACACCCACAGTTACAGTGGAATCATCAGGGTCACAGGGGTCCGTACCCAGTCTCTAAAGCATTAGGCACAAACTAACCATGAACAGGGTAGCAGCCCACCATAGGGCTAATTGACGCACACACACAAACAGAGAGTTCCAGTTGTACAATTAACATTTAGTAATGCATGCATGTCATTAGAATATGGGAGAAAAATCCAAAAACCAAGAAGGAAAACCAAAAAGGTTCACACAGAGGATGCTCAGTCTATGAAAGTGAGAACTGAAGTAAAACTAAATCATTTTCAAAGTCATTCTGAGCCAGTATACAGAGTTGTCATGTTAAATACCCAGCAGCACTTCCTTCCATTTTCTTTTCCTCGTCTCTCTCTCTCTGCTGCTCTTTCTTTTCTTTTCTTCCTAATCAAACATTTTCTCTATAAAACAGTAACTGTTAGCTCCCCACTGGGATCAAAGCCGGGCTGGCTGTTAAGCCGCTGCCAGCAGCTTTCTTTTCAAAGTAAATTTATACCCAGGCTGTAACAACACAGCAATATTCACATGAGCTGCAGCCTATTAAGAACTGGTGGGAACTAATGACCTTCTAGTCCTAACGTCTTAATGACATCCAGCTGGGACCCTTAACAACATAGCAATCCAAGAATATCACAGTCTGCTCTAAACAGCTTGGACCCTTTTACATGACATCTTTCCATCTTTTTTTTTTTTTTTTTACTTTTCTGTGTACATTTGGTGGAGACATGTACAGTATATAAGGTCAAATTTCATTGGCGTACAGATCCCTTCACTTTCTGCACACTTTATTGTGTTGTTTCAATGGATAAATTTGCCATTTTTGCCCATCAGTCTACACTCAATAAATCCTAAGGATATGGCGACGGCTTGATTTCAGAAAGGTTTGCAAATTTATTAAAAATCAAAAAGTGAAATCTCTCCTTCATGCAAGTATTCAGACCCTTTGCTGTGGCACTGTGGTTTGCAAATTCCTTAACAATTTAAAGTGGAAATATCTCTGTCAAGCAAGTATTTGGACCTCTTGATGTGGCACTCCAAATTGTTCTCAGGTCCATCCTGTTGAGATGTTTCTAGATCTTGATTGGAGTCCACATTTGGCAAACTGATTGGACAACATTTAGAAAGCCACACGTCTACCTGTGAATAGAAAGTCCCACAATTCACACTATATGATATGGCAAAACACAAGACACAAAGTCCAAAGAGCTCTCGGCAGGCCTCCGCAATCAAATTGTGGTGAGGAGTAGGTAAGGAGGAGACGATTAAAGCTTTGAATGGTCCCATTAGCACAGTGGCCTCAATGACTGTGAGGCAGAAGAAGCTTGGAACCACCAGAACTCTTCCTAGAGTTGCCCATGAGATTGCTGGATGGTTGGTCAGGTAGATGTCTAATTGACCCATTGGTCACTCTAACACAGCTTCACGTTATCATTCTCTAAGATGAGAGAGCCTGCCAGAAAAATGACAATCTCAGTGGCACTCCATTAAATCAGGCGTTTAAAGGGAAGTGGCAGGACAGAAGTCTCTCTTGAGTTGAAGGTATTTAAAGGACTCTGAGAGCATGAAAAAATTTACAGTATCTAGTCTGATGAGACAAAAATTTTACTCTTTGGGCAGAAACCCATAGACTATGTCCAGCAATGATCAGATGCTGCTCATCTCTGGTCTAATACCATCCATATGGTGGGATCTTGCTGTGGGGGTACTTCTCAGTGGCAGAGAAGGATGAATATTGCCACATAAACTCACCAGCCACTTTATTAGGTATACACCTTACTAGTACCCAGTTGGACCACCTTTTGCCTTCAGAACTGCCCTAATTCTTTGTGGCATCGATTCAACAAGGTGCCAAAAACATTCCTCCAGGATTCTGGTCCATATTCACATGATAGCATCACACAGTTGCTGCAGATTTGCCAGCTGCACTTCCATTATACACATCTCCCACTCCACCACATGCCAAAGGTGCTCTATTGGATTGAGATCTGGTGACTGTGGAGGTCATTTGAGTCCAGTGAACTCATCGTCATGTTCAAGAAACCTGTTTGAGATGATTTGAGCTTTATCCTGTTGGAAGGAGCCATCAGAAGTTGGGGACACTGCGGTCATAAAGGGATGGACGTGGTCAGCAACAATACTCAGGTACTTTGTGGCATTTAAACAATGCTCAGTTGGGGTCCAAAGTGTGACAAGAAAATATCCTCCACACCATTACACCACCAGCACCAGCAGCTTGAACCTTTGATAGAAGGCAGGATAGATCCAGGCTTTCATGTTGTTGACACCAAATTCTGACCCTACCATTTGAATGTCAAAGGCAGAAAATCGACACTCATTAGAACAGACAAGGTTTTTGCAGTCTTCTGTTGTCCAGTTTTGTTGAGCCCATGTGAATTGTAGCCTCAGTTGCCTGTTCTTAACAGACAGGAGTGTCACCCGGTGTGGTCTCCTGCTGCTGTAGCCCACCCGCTTCAAGGTTCGACGTGTTGTGTGTTCAGAGATGCTCTTCTGCACACCTCACTTGTAACGAGTGCTTATTTGAGTTCCTGTTGCGTTTCTATCAGCTCAGACCAGTCTGGCCATTCTCCTCTGACCTCTGGCATCAACAAGGCATTTTCACTCAGAGAACTGCCACTCACTGGATATTTTCCCTTTTTCGGACCATTCTCTGTGAACCCTAGAGATGGTTGTGTGTTAAAATCCCAGTAAATCAGCAGTTTCTGAAATACTCAGACCAGCCTGTCTGGCACCAACAGCCATGCCATGTTCAAAGTCACTTCAGTCACCTTTCTTCTTCCCCATTTTGATGCTCAGTTTGACCTTCAGCAGGTGGTCTTGATAATGTCTACAGGCTGAAATGCATTGAGTTGCTGCCATGTGATTGGCTGATTAGATATTTGTGTTAACTAGCAGATGAACAGGTGTGCCTAATAAAATGGCAGGTGAGAGTACAGAGAAGGCTACCTGCTCCAGAGTACACACCACCTCAGACTGGGGCAACAATTCAGTTGTCAATGTGACAATGACAATGAAGCATGACAATGGGCTGGGGTGGCTCTGAGGCAAGTCTGAGTGTCCTTGAATGGTTGAGCCATATCAAAAACTGAGTAGAACATTAGGAATTAAAGTCTGTGGTTTGATAAGATAAAAATTGATATCTTTAGGCAGAACTTCAATTACTAGTGAATGTCTAATGAAGACAAGGCAGTGCTCTTGAGCTGGTTAATACCATTCCTACGGTGAGGCATGATGATGGCAGCATCACTCAGTTGGGGTGCAGGGGCAGAGAGAGACTGGGCAAAGCTGAGGGAAGGATGAATGAGTCCTTGCAGAAAAACCTTCTCGAAATCTGCATGAAACTCACCCAACACATACAGCCAAGACAATGCTGGAATGGCTTTAGAACAAGTCTCTGAGTGTCCTTGAGTGCACAGTCAAAGCCCAAACTTATATCCCATAGAAAATGTGTGGAGAGATCTGAAGATGGCAGTCTACAGACATGGCTTGGGTTTTCCTCAACTGTGGAATCTCCTATAGACAGGTGTGTGCCTTTCCTAATCAGGCCCATCAATTCAATTGACCACAGGTGGACTACAAACAAGCTGTAGAAACATCTCAACGATGGTCAATACAATGAGATGCATCTGCGTCAAATTCCGAGCATCACTGCAAAGTTTCTGAATATTTGTCATACTTTAGTTGTTGCTATTGCTAATAAATTTGCAAAAATGTGCTTTTTCGGTCAGCCATGTTGAGCATCCATGTTGCTGTCAGCAATGAGCCATATGGCCGCGTTGCGGCCTGCCATGAGAAGGATGTCAGCCATATTATTACTTATTATGAGGCACACAAGTCTGCAATAAAAATGTTCAGTCGGCCAGTGCAATGTACTTCGATGTCACCTCAGCTCACCTCTGTTCTTTTCCCATCAGCAACCCCTCACGGCCGTGGTGCTCTTCGAGGTGCGCTGCTGTGCTTTTCCTGTCAGCCATGTTGACCATCCACATCACTGCTAACCATGAGCCATACGGAGGATGTCAGCCATGTCATTGCTTACTGTGAGGCACACAAGCTTGCAATGAAAATGATCAGTCAGCCTGTGCAATGTGCTTCACTGTCACCTCAGCTCACTGCTGTTCTTTTCCTGTCATCATCACCTCGCATATGCGATTCCCCATTAATGTGCGCTGCTGTGCTTTTCCTGCCAGCCATGTTGAGCATCCACATCGCTGCCTGATGTGAGAAGGGTGTCAGCCATGGTGTTGTTGCTTGCCATGAGGCATAAGGCCTTGTCGCTAACTTGGGAATTACCCAAAGTCCAATGTCATGGCCAAGGCAGCTCGACTGTCCAAGTCATGATAATTGTATCACAGCATAAGCTTTCGGCTGAAACCAAAATCAAGGCTCAAGGGCCCCAGGGCTTCACAAGTTTTTACATGATACAAATACAACTCTCAGAAAATCCTAATTTTACTTTGTCGTTCTGAGGTATCAAGTGTTGCTTGATCTTCGTCTTCTTCTTTTGTTTGCTCCTGTTAGCGGTTGCCACAGCGGATCATCTTCTTTCATATCTTCCTGTCCTCTACATCTTGTTCTGTCACACCCATCACCTGCATGTCCTCTCTCATCACATCCATAAACCTCCTCTTAATCCTTCCTCTTCTCCTCTTCCCTGGCAGCTCTATCCTTAGCATCCTTCTCCCACTATACTCAGCATCTCTCCTCTGCCCATGTCCAAACCAACGCAATCTCGCCTCTCTGACTTTGTCTCCGAACCGTCCAACTTGAGCTGACCCTCTAATGTCCTCATTTCTAATCCTGTCCATCCTCATCACACCCAATGCAAATCTTAATATCTTTAACTCTGCCACCTCCAGCTCTGTCTCCTGCTTACTGGTCAGTGCTACCATCTCCAGCCCATATAACATAGCTGGTCTCACTACCATCCTGTAGACCTTCCCTTTCACTCTTGTTGATACCCGTCTGTCACAAATAACGCCTGACACTTGACATAACATCGAGTGTTGCTTGATGAACATAAGAAATTTGACACACGAGAGGAAACCATTCAGTCCATCAAACCCATTTGTTGGCCTAATAGCTCAGCTGTCCCAATGTCCCATCCAGATTCTTCTTAAAGGTTGTCAAGGTTTCTGCTTCAACTATGCATGTCACAGGGGGGAAAATTGCATTCGAACAATTTTAGCACAAGACGATGTAGCTTGTGGTCGGGGCCCTTGCCCGGCTGGGATGCCTGTATGCTGGGAGGACCGAGAAAGTAAGCATTGCCTCACCTGGAGTGCTAGATGGCAGCCCCCCCAGGTTGAAGTGGTGCCTCAGACTCCCGCAAGGCTTCATGGGAGTTGGAGTTTGGTGCAGCCCTGTTGGGATCTGCAGGCACCACCGGGGGTGCTGCAGCAGGAGCTGCTGAGCCCTTATGGGTAGTTCTTCCGCCACACCCGGAAGTGCTACCAGAAAAGTGTCATCAAGCACCTGGAGCACTTCCTGGTGCCTTATGAAAAGAGCCAACTGCCACTGCTCAGGGAGCCAGAGTCGGGAGGAGGAAGACAAAGCTTGACCAGAGGAGTGGAGGAGAAAGCAAAAAAAAAAGAGAGAAGGAAGGATTTGTGCTGTGCTTGTGGGAATGGGGAAGACATTGCCCACAAGGTAAAAAAGAAAATAAAAAAATCAGTGTGTGCCTTGAACTTGTATCCCACGCTTGTCTGTGTCGGGTTCAGCTGGAATTGCCAGCCTGGGTGGTCCACAACTGTAACACAACAAAATATTAAAAAAGTGAAAGAGTCTGAGCACTTTCTCAATCCACTGTGTATGATGAGCATGGATGTTTGTGTGAATGTGATCTTCAGATGACTATGGCCCTAGCTAAGGATGATCCCTATTTGGGCCTAGTGCTACCAAGAAGGGCTCCAGCTACCCAAGACCTAAAGTTAGGTAAGTGAAGAGCAGATATCAAACTTAAATCATTGGAGTGTGTGGATACAAACAGGTCTACCTGGAGAACATCAACCAGGCTGGGCTTCAAATCTCAACTCTAGCAGGAACAATCAGCACTGAGCCAGCCATGTGTGTACCAGCAGCACAAAACATTTACTTCTTACCGACTGAATAAAATAATTCCTCCCGGGGCAAGAAACTGCCTACTTGTGGTCAGTGTCTCCATGTAAATTTATCTTCTGGCTCTAGCGTCCTTTCCACTTATATTTTAAGAATACTTATTTGTTCCTGTGGGAGAGTGAATTTCAATATTTTTCCAGTAACATTTATGATTATTTTCTTTCTCCATCTCTCTGGCTATCTAAACAACGAGTGTCTGTCATGAGGGAAATACATAAGTCGATGTAAATGACTGCCTTCGGGAACACACCGCAGCAGTTGCTGATTTCCCAATACAAATATACATTGGAGTGTGTGAAGAATGAAGCGGAGGTGGCACAGTGATGGAGCAGGCAGCATTGGCTCCAGTTTGAGTGCGCAGAGAAAGCACAACATGGCCTGTTGAACCATTCTGCCATCTCCACATCATTCTCCTTTTTTTAATTAATAAAATTGTATTTGTTTCTGGATATATGAGTTAAAATAGAAAAGTTCAATTACAACAAGGAAATACTCACCAGTCAAAAATATAATCAACCCTGTAAATAAAATTTAAGATCCATGATTTGTAAGAGTATACATGAGTACCTGATCGATGCCCGCAAAAACACCAACAAATGTAAATGAGTAAAAGAGGAAAATATACAAAACTAGGGGGCTTTGCCCCCTGCTCACTTCGCTTGACCACCCCCAAAACCGGGACGCACTAGGTGCCATCCACTTCACGTCTCTGCCGCTTGCGTTGTGAAGGGGAGGGCTGAACACACGCTAAGGAGATGCCGTCGGATCAGCTGCTGGCTTGCTATTGCTGCTGCCGAGCTGCGTGTTCTGCTTGTCGCGCTGCGCGTCGATCATTTAAAAGCCTGTACAGCAGCTGTCCTTTCGTCTCACTGCCTTCTCTCACGGGACTTTAAAGTGTCTCCGAGTAAATCAAGTATCGTCCCCTTCCAAGCCTACCACGTTTTTGTTTTTTTTTTATAATAGAGAGATATACAAATTCAAGCAACTGCTCTCAAGATAAAATTGAAACAGTAAACTAATTTGTACTTGAGGTTGCACATAATGTTTCTTTTTAATGAGTTCAGAAATTCGCCAATATAAGGTCCTTGGTAAGACAGGTGACCAAAATTCCAATGCCGACCAAGAAACTGATGGCTAAAGAGAAACTTGCAGCAGGAGAAATACCAGGGTAACACTCCCCCAATCTGGCCTTTTTTTGGCAGAGTGGCCTGATGACACATGAAAGAACATCTGCATTCTGCAAAAAGTCTCTTACGGGACCCACAGTCAATAAGAAATAAGATTCTTTGGTCTGACGAAACCAAGATTGGACTGTTTGGCCTTCTAAGCGCCATATCTAGATGAAACCAGGCAACACTCATCACTTGTTCAATACCATTCTAACGGTGAAGCATGGTGGTGGCAACGTCCTGGACTGGAAGACTAGTCAGGGTTATAGGGAAAGCTGAATGGAGCAACGTAAAGAGATATCCTTAATGAAAACCTGCACCAGAGGGCTCTGGACCTCAGACTGGGCCAAAGGTGCACCTTCCAACAGGACAATGAGCCTAAAAACAATGCAAAGACAACACAGGAGTGGCTTAGGGGTGTCCTGGAGTGGCCCAGTCAGGGCTAAGATTTGAACCCAACCAAACATCTCTGCCCACTGAGAGTCTTCGATAGGATCTACAGAGGAGAAGAATGGCAGAAAATTCCCCAAATCAAGGTGTGTGAAGCTTGTCGCGTCAGACCAAATGAGACTCTTGGCTGGAATGGCTGAAAAATGCTCTTCACCCAAGTACCTAGTAAAGGGTCTGAATACTTTTGTCAATATGAGGTTTCAGATTTTTTTTTTTTTTTAATACATTTGCAAATATCCCTAAAATCCTGTTTTTGTTGTTGATAAGGGGGAAAATCATTAAACGATTTTAGCTTAAGGAAGCAATACAGCAAAATGTGAAATGTGAGGGGGGTCTGAATACTTTCTGAAGGCACTGTAGGCATGTTTGGTTGATTGGCAATTCTACATTCGACATGGGTGGGTTTGTGTGTTTGCGAGTGCCCCCTGCAAGCCAGGTTAATGCACCTAATGCTGTCTGACTGATTCTTGAATTGATTTTGGAGGTTTGTCACTGTTGATTAAAGCACAGAGTCCTTCTCCTCTGCTCCTCCACTTCTCTGTATTTTTAAGAATGCGTGTCATATAAAAGCGCCTGTAATACTGACCCCAACCAAATCATTACTTGTGCTCCATCGGCAGATCAGACGGCACATATACAAGTCCTGAATAGTATTCTTAACATGCCATTTATTTATTTATTTTGTCTGCATGCTTGAGGTTTGTTTCTGAACCACTAGAGCTTCAATTCCCACAGTAAAAATGTTTAAAGTGAGCCATCCCATTTTTAATTTATAGTTACTTTAAGTAAATATACTCTTTATGACATCTTGTTTAATGTCGGTTTGATTATTTGCAAAATTTATTATGGAGTCTTGGTAGGGAGCGCCAAGATGGCAATAAGTTCAGTCGCCTGAGAGCAAGAGTCAAGGGTGGAAGTACTCCCGATGGCACTACTTTCATTACAGAAGGATTACCAAGATGTTCTGACTCAGAGATATTCGGATTTCCGTCATCCAGATGGAGTCCCACCGTTGATTCAGAAGTGGTTCCCAGATGACTTGAAGTGGTCATAAGCTGGCGCTTAATAAGCTCTTCTGGCCAATGAGCCTGTAAACTTAAGGGGCTTTCACACTCCAATTCATTTTTGGTTGTGCCAGATCAGGAGAGGATGTGTCACTTTGTTTAAATCTCCATTTAGTTTGGTTGCATTTCTCACAAGAAACTTTAAAGCCACCCAGAAGTAACAATAAACGGCTTGTGGGTGTGTCGTGGGGTTCCTTCATTGGGCAGAAATGATTTTTTCTGGGAAAAAAAATCAACATGGAGGGTTAACAAGAGCTGCGCTTGTGCTTGTGATGCTCATGTTCTGTGTTTCCCCAAGTACAGCTCTGCGAGCAGAATTCCTATCATCGGATAACTGGAAGAGTACATGGAAATGACGAGTGACCTCCCATGCTACATAAAGGGTATGCTTCATCTAGGGTGATGCTTCCCAAACTCGGTCCTGGGGACCCCATTTGCCTGCAGGTTTTTGTTCCAACCAACCTCTGTTTTTCATTGGACTCTTAGCCTAATTGAGTGTGTCGTTATTTCCCAGTTTCTGTGTTTTGGAGTCAATATACAAATTGCAAACTAAGTTAGGTATATTGTTATTAAAATGTAATAAGCAGTTGTATGGGGAATATGTAGTTTGTTTTTTTTTTAAGTCGTTAACAGTATTTTCAACCTAATTTTCATTCTGCTTTTCTAGGTGTTCTGGTTCTTTAATTGATTATTTACTAATTAGCAGGTCTGACACCGAAGTCGTTGCTGCTTTCATCATCCTGGGTGTCTGCTATGCTGGTTGTTAATTGTCACTATTAGGGTTAAACGAAGGGAGCAAACTACACAGAAAAATAATAGGAAAACAACAAAAGAGAGTTAAGCATTTAGAGCTTTAGAAAAAAATAGAAATATTTCTAAATATCTTATCTCTCTATTATAAAAAGAATTTTGGAATGAAGGAGATGAGAAATGACTTTTTCAGAGAGACACTTTCACGTCCCACAAGACGAGACTTTGTGCCAAGAGATTTAACCACGCCCGGGGCCGGAAATAAAAGTAGAATGTCGTAAAGGATTCAAAAACATTGGTGCAGTACACATGCAGAGCAGGTTAGAGATAATGGAAGTACGAAAACTCGAAAGTCTCAAAAAAAGGGTAGTAAAGATCGCATTAGTGGTAACAAACGGAAATTATTACTCGGTGAAATAATGGAACAGTGAAAAGAGATCAAATATATTGTTCAGATTTAAACTTTAAGTCGGAGACTTGTAGATCGTCTAATTCGTGTTGCCATCAGGGGAAAAAAAAAAAAAAGTAGTGTTTCATCCCAATGAAGAGGCGTATTCACGAGAATTAAAAGATTTGTTGTTTGGTGAAAATGAAATCCCGCGAGAGAAAATTTCAAGCCCCACGAGACAAGACTTTATGCAAAGAGATTTGGAAAAGTCCTGCCCACATCTAAAACATTTACAACCACACACACAGTTCAATCAGTTCTCATTTGTGTGAATGCTATTGTCAGACACATTTCTTGTAGAGAGAAAGAAACAATATTCACTCACGGGCAGTTATACGCTGCGTTGTCACGATGTAATTCCAATCATGGAATCAAAATTCAATGCAATATTGACGAAAAGGTAAAAGCGAAAAGAGATCGAATATATGGACATAGGTGATATGACAGAAGTGCACCGTGCGAGATGTAGATCACGTGGCACAGCAGCAAGCCAGCAGCTGATCGAGCAAAGTGGAGGTAAAAAAAAACCTGTATTTGTTTCCCATTGTATCACCATTTAAGAGGGGGTTTCGGAGGAGCGACCGCATGTCCTTGGGGTGTGTTTAGCCCCCCTCGTCACAACATGAGCCAAATAGGTTCAGCTTCCGCTTCCAGACCACACCGTCCTTCTGACCTCATTTCCGGCTCTTGGACCCATTGCACCCTCCTCTTCCTCACTGCCAACTATAAAGACAACCACCTGCCTTTCACTTACAGTAACATTACTGACTCAGTCTCAATACACCACTCAAGGGTAAGATAACTGTTCTTCAACAGCTCATTATAATAGCTGGGTGAACCCCTAAACCTTTTTCTTGTATATCTCCTGTTTCTTTTGCAGCCTCCTGGAAAGTGATGACATGCAAATCAATTGTCCCCTGTGTACTTGAACAGAGAGAGAGAGAGAGGAGAAGTTAGGAGCAGGTGCTGATATAGTGCATTGCCGCACCCACCACATGACGATCCAACTCAGGATCCAAGATTAGGACCCAAGTGACACCATGCAATGGGTGACACCTCAGCACCACACTAGTTCAGGTGGAAATGGAACCAGTGTCAGGTTTTTTTTATGGTGGCTGGAGTGGCAATTCTACCACCAACCCCTCAGGTTTTTCCCTGCATGTTGGAGAGCCTACAACACCATACCCAGGATGGAGCAATTGAGATTAAGGGCCCAATGAAGTAGAGTCACTTCTAGTGTTTGCAGGATTTGAATCAGCAACCTTCCGATTACCAGTGCAGATCCATAGCCTCAGAACCACCACTACACCCCAAGTAAAGCAAAGAGAGTGTGAAAAGACATCAAGTACTGCTTGTCTTACAAAGGTCTTCTAAAATGGCCTGGACACATTGGTTGGGACCCCTAGAAAAGATCCTAAATAATTGGATTCAAGTGATTTTTCAAACTTGCTGTTTTCTTGAATTTGTATCACACACACGTGTCTCCAATCGCGCAATCAGTCATTCAGCTGACTTAAATGGAGAAAAGTGGACACTCTGCTGTTTGGGGTCCTACACGGAACATGGACCACAGAAGGCAAAGGAGAGAGTCATCTGAAGAGATCAGAAAGAAAATGGTAGACAAGCATGTTAAAGGAAAAGACTAGAAGGCCATCTTCAAGCAGCTTGATGTTCCTGTGATAACAGTTGCAATTATTATTAAGAACTTTAAGGTCCATAGGACTATAGGCAACCTCCCTGACTGCCGCAGCAAGAGGAAAATCAACCCCAGAATGAGCAGAAGGATAGTGAGAATGGTAAGACAGAAAGTCAAGGACAACTTCCAAAAAGATATGAGCTGAATTTCAATGTCAAGGTTCATCTGATTGCATCATCTGTCACTTTTTGAGTGACACTGGGATTCAATGGAAGAAGACCCAGGAGGACTCCATTATTGAAAGAAAAACATACAAAAGCCACAGTGGATTTTGCTAAAATGCATACTGACAAGCCGCAATGCTTCTGGGAGAATGTCCTTTGGACAGATGATACAAAACATTTTTCAAGTCACATCAGCTCTGTGTCCACAGACAAAAAAATGAAGCTTTCAAAGTAAAGACCACCATAGCTACTGTGAAACATGGAGGAGTCTCAGTCTCAGGAGCCTTGTGCCTGCGCAGGAAACAATGAAATCTGAAGACCATCAAGACATTCTGGAGTGAAACGTACTGCCCAGTGTCACAAAACTTTGTCTCAGTCACAGGTCATGTGGTCATTATACTCCATACAGAAAAATGAACAAAAAGATTATAACATTTACAAATCAAAACAAGCACAAAATGAGAAATTAACAACACCATTGCGCTATCTGACCCTAAAAACCATCTGTAGCTCAGAAAACACTGCCAGGAAAGAATCATGACCACATTCTTCCAAGCACCAGACTCCATTAAACGATTCATTTGAACAAAACATTTCAGAAAATAAATAAATAAATAAATAAATAAATAAATAAATAAATAAATAGACCTTTTTGTGAATTTCTGGGTTTTGCTAGGTGTACTCACCATGCCATTGCATGTAGAAAGTGCTACAGAAGAATTCATTTTGGATCTCAGTGATCCTTGATAAAAACAAAGGTCATCCTCCTTGTAAGTGTCAACGTGTGTTGTTCCATTTTTCCCTAACATCTGAATCATAAATCCAGGGGCTAGAAGATTTTTGGACGAATGAAGCTCTAAGTGAAAATCTTGGCCAAAGCCGTGCAGTTTAAGATGGATGGATGCATCCGCCATATTGATAGCCCACCGTTTCCTTCTGTGGTGATGATCAACTGCGTGAGAGATGTAGAGTCCATCTGGGTTAACTTCATATGGAGTAACAATTTCATATTCTAGGAAACAAACAACATAAGATTACAGTCACTCAAGTATCAACATTTTCCTTAAATATTACATTCAGTATTTTTCAAGTCAAAGTTATTTCTTCACAATCATGATGTACAGTATATGCATTTACTAACAAGAAATCGTGTTCTAAAGTTAAGTGTTTTCCATAAATTAAAAAAAATGCATGTCTTGCCCGCTCTGGTGCTTTACAATGGAAGGTATGGAGTATGGAATAAAAGCTTTAAAGCTTTACAAATATGTCAATTTTTCAAGCCAAGAGAGTTGTCGAGTATCAGTCTGTTCCTTCTTTTGTGCATTGAGAGATCTGGAAATGTTTGTTTTATCACATATTTCTGGTTCAATTATTCTCATGGTAAGGATACGTTTTCTATTTGCTTATTTGAATTCCCGCATAAATATGAAAATTAATCTAAACAAAACTAACCACAAGGCAAAAACAGTTTGCTCTGATTTGGTCAGTTGGGAGGAAACCACATGCCAGGGTGTGAAAGCTTGCTGCACAGGAAGACTAAATGGTGAGCTGTCGTGCACAGCTTGTCTTCTTGTAAAATAGTTAAATCTGATAATATTGGTGTTTTACTGTTCAGAAATGACATATATGAGCTATGTTACAATGTGCGTGTAACTGCAAGTTGCAGATCGATATTCGACAACTGTCTTGGCATGAAAAATGGATGTATTTGGTAAGTTTATAAGCTCTTCCTCCATACCCCATAGCCTCCAATGTAAAACATTAGTGTGGGCAAGTTAGTTTTTCAAATTTATAGAAAGCAATTAACTTTAAAACACAACTTTGTGAGGCAAATGCACATATACACCCATGTTTACAAAGAAATAACTTTGACTCGATAAATCCCAAACTTATTCTTGAAGATTTATCAGGCCTAATGAATAACCAAACAACAACCACGGTGGATTCAGAAAGTATTCAGACCTCTTTAATTTGTATTCATTTTGTTATGTTGCATCCTCTGCGTTGGGCTGGCGCCCTACCCGGAGTTTGTTTCCTGCCTTGCACCCTGTGTTGACTGGGATTGTCTCCAGCAGACCCCCGTGACCCTGTAGTTAGGATATAGCAGTTTGGATAATGGATGGATGGATGGATGCTGCAGCCTTGTACTAAAATCAGTTAAATTAATTTTTTCCTCATTAGGCAACACTCAATACCCCAGAATGACAAAGTGAAAACAAGATTTTAGACATTTTTGCAAATTTCTTCAAAATAAAAAATTGAAATACCACGTTGACACACGTATTAAGCACTTTTGCTATGACACATGAAATTTGTCTCCAGTGCATCCTATTCTGTTGACAACCATTGAGATGTTTTCTACACATGGTCAATTTAATTGATTGGAAATATGAGAGGCAATTTACGTATCTAGAGAAGGTTGAACAAACACCAAACCATGAGGTCTAAGGAAATGCCTGCAGTGATCAGAGACAGAATTGCGTCAAGGGAGCAGGTCTGGGGAAGACTGTAAGAGCCCAGCAGTCTCCATAATTCTTAAATAGAAGAGGTTTGGAACACCCATGACTCCTCCTAGAACTGACTGCGTGACCAAACTTAGCAGTTTGGTAGAAGGACCTTGGTAAGAGTGGTGGCCAAGAACCTAATGGCTGAGCTCCAGAAAACCTGTATGGAGTTATAAGAAACTTCCAGAAGATCAACCACCACTGCAGCTCTCCACTAATCTGGGCTTTATGACAGAGTGAACATTAGAACATTCTAGATGAGAACAGGCCATTCAGCCCAACAAAGCTGACCAGTCCTATCCACTTAATTCATCCAAAATGATATCAAGTCGAGTCGAGAGTCCCTAAAATCCTACTGCCTACCACACTACTTGACAGCTAATTCCATGTGTCTGAAGGCCAGAGAGAGGCCTCTTCTCAGTAAAAGACACAGGGACGCCTCCTTGGAGTTTGCTAAAAGACACCTAAAGGACCAGCAGACTGGGAGAAATAAGTTCCTCTAGTCAGATGAAACTAAGATTATTGTCATGTCTGGAGAAAGACATTCATCACATGTCCAATACCATTCTAATGGTGACACACATTATGTCTTATGTCATCCTTCATAAGACATAAAACCGAGGTCTTGACTGTCTGTGGTACCATCCCTGGGCATCCTTCGTAAAGAGTAGGGTGTATATCCTGATGTCCAGGCTAAACTGCCCACCATGACCTAGTCCACGGGTGTTGAACTCCAGGCCTGGAGGGCCGCAGTGGCTAAAGGTTTTCATTCTAACCGTTTTCCTAATCAGTGACCTGTTTTCACTGCTAATTCACATTTTAATAGCCCTTTTAGGAGGATTCAGTCCTCTGAATTGATTCGTATTCTAATTAAAATGCAGCCAAACGGAAATGAGATGTGAAATTAGCCAACAGATGACCAGCTAAACTGGGGCTTCAAACTCCAACCAGTTTCTTAATGAGAAGCCAAGTCTTGCTGTTAATTTAACTCGTTATTTAATTCCACGGCTTGTTGTTGCTCTCGTTCTGCCACAGCTGACATTTCCAAAACTGTTGATTTTCTGTTTTTCATAAAAACATCGTCAAAGTGTTTTGGTGAGTTGAGAGATTAACCTTACAGAGACCTTCACCTTTTTTTATTTTCAGATATTGTGTGATGTAGCGGCTTGTTTTGTGTCTCATTATTGTTTGGCTGCTAATTAAGGAAAAAGAAACAACTAAAGGGCCTGAGTCAAGTTAATTAAAAGAAGTAATTAGCAGGAAAAACTGGTCACTAATTAAGAAGATGGTTAGAATGAAAACCTGCAGCCACTGCGGCCCTGCAGGACCGGAGTTTGACACCCCTGGCCTTGTCATTCTGGCCGCCTAATAATCCCCTGTCTCTAATTGGCTCTCTCTCTCACCACTTTACCACCTAACAGCTAATGTGTGGTGAGTGTAATGGTTCAAAAATGGCTGCCATCACATCATCCAGGTGGATGCTCTACATTAGTGGTGGTTGAAGTGGCTGCCCACTCACTGAAGCACTTTGAGTAGTGATAAAATAGTGAGTGGTGATACAAGTGCTATATGAATGTAAAGAATTATTATTAAGTCAGCTGGAAGAAGGTTCTTGAGATCAAAATTGAGCTTTGTGGCCAAGAGATTTACTGCACATTTTCAAAAACAAGCATGGCAGTGGCAGCATCATCCTAGAGAGAATGAAGGTAGCAAAAGAAACAGAAATCCTGGAGGAAAACCTGATGAAGACTGCAAGAAACCTGCAACCTGGGGAGAAGATTGGTCCTCCATCCAGGTAACAAGCCCAAGCGTAAAGGCTAAGCTACACAGGAATGGCCTCAAAACAACAAGAAGAATGTCCTGAAGTGGCCGAGTCAGAGTCAAGATCTCAAAAACAACTGAGAATGGGTGTCTGGATTTGACAAAATGATGTTCACTCACAATCTCCACGCAACCTGACCGAGCCTGAGCAGTTTGGAAATGAGAAATTTGAAGAAATGGTAGTACAGGTGATAAAGAGAAAGAGAGACCCGGGCACACAGAGCCAAGAATGTCATGCGTAGCAAAGGTGCATTGACTAAATACCGACTGGAAGGGGGCGAATCCTTATGAGAGCAATTATTTTGTGTTTTATATTTGTAATTAATTTAGACCACTTTGCAGATACCTGTTGACATTAAAGAGTCTGTTGATCAATGTCAAAAAAGCCAAATTAAATCTATTGCAGTTCAATGTAGCATAACAAATAAAATGTGAAAATCTTCCATGGGGTGAAGATGTTTTATAGGCGCACGCTGTAGATATAAAGATGAAGACTACATAATGTACCCTTGCCAGCGTAAACACCTGCAGTGAACAACCTTGACTTAATGCCAAGCACAACTCAGCTCCAGAAATATGAATGTATAAATGGCATGGAGCAGCACCGCATACTCTTGAAATGAAAATAAAAACAAAATGGAAAAAAATAACTAAATTGCCATTATTTTTTAAAACCCTGCTTTCACCTGCTCTCATTTTCTGAAACTGCTTTTCCTGGTGAAGGTCCGGTTGGTAGCAGGCCAAGCAGGTCAGCCCAGACTTCCTTGTCCCCCAGCTACACGTTCCATCTCTTTCTGAGGAATTCCCAGACATTCCCAAGCCAGCTGAGACATATAATCCTTGCAGCAATGTCTGGCACAGGGTCTCCACCCAGTAGGATGTGCCAGGAGCAGCTCTAGGTGGGAGCCACCCCTGGGGGAATTCCTTACCAAACGCCCAAACCACCTCGACTGGCCCTTCTCGATCTGGAGGAGCAGTGACAGTACTCTGAGGCTCTCCCAAATCTTTGAGCTGTAGGAGAAGGTGGGCATTGCCCGTTTTGCTCAGCTTTATTGGCACATGAGGCATGTGAAGACAGCAGATTTGACAGGGATGCAGAAAGCTATTTGCTGCTCCACTTGCAATTCCTGTGTGAATGGCTGAACTGCAGCTTGTGCCAACACTTTGGGAAGCCCTGTTCTTCATCTGATAATAATGGTGGAAATCAGAGTTGAGTGGACCTTCACATGAAAAGTCACCCAAATGGACATTCGGTTTAGGCTTGTGACCAAAAAACTGAACTGCGTCTGGATGTGAAGGACAAAATAACGATCCTATAAGCAGGTGCTGGATCTGTAACTGGAAGGGACTTTAATGCAACCATCAAGAGGTCACACCTTCCTTTAAAACATTGTCGGGCAACCGGTGCGCTGTGGAATTTTCTAGGGGCGCCGCGAAAACTTTTGTAAAATATTTAAAATTGCTAGTGTTTTTGAACTTTTGGTTGATTAAAAAGATAATGTTTAAAAAAATATATTTTATGTTGGAAAAACAGATAACGGTTAATCAGATTGTTGAATAAATTAATGTATTTATTTTGAATGCAAGTTAAAATTTTCGCTATTCACTATTCATCATAATATCAACACCAGCGGTGTCAAAATCACATCTTGTGAGACTTAAAAAGTCTCATTGTTAGAAGATCTCGTTCACTGTACGGATAGAAGAAGGTGGAGGAAATTTACACTGTAAAAAAAAATAATGTTAAATTTACGGTAAAAAACTGGCAACTGGGGTCGCCAGGATTTTACCGTAAAAAAAAAGGTAACAATATTTTTTGGTCTACGGTACACTTTTAAAAATAATGTTAAATTTACGGTAAAAAACTGGCAGCTGGGGTCGCCAGGATTTTAACGTAAAAAAGAAGGTAACAATATTTTTTGGTCTACGGTACACTTTAAAAAATAATGTTAAATTTACGGTATAAAATTGGCAGCTGGGGTCGCCAGGATTTTACCGTTAAAAAGAAGGTAACAATATTTTTTGGTCTACGGTACACTTTAAAAAATAATGGTAAATTTACGGTAAAATACTGGCAGCTGGGTTGCCAAAATTTTACTGTAATAAATAAGGTGACAATATTTTTAGGTCTATAGTATAATTTTGTAGTAAAAACTATTTGGTCTTTGCAACAAATTCCAACAGAAGGGAATGTTTAACCATAACCAGAAATTCATGTTGTGTAATAAATATGACAATTAATAAACACTATGTATTGGCAGGGTCAAACCCCAGTACACAGTTTGCATTAGTTAAGTAACAACAACCAATAGCAAACATGTACCATTTAATTATACACATTGAAAACAATTCAATGTTTAAGGAAGTTAAGGCACGTTGTCTGGTGGGGAAGTAAAGTTTTCTTTTGTGGTGTATGGTGTCCTACTTATCGAATACAACCCATCATAAATCAGCTTCCATAACCTCAAAAAACCTTCAGCATGTGGGGAAAAATAAGTCTGCTAACTTAGGTGAAGTTTTTTTCGCTACTATTCAAAGATATGCGGTTCACCAGGAACAATATTGTAAAAAGGGGCGTGTCCTTATGCAAATATCATAACCGGTTTTACTGAAACAGTGATTTACCGTTTTACATTTTACGGTTGTTTACCTTTGTTATTTAACAGTTTTACACTGTAAAATTAACAGATTTTTTTCAGTATAACTGTAATGCATCAATAAACGGTATTTAGCATATTTTGAAGGTAGAAAAATATTGATTTTACAGAACTTGGCTGTAAAAAATAATGAAATTTATTGTTTAAGATATACAGGTAATTATCAGTAGAACATAAGGTAACTTTCCTTTTTTTCAGAAAAGGTCTTTCACCATGTACAGTATTTGTTCCGTTAAATTTACTGATATTTGTTACAGTGTAGAACGAGAAAATATGAACGCTATATTTCGGCTCTTGCTGACGAGAGAGCATCACTGTAGCTGCAGCTCTCACCACTTAATCGTCTGAGTATTACTATGGAAAAATTAACCTTATTTTTCGCTCTGGCACCGCTGATCAACACAGTAAACTTAGTGACCTTTTCTAGTTCTTTGTGGTGAAAAACATTTTGTT
Organism: Polypterus bichir lapradei; assembly: GCA_026402145.1. Taxonomy (NCBI): domain Eukaryota; kingdom Metazoa; phylum Chordata; class Cladistia; order Polypteriformes; family Polypteridae; genus Polypterus; species Polypterus bichir. Next base: position 14,950,617 of record JANRMT010062841.1, read on the forward strand.
GTGACGCAAGCATTCGATACTTCCTTGTAATTTAATTCTCAACGATTATCACTCGTTTTTTATTTACGTTAATTTTAATTAAACTTTGTCTAGAAAAATTCATACATAGTTTATTCTCGTCACGACTTTATTTATGGGCAGTCCCTCAGGTGCGCCGTGAAAGAAAATTTTTGGACTTAGTGCGCCGCAACTCGAAAAAGGTTGCCTTTCACTGCTTTAAAACAACCTACATTCATATCTATCTATCTGTCTATCTATCGATCTATCGATCTAATCCTGCCTACCATACTAAAATCTATCTGTCTGTCTATTGAGGATTTGTTGCTTTCTTTGGAAACCTGAAAGCTGAAGAGCTGTCATCTTGGGGTGAGGAGTCAGCCACTCTGCAGAGCAAAAAGCTCACAAATTTTCTTTAGCCTTGAAAGCTACTCTCTGTAAATCTTTGGAGCTGGACGTTCTGAACTAGCTCTGTGATCCACTCGGCCAAGCCAAGCTGTGTGTCAGTGACCAGTAAAAGAAGATGGAGAGGCAGCATTACTTTAAAAGGGAACTTCAGCACCTACACTCTGGTACTCATGTAGCAATCCTACATAACACTACAAGCAGGTTGGCTTTCTGGATTGGTCGTCACTGTTTTATATGGTCTGGAGGTTGACAAAGAAATATCCTTTCAGGCATTAGTGCGGACAACCAAGAAAGGATTCCACCTGCCAAGTGCAAGCGTCATTTAGCTATGACAGCTAAGCAGGAAATGGACATTTACATGGGAACCTTTTCATTTTAAGGGGAACGGCGAAACGAGAAAGAAAAAAGGGAGAGAAACACAAGGCAAGGGGCTCGCCTGTCTACGTTTAAGAATACGGTATGATCAGATTTCACCCAGGGATGTCCACTATTTGCGGGTGGCCACCCAGAAGTTGGAAACAGTGAGGCAATTCCCCAAGAGGAGGCAAGGGGTTGCGGAATATGGACCTGTGGTTCTCCGGGTGCTCCCGTTGGTGAGTTGGACTCGTGCTTCTAAATTTTTCGGGATAGCAAGAAGACAGCCATAATCACCTGAGGAGCATTTTATCTTTCATCAATGAGAACTTGTAACCGGATTCATCGCCGTTTCACACAAACTATGCTTAATTTTTCTCCTTTTGATTTGCCTTTTATTTAATGTGTGTTTCATACCGGGGATTAAGATTTGGCCACTGAGGGTAGGGACACGAGGGAAGGCGTCCAGGGAAAATAAGATCACTAACGAGCACCCAGTCACCTTTTATGTAAATGCATAAATATTGTACCCTGAATTACAATACACTTGCTTATTTAACAAACTGAACTACCGCCTGGGTTTCTGTTGAGCATTGGCGGGCGCAGAAAGGGCAGGGTGAGGTTTCGAGGACCAAATATTTTTTAATGCTAATATATTCTTCGAACATCGTCCACTTCCCTCGTGAGTGGTGAAGTGTAGCGATCGCGCCCATTTTGGGCGATTGTTACACCAGAATGAGTAATGCTTTTCTGTATGAATTTGCTGAGGATACAGCAAACATTCTCACAGTGGGCTGAGGAAGGCGGCATCACACCACATCATTAACAAAGGATCCCACTATACTTGAACCAGGGGCAACAACAGCTACAACTCTGCACAATATCAGACATCGTCTTTAAAGCCTTGGTATCCTAAAACTGCTTATCTGTGCCAACATGAACTAGAACTCTGCAAAGCCAGTAAACAGCCAGCCTCTTCTGTGTTCTATGCTTGTCTTTTTCGTTTCTCTTGTGTCCAGGCTTCCACGTAGATATACACTCAGCGGCCACTTCATTAGGTACACCTTGCTTCTTCTTCTTCAGCTGCTCCCGTTAGGGGTCGCCACAGCGGATCATCTTTTTCCATATCTTCTTGTCCTCATCATCTTGTTCTGTTACACCCATCACTTGCATGTCCCCTCTCACCACATCCATAAACCTTCTCTTAGGCCATCCTCTTCTCCTCTTACCTGGCAGCTCTATCCTTAGCACCCTTCTCCCAATATACCCAGCATCTCTCCTCTGCACATGTCCAAACCAACGCAATCTCGCCTCTCTGACTTTGTCTCCCAACTGTCCAACCTGAGCTGAGCCTCTAATGTCCTCATGTCTAATCCTATCCATCCTCATCACACCCAATGCAAATCTTAACATCTTTAACTCTGCCACCTCCAGCTCTGTCTCCTGCTTTCTGGTCAGTGCCACCGTCTTAGCTGGTCTCACTACCGTCCTGTAGAACTTCCCTTTCACTCTTGCTGATACCCGTTTGTCACAAATCACTCCTAACACTCTTCTCCACCCATTCCACCCTGCTTGCACTCTCTTCCTCATTTCTCTTCTACAATCCCCATTACTCTGTACTGTTGAACCCAAGTATTTAAACTCATCTACCTTTGCCAACTCTACACCCTGGATTATAAATATTGTACCCTGAATTACAATACACTTGCTTATTTAACAAACTGAACTACCTTCTGGGTTTCTGTTGAGCATTGGCGGGCGCAGAAAGGGCAGGGTGAGGTTTCGAGGACCAAATTTTTTAATGCTAATATATTCTTCGAACATCGTCCACTTCCCTCGTGAGTGGTGAAGTGTAGCGATCACGCCCATTTTGGGTGATTGTTACACCAGAATGAGTAATGCTTTTCTGTATGAATTTGCTGAGGATACAGCAAACATTCTCACAGCGGGCTGAGGAAGGCGGCATCACACCACATCATTAACAAAGGATCCCACTATACTTGAGCCAGGGGCAACAACAGCTACTGTTGAACCCAAGTATTTAAACTCATCCACCTTTGCCAACTCTACACCCTGGATTCCCTCCACTCCACTGACCTCCCTCTTATTCACACACATGTATTCTGTCTTGGTGGTCCTACTGACCTTCATTCCTCTCCTCTCTAGAGCAGATCTCCACCTCTCCAGGGCCTCCTCAACCTGCTCCCTACTCTCTCTTCAGATCACAGTGTCATCAGCAAACATCATAGTCCAGTGGGACTCCAGTCTAATCTTGTCTGTCAACCTGTCCATCACCATTGCAAATAAGAAAGGGCTCAGAGCCGATCCCTGATGTAATCCCACCTCCACATTAAATGCATCTGTCGTTCCAACCACAGACCTCACCACTGTCACACTTCCCTCGTACATATCCTATACAACTGTTACATACTTCACTGCCACTCCCGACTTCCTCATACAATACCACAGCTCCTATCAAGGAACCCTGTCATATGCTTTCTCCAGGTCCACAAAGACACAATGCAACTCCTTCTGGCCTTCTCTCTACTTCTCCATCAACACCCTCAGAGCAAACATCGCATCTGTGGTGCTCTTTCTTGGCATGAAACCATCCTGCTGCTCACTAATCATCACCTTCCTTCTTAACTGAGCTTCCACTACTCTTTCCCATAACTTCATGCTGTGGCTCATCAGTTTTATCCCTCTGTAGTTACTACAGTTCTGCACATCCCCCTTATTCTTAAATATCGGCACCAGTACACTTCTCCACTCCTCAGGCATCCTCTCACTTTCCAAGATTTCATTAAACAATCTGGTTAAAAACTTCACTGCCATCTCTCCTAAACACCTCCATGCTTCCACAACGGCGTTTCCATTCCTCATCCTCTTCATCATTGTCCTTACTTCCTCCTTGCTAATCCGTTGCACTTTGTGATTCACTATCTCCACGTCATCCAACCTTCTCTCTCTCATTCTCTTCATTCATCAGTCTCTCAAAGTACTCTTTCCATCTGCTCAACATACTCTTCTCACTTGTGAGTACATTTCCATCGTTATCCTTTATCACCCTATAATAATAATAATAATAATAATAATTCATTCTTCTTATGTAGGGCCTTTCTCATGCCCAAGGTGCTTATTTAAACAGCAGGGTATACAGTATGTAACATCGTGTACAGATACTTCTGCATAGAACACTAAACAGATAAATACAGGACATACAAAGCATTAAACAGAATAAAAGACAAATAAACCAGTGTAACATACTAAATTTAATACTAAAAGAAAATCCTGAATAAATAACATCATCTGTCATATAACACACACACACAAATTATCCTGAGCCTCTGGACAAAGAGGTAAACTGAAAGAAGGGGCATAATATTGTTTCTTTGTATCAGTATACTGCTGCTGGATTATGTGAATTTCCCCTTGGGATTAATAAAGTATCTATCTATCTATCTATCTATCTATCTATGAATGTGAGGTTAAGTTAAAAACCTTCCTGAACAGATGAGTTTTAAGTTATTTTTTAAAAGAATGAATTGAGTCAGCTGATCTAATTAATTTAGGGAGGTCATTTCAAGTTGGACCTCCTTTAGATTTCTGAGCTGCTGTAATTCTTTGTGGCGTAGATTCAACAAGGTGCTGGAAACATTCCTCAGGGACTTTGGTCCATATATTGACATGATAGCATCACACAGTTGCTGCAGATCCATGATGTGAATCTCCCTTTCCACCACATCCTAAAGGTGCTTAATTAGATTGAGATCTGGTGACTGTGGAGGCCAGTTGATGTCAGTGAACTCATTGTCATGTGCAAGAAACCATTTTGAGATGATCTGAGCTTTGTGACGTGGCGTGTTATCCTGCTGGAAGAAGCCATTAGAAGATGGCAGTCAAAAGGGATGTACATGGTCAGCAACAATACTTGGGTAGGCTGTGACATTTAAATGATGCTCAGTTCGTACTAAGGGGCAAAAAAATGTGCCAAGAAAATATCCCCCAAACCAGTACACCACTAGCCTGAACTGTTGATACAAGGCAGGATGGATCCATGCTTTTATGCTGTTGACGCCAAATTCTGAGCCTAGTATCCAAATGTTGCAGCAGAAATCGAGAATTGTCAGACCAGGCAACGATATTCCAATCTTCTGTTGTCCAATTTTGGTGAGTCTGTCTGAATTGTAGCCTCAGCTGCCTGTTATTAGCGGACAGGAGTGTCACCCTGTGGGGTCTCCTTCTGCTGTAGCCCACCTGCTTCAGGGTTTGACGTGTTGTGTGTTCAGAGATGCTCTTCTGCATACCTCAGTTGTAACAAGTGCTTATTTGAGTTTCTGTTGCCTTTCAATCAGTCTGGCCATTCTCCTCTGACCTCTGGTATCAACAAGGCATCTTCACCCAGAGACCTGCCGCTCAATGATATTTTCCCTTTTTCAGACCATTCTTTGTACACCTTAGAGATGGTTGTGCTTGAAAATCCCAGCAGATCAGCAGTTTCTGAAATACTCAGATCAGCCCGTCAGGCACCAAAAACCATACCACGCTCAAAGTCACTTCAGTCACCTTTCTTCCCCATTCTGATGCTCAGTTCAGCTGGTCATCTTGACAATGTCTAAAGGCCGAAATGCATTGAGTTGCTGCCATGTGATTGGCTGATTAGATATTTGCATTAACAAGCAGTTGAAAAGATGTACCTAATAAAGTGGCCGATGAGTTTATACGCAGTTATCGTATTTCTAGAATCCTTGTGTTTATTAATAAATTGTATTATTCTTTCTTAAATTGAGCGTGCTTCAGTTACCTTGGTATGTCCTTCAGCCAGAAACCCCTACGGAGAGAGAAGTAAGGAAAATAAAGTGGAAGGCTTACCAAACTATTCAGTTAGTCACTGGCATTGCCAAAGGCAAAACTGATTAAAGCATTTTGCTACATTATTTTGGCATCCCTGGGTGGGCTTGAACCAAGCCCTTCTACTGAATCCATCACTGAATTTTCCTACATAGCCCAGCCACCCTGCATAAGAACTCTTATTTCTGCCACTTGTACTCGCAACCTCATTCTTCAATCCTAACCCCACAACTCATGACCATAAGTGAGGATGTTGATCGAACGGTAAAACCGAGAGTTTTATCTTTAGACTCAGCTTTCGCTTGACCACTATGGACTGGCACGGCGCCCACAGAACAGCTGCCGCCAATCCAATCTGCTTTTCAATCTCACTTTTCCTTTTTCCATTACTCACGAACTAGATCCTGAGGTACTTGAACTCCCCCACTAAGGACAGTTATCCACTCCACCTGGGGAGAACAATCCACCGTTTTCAAAGAGAGAACTTCGACTTAAAGGTGCTGACGCTCATTTCAGCCACTTGACACTCGGTGGCGGATCGATCAAGTGAGTGCAATAAGTCACAGTCAGATGTGGCAAGGAGGACAACAACATCTGCGCAAAGCAATGATGGCTACCCCTAGCCTTCCCAAATGGATACCCTGATGTCCTCGGCTGCTCCTCGATATCCTGTCCAAGAAAGCCACAAACAGAAGCAGTGAGAAAACAACTCCCGACACCCACAGTGAATGAATTTGACTTGATAAAAAGTAATCAGACATAGTTCTTATATAGGGAACGAATAGCACACAAGAGCGGCAATGTTACCCCATATTACTGCAGGAAATTCAACAACATCTGCCAAGGGGCACACTTATACTCATATGCCTTTTTGAAAGATTTTACTTAACTTGACTCCTCTGTCTGTTTGTTTGTCTCGGTCAAATCTTGCAACTGATTTTACACCCACTTTTGGCAAAGCAAATTTCTTCAGATTTTGCGTACGTGTTCAGTATCGTTGACAATACAATAATCCATCAAAACCGATGCAATTACGTAACAAATTTCGCCGTAATCAATGGTTATGCGATTCCAATTAATGCACCCACAACAATGACGGAGAGAGAATATAGTGGGATATAGGAGTGTACAAGTGAGAGACGCAGCGGATTGCCCCCACTTGCCTCCTCCAGTGAGTGGAGTCGATAAATATGCCCGTCAAGTTTACTCATTTACTCTTGCGAAGGAGTAGCCTTGATGATCACAGTGAGGAAGTATTGCCGTAAGCTGGCCGTTCTGTCGTCGATTTTTTTTTTTTTTTTGCAGCGACAGATTTTATTTAGTCACATATAACCACGAAAATTGTGGTGAAAGAAAATTTTATTTTTTGCTTTTTAGTGCATTTCTAACTAAAGTAAATAAAATAGTTTTACTTACATTTTTTTATATATATTTTATTAAGATCTACAAAACAAAGAATTCTTCTACTAATAATAATTGCCATGTTTTTGTCAATGATTGGTTGCACAGTCTCATTGCACCGCTCTGCTTCGTGGTTGTGAAAACAATTTCTCAATCAGACTCCAGCCATCACAACTTTTGCATACGAAATACATGACAATACAGTACCTAAACATCTGAACGTGTAATCCCACAATTCATGTTCCCACAGGGAACACAGGCAGCATTATCCTGGAGTAAATTCAAAAGCCTCTCCTCAAGTGCCTAATTACCATGCCGGCCCACTGTAATTATCGATCAATCACTGCCGGCAGCTACGGCTAAATGCTACACTGACCTTTGGGAGTCGCCTTCTAATCCAACTCAAAGACCACAAACGAAAGCTTGTCATTACAATGCCTTTTTATGAACTAAAAAGGTAAGAAACAACTTCAACAGCAACAAGTTCAGGCAGCCAAAATGTCATCGAAAAAAAGGTGGAGAGCAGACACTTTGGGAAAAGAAGATTTTAGAGAACGGAAATGTGTCCCGGCCAATGCTCTGCTCTGTCACTGTATATTTGCCTTCTACTTGGTGGCACGTATGAATATATTCACGTGAACCATGCATAAGTAAGCTCTTGTGTTATGGATTACAACATACCGGACCAAAAAGTTTGTCTAATCGAGTTCAGAACCAGCAGAAGTGGCAGAGCACTACCTAAATTACAGTTTTACTATTGGGCTAATCCTGTTCTAATCTTTCTTACATACCCTGCTTTGTACTCGAATCCATGCTAACTATCGTCAGTTTACCAATGATCCAGTTGTCCACCAATTACTTACAAAATGTCACCACTGCAGGAAACATTTCATTGTAGAGAAGCTCTTATCTGTCGCTCCTACACATGACAGTCATCTTATTATGCCTTTCCAGAACTTCTCGGGGTTTAACGTGAGACGGCCCTGTTACTTCACATTCCTGCATCTCCTTCCACAACACCTGCCGAGGGACTCGGTCGAAGGCGCCTAGAAATCTTTACAAAGACGATGTACCTGCATCTTAAGAACATTGCCACTCTGAAAAAATAAAGGTGCCAGGGTGGTTCTTCAGAGCGATGCCATAAAGGACCAAAGGACCCATCCACATAAAGGACAGATAGACAGATAGAAACAGATATGGGTATACAGAATAAAAATGGGTCCTGGTTTTAAAAGGACTCTCACAGCTAACTCCGGGTTTTCTTAATCTATTATTCTTAATCTTTCCTGCCAGATAACCGAGCATACATTCACGATTTTCAGTTTTTTTTTCTCCTTACAAATAAGGAACATTTTCAAAACACAAAGAGCCAACTTCATGTGCAAAGAACCCATCCCAGAATGCAATGGTGCTTGGTCAAGCAAAGGAGCTACAAGCAACTACAGAACCCAGTAAAGAACAATAAGATGTAATTAAAGAACTGGCACTTGTAAGAGTGCAGCTGTGTTATCTGAGCAAAATTTCTTAATACAACGGGCGTCAGTTAAAGTGCCGTTGGTGTATCAAAAGTACTATGTAGCTAACAGAGGTTTTCTATATACAATATTTGTAGCTTTTCTTCCTTTTTTTTTAAATCAATGGGTAATATTATTGGCAGGAGGTGTGGTGTAGTGGTTAAGGCTTTGGACTTTAAACCTTGAGGTTGTCGATAGAAATTCTTCTTTGGACAAATGTGTTTTGTTTTTTTATCATTATCATCATTAGTTTCCAGATTTATTTTCATTCAACCATCCACTTATATTAATCCACTTTATCTATTTTACCCTCAAGGTAGGAAGAAACCATTCCTGGCAATACAAGGGTGCAAGTCTGAAACAACAACCACTCATTCACAGACCTCCAGGCACAGTCACTTATAGGGGCACAGGTCAGAAGGACATGGGACAAGAAACTTAAGGCACAAGTGTTAACCACTGTGGCGCTGGTCATCATCATCTTTATCATTATTATTACTACTATTATTTATATTATTATTAGACAGCTATAAAAGGAACTATATAAGAGACAATTGGAAAACAGGACTTGTGCTGATAGATAGATAGATAGATAGATAGATAGATAGATAGATAGATAGATAGATAGATAGATAGATAGATATGGAAAAAGACACTATATATTATAAATAAATGAATATTTTATACTAGATAGATAGATAGATAGATAGATAGATAGATAGATAGATAGATAGATAGATAGATAGATAGATAGATAGAGTCATATGAATAAGTTTGGGAACCCCTCTTAATTCTTTGGATTTTTGTTTATCATTGGCTGAGCTTTCAAAGTAGCAACTTCCTTTTAATATATGACATGCCTTACGGAAACAGTAGTATTTCAGCAGTGACATTAAGTTTATTGGATTAACAGAAAATATGCAATATGAATCATAACAAAATTAGACAGGTACATAAATCTGGGCACCCCAACAGAGATATGACATCAATCCTTAGTTGAGCCTCCTTTTGCAAATCTAACAGCCTCTAGACGCTGTCCTCCTATAGCCTTTGATGAGTGTCTGGATTCTGGATGGAGGTATTTCTGACTATTCTTCCATACAAAATCTCTCCAGTTCAGTTCAATTTGATGGCTGCCGAGTATGGACAGCCTGCTTCAAATCATCCCATAGATTTTCAATGATATTCGAGTCAGGGGACTGTGACGGCCATTCCAGAACATTGTACTTCTCCCTCTGCATGAATGCCTTTGTAGATTTCAAACTGTGATTTGAGTCATTGTCTTGTTGGAATATCCAACCCCTGCATAACTTCAACTTTGTAACTGATGCCTGAACATTATCCTGAAGAATTTGCTGATATTGGGTTGAATTCATCCGACCCTCGACTTTAACAAGAGCCCCAGTCCCTGAACTAGCCACACAGCCCCACAGCATGATGGAACCTCCACCACATTTGACAGTAGGTAGCTGGTGTTTTTCTTGGAATGCGGTGTTCTTCTTCCACCATGCAAGGCGCTTTTTCTTATGACCAAATAACTCCATTTTTATCTCATCAGTCCAAAGCACTTTGTTCCAAAATGAATCTGGCTTGTCTAAATGAGCATTGGCATACAACAAGCGACTCTGTTTGTGGTGTGAGTGCAGAAAGGGCTTCTTTCTCATCACCCTGCCATACAGATGTTCTTTGTGCAAAGTGTGCTGAATTGTAGAACGATATACAGATACACCATCTGAAGCGAGATGTTCTTGCAGGTCTTTGGAGGTGATCTGTGGGTTGTCTGTAACCATTCTCACAATCCTCTGCATATGCCGCTCCTGTATTTTTCTTGACCTGCCAGACCTGCTGGTTTGGTTTAAAAGCAACTGTGCCTGTGGCCTTCCATTTCCTGATTCCGTTCCTTACAGTTGAAACTGACAGTTTAAACCTCTGAGATCGCTTTGTGTAGCCTTCCCCTAAACCACGAGACTGAACAATCTTTGTTTTCAGATCTTTTGAGAGTTGCTTTGAGGATCCCATGCTGTCTGTCATTCTTCAGAGGAGAGTCAAAGGGAAGGAAGCACAACTTGCAATTGACCACCTTAAATACCTTTTCTCAAGATTGGACACACCTGTCTATGAAGTTCAAGACTTAACCAGCTAATCCAACCAATTTGGTGTTGCAAGTAATCAGCATTGAGCAGTGACAGGCATTTAAAACAGCAAAATGACAAGGGGACTCAAATTTTTGTACAGCCAGTGTTTCACATTTGATTTAATTTCATACAACTAAATACTGCGTCACTAAAAATCTTTGTTCGGAAAACACCCCAATACTCAGATGTTCCTAGGAAATGAAAGACATACCACTGTTATCTTTTTTGTTGAAAGGAGAGTCAATTATTATGCAGGCTGAGAGGGGTTCCCAAACCTTTTCATATGACTGTACACATGAGCGGTGTCTTATAAAGTGAAAACAAGATTTTAATAATTTTTGCTAATTTATTAAAAGTAAAAAACTGATTTTAGCACAAGGCTGCAGCATAGCAGCAAAATGTGAAAAAAGTGAAGGGGTCTGAAAACTTTATGAAGTCAATGAATGATAAAGTTACATACACTTTTT
>JANRMT010062841.1:14992956-15023188 GCA_026402145.1 Polypterus bichir lapradei
CATGCAATTTGAAAGACATGTAGCTTTGTTGTTCTCCATCTGCACTCCAGTTTTCGACACTCTAATTTAAGAGCTCGAGTGTTTTCATTAAACCAGGGAGAGTTTCTATGTGTTTTGATCACTTTGTTTTAAGGGGAGCCACTGTGTCCAGAGCATCTCTCAAGGTCACATTATAATGTGATGTTAGCTGATCTAAATTGCTTTCCACGTTTACATTTGATGTTAACTGATCTAAATGGTTTTCTACAATTACACTCGACTTACTCAAAGTATCTATAAATTTTGAAGCAGAATTACAATCTTGATGTCGCACTGTCTTTGTTTTAATCTGTGAGTGCATTGGCAACGGCAGAACTAAATCAAAAGTAATTAAGTAAGTCATCAGAAATAACTTCATTTAATGGAGTAATATTTACATTTTGAATTTCAACTTTATAAGTTATAATTAAATCTAATGTGTGGTTATGATTATGAGTTGGACCTTTGACATTCTGACAAAATCCTACTGAATTTAACAAATAAGTAAAACATTTGCTAAAAGTGTCAGTTTCCACATCAATGTGTAAATTAACATCCCCCATCTGTACTACATGATCATAATTTATAGCCATATCAGATAAAAGGTTGCTGAATTCAGTCATGAACAATGAATATGGCCCTGGTGGTCTGTAGACTAGCACTATAAGTGTGTTGGAATTTATTTTAATATTTAAAATGAATGCTTCAAAGGATGTAAAGTCGCCAAAATTTTTAGATGTGGTCTGCATTTTGTTGCAATGAATTATTCCAAGGCCTCCTCCTCGACCAGAATCTCTAGACTTATGAAGGAACGAATATCCATCTGGTGATGCCTCAGCTATGGGAATAGTGTCACATTTACTAAGCCAGGTTTCAGTGAGAAGACACAGATCAGATTTTGTACTTAATATAATATCATTTACCAAAACAGCTTTATTGCCAAGAGAGCAAATGTTCAATAAGCAGCATTTAAAACTGCATGCTTCTTTCTGAACTGGTGATATATTTTTTGTTTTAATTTGAAGTAAATTTCTATTACAGGTGCACCTGGTGGGGGGTTTGGTTTTATCCCTTGTTCTAATTATACACCTTATTTTTTTGGTTATCAAGTAATTTAAGGTTTGCATCAAGACTAAATTTACTGGATGCGCCTCAACAGGGATTATGGATAACAGCTTCAGGATAGTAACAGGTGGGATAAACAACAGCCTGTGATTTAAGATCACATGACTGCGGCCTCTAATGGTGCTCTAATCAGTCAACCAGGCAGTTTTGCTGCCATATTTTGGGATAATACATAAGATCCCCTCCAGTTAGGATGAAGACCATCTCTTTTGAAAAATCCAGGCCTTTCCCAAAAATCATCCCAATTGTTCCCAAACACTATGCTTTTATTTGCACACCAGGTTTCTAGCCAGCAGTGAAGGGAATGCAATCTGCTATAAATCACATCCCCTCTACAAAAAATCTTGGTAACGGGCCAGATACAACTAATATTTATTAATTATTTATTTACTAATTTTATTTTAGCTTTGGTTCATAGAGAGATGAAGTTCCTCTTTAACACCTCAGATTGCTGTAAATAAATATCATTAGTGCCGACATGCAGCAATAAAGTAGATATTTCATTGTCGGCGACACGGTCCAATGCGGCCTCTGTGTCAGAAATCTTGACCCTGCGAGGCATTTAACATTAGCTGCTGGTTTAACATAGTTTGGAATTCTAACATTCCGCACTATGGAATCGCCAATTATGGGCACTTTATTATTCTCAGTTTCCACAGAAGCGCTGCGGAGTGCTGAGAATCTGTTCTGGGTCCAAATTGGTGACCTGGGTTCCAAGGGACTAAATTTTGGCTTCTTAGACCCCCGTCTTACTGTTACCCACTCACTCTATGGCTAAATTGGTGCTGCTGACTTCAGCCGCGCACTGACTACAGTGGGACCTGGAGAGACTGAAGCCGAATCAAAAGTAGCTGGATTGTCTAAACAAACCGAGTCGATCCAATTTTCGGTTTGCCTAATTGCTATCAGGTTCCTAATGCAGTCCTCCAACTTGCGTCCTCCAGACCAAGTCTAAATGAACTAAACACTTTTGTCAGGTGAAGCTGTCTACACTGTCGGCTGGAAAACCTGAGCTGTACATGCTGCAGGACACACAACATATAAACATGCCCTCAATAGGCAGAGAGCAGATAGAACTTACATTTAGTGTTGATATCATCTTCTCCGTTTTTGTAGTAACTTCGGTGCTTCGGCGCGTTCAGCTGAAGAGACCGTCGGCTTTAAGTTTCCACCACCCGCTGAGCGATCAACTTTGTTTTCTCACTGCCAGTTATTTCTCCTGGTCAGCTGCCGGCTTGACTTCAATTGAACTTACTCGGGTGTTTGTGAAGGGCTATGTGCCTGTGGGAGACGCCGCTGCACTGTGCTTCTGCTCGCTGCTACTCTGAAGAGGTGTGGCCTGAAAGAGAGGAAAGAAAAAAGCCCAAAAAACAATCTCCTTCCTTCCCACTCCTCCAGTCAAACCTCGTCCACCACCTCTCAACTCTCAACTCTGACTCTTTGATCAAGATGACGCAACCAATTTTATCTTTGACCTGGAAGTATTACTGTATGTGGCTAAGTTATGGTCCTTTGGAAGCACTTCTGGGTCAGATGGGAGTCTCATAAAGTATGGACAATTTCCCCCTGCAGTACCCCCCTTGTGGCACCCATGCAACCCAACAGGGCTATATTCTGGATCTCCAGTTCCCATGAAGCCCTGTGGGTATGCAAAGGGAAAATGAATCCCAGGGATGCTGCCCTCTAGTATATCGGGGGAGATATTACCCACATGCTATTATTTCTCCTGATTCTCCAAACATACTGGTCTGGATTCTTTTACCGTGGGATCCCATCCAGACAAGCAATCACCCTCCTCGACACCCATCCATCTCCTATGGCACTCACATTGTATTATTTTTATGATTATTAGAGTCACTTGTTTTGTTTAAATTTTGTGTTTTTCGAAGTTACTTGTCTGTGGACTATTACTTAATTAACACACTTGAGCTCAGAGGGGCTAAATAAACCCTTCAGTTAATGGACTTGAGCTCATGAAGATCTGAGAAAATACGTGTAACCACAGTAGCAGCATGCTTTTCCGGGTTCCTTCATTATGCATCTTCTTTGTCCTTAGCCAAATGGCTACAGCCACGGTCTTGATCTGCAATATGCATGTTGGGTAGATAAAATAATGTAACCAGTTAGAAAATGTATGCATGGCATAAAAATCAGGTGCATTGGACATCTCAGCAGGTACTGTAGCACTCAATGGACTGAGTTCAGTAGGTCAGTTCTAGAAACTTCTTAGTCCAGATCAGGGATGCGGGGTCCACAGGCTATCTCACTGGAATTGGGAAAGAAGTCTGAAAATAGGCCGGGACTGGAGTCTGGCCCATCAGAAAGACCACTCACACTTACATACACATAAACACATGCCCACCCATAGTCACACACAGTGACAACTGGCAATTGACATGACCTGGATAAATAAATAAATAAATACATAAATAAATAAACAACAGAAAAAAAGCCTAAAACACTTTGTAATCCCTTCCTTCTTTTCTTGAGCATGTCTGGCCATAGTAATATTTTATGAAATGCAACTTTCAAGGTTATTTACGAGGTGTGATCAAAAAATACAGTGAATTTAAAAAAAAAAGAAGTGTTTAGTGCAGTAAAAGTTTTACAACTGCTAGTCACCCTCAAAATACTCTCCTCCACTTCGAATGCACTTATCCCAACACTCCTGCCACCTTGCGAAGCAGTTCTGGAAGTTTTCTTTCGAGAGTGTCTTTAGTTGGGCTGTCGTGGCTACCTGGACGTCCTCAATGGATTGCAATCATTTGCCTTTCATGGCCATTTTCAATTTACGGAACAACCAGAAGTCGCACGGTGCCAGATCTGGCGAATAAGGTGGATGCGGACACAGCATAATCTTTTTATTCGATAGAAATTGTCATACTAGAAGGGATGTGTGACAAGGAGCGTTGTCATGATGAAGAATGAAACCTTATACTTTATTAATCCCAAGGGGAAATTCACATACTCCAGCAGCAGCATACTGATAAAGAGCAATATTAAATTAAAGAGTGATAACAATGAAGGTGTAACAGACAGACAATAACTTTGTATAATGGTAACGTTTAACCCTCCCCCCCCACAGGTGGAACTCAAGAGTCGCATAGTGTGGGGTCTCCTCAGTCTGTCAGTGGAGCAGGACGGTGACAGCAGTCTGTCGCTGAAGCTGCTCCTCTGTCTGGAGATGATCCTGTTCAGTGGATGCAGTGGATTCTCCATGATTGACAGGAGCCTGCTCAGCGCCCATCGCTCCACCACAGATGTCAGACTGTCCAGCTCCGTGCCTACAATAGAGCCTGCCTTCCTCACCAGTTTGTCCAGGCGTGAGGCGTCCCTCTTCTTTATGCTGCCTCCCCAGCACACCACCGCGTAGAAGAGGGCACTCGCCACAACCGTCTGATAGAACATCTGCAGCAACTTATTGTAGATGTTGAAGGATGCCAGCCTTCTAAGGAAGTATAGTCGGCTCTGTCCTCTCTTGCAAAGAGCATCAGTATTGGCAGTCCAGTCCAATTTATCACCCAGCTGCACTCCCAGGTATTTATAGGTCTGAACCCTCTGCACAGTTACCTCTGATGATCACGGGGTCCATGAGGGGCCTGGGTCTCGTAAAATCTACCACCAGCTCCTTGGTTTTGCTGGTGTTCAGTTGTAGGTGGTTTGAGTCGCACCATTTAACAAAGTCCTTGATTAGGTTCTTATACTCCTCCTCCTGCCCACTCCTGATGCAGCCCACGATAGCAGTGTCGTCAGCGAACTTTTGCACGTGGCAGGACTCCGAGTTGTATTGGAAGTCTGATGTATATAGGCTGAACAAGACCGGAGAAAGTACAGTCACCTGCGGCGCTCCTGTGCTGCTGACCACAATGTCAGACCTGCAGTTCCCAAGACGCACATACTGAGGTCTGTCTGTAAGATAGTCCACAATCCATGCCACCAGCTATGAATCTACTCCCATCTTTGTCAGCTTGTCCCTAAGGAGCAGAGGTTGGATGGTGTTGAAGGCACTAGAGAAGTCCAGAAACATAATTCTTACAGCACCACTGCCTCTATCCAAGTGGGAGAGGGATCGTTGTAGCATATAGATAATGGCATCTTCCGCTCCCACCTTCTCCTGGTATCCGAACTGCAGAGGGTCGAGGGCGTGGCGGACCTGTGGCCTCAGGTGGTGAAGCAGCAGCCGCTCCATGGTCTTCATCACATGTGACGTCAGAGCGACAGGCCGGAAGTCATTCAGCTCACTAGGACGTGATACCTTTGGGACTGGGGGGATATAAGATGTTTTCCAAAGCCTCGAGACTCTCCCCTGTTCCAGGCTCAGGTTGAAGATGCTCTGTAGAGGACTCCCCAGCTCCAACTTGTAAACAGTCTTAATTGTTGGTGCAGTGTCACCATAAATCGATTTTAACATCTGATGGGTTTCCTGAGCTTTTTGCAATATGAAACAAAATGTCATGTTAATGCATTGCTCGATATAAATTATTAACAACAAACTTGAAAAACACATTTGAACTCAACAGTGGCTCACAAACGACTGATGGTATCAAACAAGTTGAAACTGGTCACAAACTCGGCTCTAGGATGGATGTTGTCAGAACCAGCATTGAATTGTTTTGCGTTGCTCGTGGATGGTGCTCTGCATTAACATTCACCGTACTTTTTGATCACAACTCGTTGTTCTGACAAATGTCAGGGAATAACAGAAGTGATAAGCAGACTTCATTGCAGCAACTCACCATTATGGATACCAGGGGTCTCGCTTATAAAGCACAAGAAAAGGGGCTTGAAATGTGCGTCACGAGTTATAAAAGAAAACTTGACTGGGGGAACGTGCAAACCCATAGGAATAAATTATCAAAAAAGAGATCCCCTTAATCTTTTTTGCTTCTCCCCAACAACAATGAGATCAGAAATAAATAAAATGGAAATGTCATTTGTCTCATGCTTCTCAGATTTTTCTCCTGAGAAAAAAATATCCTGGTATATTCATGAGTGTCTCTTCTTGAGTTTCATCAGAGTCACACAATGGGCTCAAATTTTCCAAGCAGTGTCTTGACTTTTCTTTTTTTGTTTTTGATAATTTGAAAGTATTTGCATTGTGTGCTCAGTAATATACAGTGAAATGTATGGACTGATTTTTATAGCAATAAAACACTTTAGTAGGATTACAAAACTGTAGTCTTTGCTTCTGAATAATACTATTAGTTGTTATAATTTATATCTGCGGTGGGTTGGCACCCTGCCTGGGATTAAGTTCCTGCCTTGTGCCCTGTGTTGGCTGGGATTGGCTCCAGCAGACCCCCATGACCCTGTGTTCGGATTCAGCGGGTTGGATAATGGATGGATGGATGGTTATAATTTATATTGTTTTGTTCCAGTTAGATCTGGAAGAAAAGGAAGGCAGTGTGGGATAGCAGTTAAGACTTTGGTCTTCAGACCCTAAAGGTTTTGGTTCTGATCCCACTACTGACACCAGTATGTGACCATAAGAAATCCACTCACCTGCCTATTCTCCAATTAGAAATACAGTCGACCCTTGACATACGACCGGCCTGACATACGAACAACTTGATTTACGACCAAAATTTTTGTTTGGATTTACGACCAACATCTTGCGTTATGACCCGAATGTGGTCACGTGTATCCGCTTGTGCGATTGTAAACAAACAGCCGAGAGCATTCGTAAGTATCAGTCAGTGCCCAGATACATGTGTTTGTGGACGTAATTTTTGTCAGTGCAGTGATTTATCTATATATATAATTCACTAAGACAATGGCAAGCAAGACGCATAATTGCTAAGGAAGGAAGAGAAGGTAACGAAGGTAAAGAAAGCGATCACAATCAAAACGAAAAAGGAAATTGTGTGTAAATATGAGAGTGGTGTTCATGTGACCGATCCCACTAATACCATATTTACTCATGTACCACGCACCCTCGTGTAAGACGCGCACCCTAATTTTTACAAAGAAAATTGCGAAAAAAGTGTTGCCCCGTGTACGATGCGCGTTGTGATTGTATAGGAAGCGTTTAGAGAGAGAGCGAGCACTGTTGTGCGAGTGCGCGAGCAAGCGAGAGAGAACGAGAGAGTGCGAGTGGGTGAGCGAGCGAGAGAGAGAGCGCGAGTGGGCAAGCGAGAGAGAGAGAGCGCGAGTGGGCAAGCGAGAGAGAGAGAGCGCGAGTGGGCGATCGAGAGAGAGCATGAGTGGGCGAGCAAGCGAGTGAGAGAGAGAGAGCGCGAGTGGGCGAGCGAGCCCAAGCAGAAGAAGTTTCCTCGTGTATGACGCGCACCTGATTTTCTAATGCTAATTTTTGGGAAATAAATATGGTATGTACAGCATGTCGAAATCCACCATCTCGATAATTTTACAAAGAAAAGATTTGCATAAGGAGGCTCCTTCTAAACAATAACCACCTTACGTTTCATTCTCCTCCTCCTCCCTTCCTGCAGCCCAAAGATGTTAAATTAAATGGTGAGTACAGTATGAAATTGTTGTTTCTGGTAGGCTAGGCACTTTTTATAACTTTTTGGTTAGTACATTAGAAAAATTATTGGTGTTTTGGTAAATTATGCACATTATACAACCCTTTTTTATGAAAAGGTTAAGTAAGTGTTGCAGTGGGAGGTTCGAAACGCATTACGGGTATTTCCATTATTTCTTATGGGAAAAATAGTCTTGACTTACAACCAACTTGAGTTACAACCAGCCCTCGCGACCGAATTGAGTTCATAAGTCAAGGGTCCACTGTATCATCAATCTTATCTGAGATGTTGTAAGGCACCTGGGTAAAGGAATCAGTCCAATAATAAATAAAAACATGAAGTCTTCAAAGAGATTAAAACAAGGCTAGAAAGAGACCTCATAGAACATGCTTTTTCAAACCAAATTCTCAAGTTTGACTCATTTTACCTCAGTTGTATCTCATGTCTGCTTTCTGTCTAAAGTTATTTCTCCTTAGGAGAAATGTCTTTGACAAATTTGATTCAAAAATTAAACATAAATGAGAATCTCTGTGAAGTCTCATGAGCCACCAAAGATTAACCTTTGAGAAATAAAATTTCCCTTATGGATATATTTATGGCAACTCTGATTCATGCATATGCATTTTGGAGAAACTGGGAAATGACGACACCTTTGATAAAGTAGGAGGATGCAGCCAAACCAGCTAAACGATGATTCACGTGCATTATCTTATATAAAAACATCTACAGGTGGAAGTGTGTGTGTCTGTCTGTCCGGCCCGGAAGTGCAAGGCTACAGCATGAAGCTCAAAGAGCCAGCAAGGTAACCCCAAGTTAACGAGTCAGAAGAAGTGAGAAATATGCATGAAGCTGAAAGAAGTCACCAAAGTGAAACTGACGATGAAAGACAAACTCCCTTTGCCCACCACGGTCGCCCGAACTGACACCACCAGACTTCTTTCTTTGGGGTATGCTTAAAAGAAAAGTCTATCGGAACAAGCCTCGCAACTCTGGAAGATTTGATGGAAAACATCCAACGTGAAATTGCTGCTATTCCCCCCGAAATGCTTGCCGATACGTTCAGGAATATGGAGCGCCACGTCGAAATGTGTCTGGCAGGAAACAGAAACTACTTCCAGCATCGCATGCAATGCAATCGATTACACATATGTCAAGATATAGAGCGTATTTGTTTGGTTCAGATTGCTTCATCCTAACGGGAGTTACAGCAGAATATTTGAGGCCTCTTTCGAGTGAATCTCCCTGTAGTTGTCTTCCAACTTCAGTCCCATCTAACAAATAATAACCTTTTTGAACAGTTTCATCGTCATAAACACAGCACAGAAACTGCTCAATCACTAATGACGTCCTTCATGGTGCTGACATTGGACCGTTGAGGTGGACTTCGGCATCCAAGATAAGACTCATCTCCAAGCCGGAGAGAACTCTCCTTTTTTATCTATAGAGGGCAAATGTGACAGTGGTATATTTGACCAGTGCGCTAGATTAAACAGCAAAATTCTCAGCCTGGTTGGATCCAAAGCAAAAAAAAAGTTTGATCTAAAAGGGACTGGAGAAAGCGTATGGGGTGTACGTTGGATTTATATTTGTATATACTAAGAGGCTTTGCCCCATGCTTGCTTCGCTCGACCACCCCCTCTCCCCCCCCCCCCCAGGGAGTGCAATGCACCAGCCACTTCATGTCTCTACCACACGCGTTGTGAAGGGTGGTGGGAGAGCTGAACGCACACTAAGGAGATGCAGTCGGATCAGCTGCTTGTTCTACTTGTCACACTGCGCGTCGGACATATAAAAGCCTGTACAGCAGCTGTCCTTTTGTCTCACTGCCTTGTCTCGCAGGACGTCAAAGTGTCTTCCAAGAAGATCACGTCTCGACCCAAGATTTTTTTATTATAATAGAGAGATATGTATACCGTATATGCTCCAATAGTGTCCCCCAGCGTTTATTTGCAAAACTAGCCTTGGCTCCCTGCGCTTAATAGAGACTGGCTGCTATTAGAGACTGCCCATTATTAACAAAAACCTTCAGAATGCAATATTTTTTCGCGCATGTCGGTACAGGTAGGTACACAAAAATATCAGCTAATATAAACAGCTATTTTATTTGAATTTCACATGCTGCATAAGACTGTTAAAGATAAATTTCAATGTCTTTGTGTACCTTTCGCTGCTATTCGTTGTCCAAATCCGCAATAACAAGAAAATTCCATTTTAGCGGATATGAAGACGGCAGGTCTTTCTTTGTTACTCCCCTCACTGCCCAAAGGGTAAATTTCATAATCCAGGACCTCACAGGTCCAAAATAAGTAAATGCGTCCCGGGTACAATGACCTAGGCTAATCCCGTTGACAGCGAAAACGATAAGGAATGTGCAGCTGGTTAAAAGTGATGAATCTTTGCGGAGACTCTTCATAGCAAAACACATTTGTACCACTCTCTGTTTATCACTACCGTATGGTATTACAGTATAACGACCGTGTTTTGGTCAACCCGGCACGAAAATGAAGCAGTTTTAGAAACCGGTATATCCGTATTTCTTATTTATGCAACGTGCTGACATGCACGTATTACACACGTTCATAAAGACACAGACGCTTACAATGTACGCTAGTAGGTAAATATCAAAGACCCGGCTACTGTTAGAGACCAGGTACTATTTGACTGTGTCCCCTCTGAAGCCCGGCGATTATTAGAGACCGGCGACAATAAGAGACTCGACGTTTATTGGAGCATATAAGGTATATATGTATGTGCTGTGAATATTCTTGTGCAGTCTGTAAGTGGTCATATTTCTTTATTTTTTATTTGTCTCATTTCCTTTTTCTGCTTTAACATTTATCTAGATAGTGCATTTAAAAGGTGGGTTCGGGGTATGGTCATATTAATTAGTATCTGTTTATTTGTTCAGTTTTTTGTGTAGGATTGTCTAAAAGGGAGTATGTTTATAGTTCTGTTTGGATTTTCATAATATATACTCATGTTTGTTTAGTTTACTAAATTGGTGTGGTAGTTATTTGTTGCAATACATAAAGGACACCTCCATCAAAAGGGATCAAGTTAGGGCTAAGGTTCTGTCTATTTCTATACCTGAAAAAATGAGTCTCTTACTAAGAGTAGGAGGTTCTCGTGTGTGCTGGGCTCCTCGTCTTATGTTTGGAGGAACTCGCTCCAAGATATCGATGTTTGTTGGTATTAGGGAACCCTAAAACATCGAGTTCCATCGAAAACCGAATCTAAAGCTTTTGCTTCTCCCCTATAGATGATAGGTTATGGTGGTGGAGGGCACAAAGCAAAATAAACGGCAACAGCGACACAGAATGTCGAGGCGGTAGGCGAGACCTTTAAATGTATCAAGTCATTATGGTGGAGAATATGCAATGCTTGTGTTGCCTAGAGAAATGGATGAAGACATTGACCTGTCAGTATTTAAATTTGATGATTTGCTTCACCGCATTGAGCCAATCCTCAAACATCGAAGCACACAGATTGATCCTGCTGTCACATGCTGGTAGTAAACAACAATGCTGACGTCACGTACCAAAACTTCAGCACACACACCACCCATAATTTTTCTGCTACTGCTACTTGTGCACGCGTCACATTAATTTCTGACAATGTACTCAGAGGATGCATCAAAAGAATGCCAGGAATGCATGGCAGCCATGATGGGCGTTCTGAGGGTGAAGTATAAACCGACCCTTAATTTCTTTCTTTAATTAATATGTTGATTTCTTCCACATTCCCCACTTGCTTCAGTCCCCAGAGCAGGTTGCACTGCAAATGAGGGATTTTGGGCGCATGATGCTTGAAGCAAGAGCCCTGTGGGAAAGGAGAGACGTGGGGCGATTGATCAGGAAGACAGTGAAAATCGTGTGACATGTTCTTGCGCATCATTCAGAGGTGCAGTTTTGTTATTCAGTCCTTACAATGGACAGTAGAAAATAATGAAAACTGTGGGACTGAAAGTGATACTGCTTGTACAATAGTATAAATCTGTCTTATAACATTGTGGCTTATCATCATATGATAAAATTGTACTTTTCTAAATCAAAATTTTAGTTTTTCGTTTAAAATTTCTGAGGAGGCTAGGGTTAGAGTGCCCAAACGCTAGGGAGAGCAGAGCTTAAAGGGTTAATATGGCCTGGTCTGTGTAGGTGTGGATGCGGGCGTGAATATGTGTCTGCAATGGATTGGCACCTATACCCAGGTGTGCCTAAGTCTCTGCCCTCTTTCTCAGATCTTCTTCAGGCTTGACTCACTTCCCTTCTTTACCAAACAGGCTACTGCCACACAAGTGTCTATCCCCGCCCCACCTATACTAGACCCGCACATTCAAACTGGGTAGAGCTGTATGCCAGTTGCTACAGTACTTTCAGCCAAAATCAACAAGGGATTCTGGAATGATATATCACACCATAATGTTATTTTCAGGATCTCACCAAAATTTTGATTTTCAGGATTCCGGCGGCAGGAGGTGCAAAGAGTTATTTAGGGTGTGAACACCAGAAGGTGTGCAGCTCCCCAAACCTCAGACACAAAGACACAGAGCCCAAGTTCTGCATACAAAACCCATTTACTAAGTGTGGGAAACGCTTTTCCTTCCTTTCCCACCACTCCAGCACAGTACCAACAAGCACCAATACACAGTCCCTTATTTTTTAGTCTCTCTCTCTTTTCCTTCCACCTCCACTCCTCCTGACAATCTTTGTCCTACACCTCCCGACTCTGGCTCCCTGAATGAAGTGAGGCGGCCTCTTTTATAAAGCACTCGGAAGTGCTCCAGGTGTTCCACAATCTCCTTCTCAGTGTGGCGGTAGCCCGGCAAAGGAGGGCTCAGCCATTCTTCATGTGCCCCCCTGGCGAGGGCCACGGGACCCAGCAGGGTTCATGTTCAAAACTCGTGGCACTGTAGCAAGCCAGGAGGACTGCCCTCTGTTGTCCTGGAGGAGGTATTGCCCCATGCAAGCTCTTTCCCCTGGTACTTCCATTATTGGTAAGTATTTTGGCTCTCCGTTAGAAGAGGTTCCCCATTTTTCCATATCTTGTATACACATTGGAAAGTTTTATACTGTGCACCTCAATAAGAATTCATTATTCGGGTCGATAAACATATTAGTTGCTGCTTCAGTAAAATGTTAAGCTTGAGGATTCTTGGTTGGGAAAGCAACTGTCTCTGATAGCTAAGTGTCTAAGGGAATCTGAAATTTGACTTGGCATTTTCACAAGTGAATGGCGGATACTGACCATAGATCAGTTTGCTGGTGGCTGTATAATGTGACACATAAAGTGACATTCTGTCATTACAAGCCATTAAGCCCAATGCTTTTCAATGCAAACCTCTAAAACGCTGGATACCTCACATGTCATGATGAATAAGAAACCGATGACAGCTTTAATTGCTGAAACTAGCAGTTCAGTCACAATTGTAAATAGAGCCAGAAACGCTCACTTAATTTTGTTTTCAGTGAACATATTAAAGTGAACATGTTTTTAATTTTTTCTAATTGTTTTTGTCAGTCACTCATTCTCCAACCCACTATATCCTAACACGGGTCCTGGGGGTTTGCTGGAGCCAATCCCAGCCAACACAGGGCACAAGGCAGGAAACAAACCCCGGGCAGGGCACCAGCCCACTGTAGGGCACACCCACACCCACACACCAAGCACACACTAGGGAATTCACTAGGGTGAATTTAGGATCACCAATGCACCTAACCTGCATGTCTTTGGACTGTGGGAGGAAACCGGAGCACCTGAAGGAAAACCAACACAGACACGGGGAAAACATGCAAACTCCACACAGGGAGGACCTGGGAAAGAAACCCAGGTCTCCTTACTGCGAGGCAGCAGTGCTACCACTGTGCCACCATACATTTAAAAGTCAGTCAGTCAGTCATTATCCAACCCGCTATATCCTAACACAGGGTAACAGGGGTCTGCTGGAGCCAATCCCAGCCAACACAGGGTGCAAGACAGGAACAAACCCCGGGCAGGGCACCAGCCCACCGCAGGGCACACACACACCAAGCGCACACTAGGGACAATTTAGGATCACCAATGCACCTAACCTGCATGTCTTTGGACTGTGGGAGGAAACCCACGCAGACACGGGGAGAACCCAGGAAGCGAACCCAGGTCTCTTTACTACAAGGCAGCAGCGCTACCACTCAGTTGTAATTTCTTCAAACTAAATAAAGAGAAAACAGAAATCTTAGTTATTGTAAAAATTGGATATAGTGAGGGTATTAGAAATAAACTTGATCCATTAGACTTAAAAGTCAAGGCAGAGGTAAAGAATTTAGGGGTAATTATTGACTCTGACTGAAATTTAACATCACATATTAGTCAGATTACCCGGACAGCATTTCTTCACTTAAGGAATATAGCAAAAGTTAGACCTCTTATAACTTTGGAAGATGCTGTAAAGTTAATTCCCGCTTTTGTTTTTAGTCGACTAGATTACTGTAACGCAATCCTCTCAGGACCACCAAAAAAAGACATGAATCAGTTACAATTAGTGCAGAATGAAGCTGCCAGAATCTTAACTAGGAAAAGAAAATCTTAGCACATCACACCAGTCTTAGTGTCACTACACTGGTTACCTGTGCCATTTAGAATTGACTTTAAAATACTGCTGATGGTTTACAAAGCCTTAAATAATCTCGCTTCGTCATATATTTTGGAATGCCGGTCACTTTACACTTCAAATTGTAACCTTAGATCTTCAAATGAGTGTCTACTTAGAATTCCAAGAGCTAAACTTAAAAGAAGTGGTGAGGCGGCCTTCTGCTGTTATGCACCTCAAATCTGGAATAGCTGACCAATAGAAATTTCCCAGGCTAATACAGTGGAGCACTTTAAAAAACTGCTAAAAACCCATTATTGTAACATGGTTTATAGCTAGATAGATGTTAGTGTAACCCTGTTAAATGGTATATGCATTGAATTATAATTTTTTTTCATAACTCCATAATCCATACTAACCCCTACTTTCTCAGCTGTTCTTTTTCTGGTTTTCTGTAGTGGCGTTCTGAGCCACGACCACCTGATCAGGGAACTGTGCTTTCCCTACATTGATGGATTGAAGGCCAGAGGTCAACATGTCCATCATCATCAAATTCTTCCATTTGAAACCTTAAAGTCATAAGGACTGACTGAGATCATTAAAGTTAGGTAGAATGCCCAGTGGGGGCCGTGTTGGTTTTTTGGCCTTGGAACCCTTGCAGATTTTATTTTTTTCTCCAGCCCATCTGGAGTTTTTTTTTCTGTCCTTACTTTATTTTTGTTTCATATAAAGTTTTCTTTCTTCATCTTGTAAAGCACTTTGAGCTACACCATTTGTATGAAAACATGCTCTAGAAATAATTGTTGCAATTGTTTGCAGTATAGGATGAGGTGCTGTAAGCCAAAATGGAGCTCACTGGCTACTCACAAAGGACTTTGCTCTCGATCAGACAATCTCTTAGTGAAAGAAACTCAACTTTTGTACTTTGTGTCTGTGTTTCATCTTAAAGTCTGATTTTGTCCTATTAACATGTTGAAATATAAAATGACTTAATCAAAACCTGCTACATATTAAACTATTTTTCTGCTCTGCTCTTCTAGAAAGACCTTTAAAACGTGAAACTTCAGCTTGTCCTAGACAACATTACAACATCCCAGAAAGAAGTTGGAAATCTTCAGAAGTTTGTCACTTCCGGCCACATGACCCAGGGCCACCATAAAGTAGCAGCTCAAGAGAAGATTTGTAATTTTACTCTCTGACCTTTGAAAAGATGGATGGTCCATTCAGCACAAATGAAGAGTACCCTCATGAGGGCATAGACCTGCAGGAAGATCTGTCTCCTTGAAATAAATGAACAGATCTCAGGGTTAGGATGAAGACTTGAAAGTATTGTTTAAAAAAGGAATGTTCAGGTATGCCAAAATGGACATAGTGTGTGTGTGTGTATGTGAAAGAGATAGACTAAGAGATGATCAACATGATGATGTGGTCATATTTCTATCTATCTATCATGTAACTCCTTTCCTATCTATCTATCTATCTATCTATTGTGGCCATAAAAGGGTGCTCCAGTTCCCCAAACCTGACACAGACAGACACAACGCACAAGTCCAGCACAAACATAGGCTTTAATTATGGGAAACACCTCCCAGAATCATTTCCCACAGCATAAGTACAACACAGTACCAATGCAATACAATAAATCACACTTCTTCCTTCCTTTATCTCTCTCTCTCCCTCCTCATTTCTGCCTCCACTTGTTCCAGCAAGCTTTGTCCTCCATCCTCCCAACTCTGGCCCTTAAAAGGAAAGCAGTAGGCTTCTTTTATGCTGCATCCGGGAGTGTATCCAGTGGCCCGTTAGTGTGGTTCGTAAAAACTTCAGGGTGTGGTGGAAGACTGATGAAACAGGGTTCACTAGTCCCCGCAGCACCCCCTGGCACCCAACAGGGCTGAGCCGCAGAGCTCCATCTACTATGGAGCCTTTTGGGAATCTGTGGCAATGTAGCATCCCAGGGGGCTGCCATTTAGTAATCCGGGGGAAATAATGCCATGTTCCTGCTTTTTCCCCATGTCCTTCAAGTTCATAGGCACCATGGCCGGATATGTGTCCTGGCCATCTGCCACACTATCTATCTATCTATCTATCTATCTATCTATCTATCTATCTATCTATCTATCTATCTATCTAAAGAGCAGCACTTCTAAGGCTCTGCTTAATTCTATTGGCACGGTTATGGGGCTGCCGGTGAGTTTTGGGTGGTATCCTGGCTTAGACTGTCGGACTGACTTGGGAAAGTTAAGAGCAGATAGTGTTGCTCCTGCTCCCATTGAGTAGTGTGAGGCTGAACTAGCAGTGTAACGGTGAGGGAAGTGGACCCAAAAGAAAAAAAACACAATTACAGCTGCATAGAATCAGCCATGAGAGATTGGACTGGTGGCAACAACATTAAAGGGCAACCAGTAACCCTCATAGGAGTTGTCACTTGGACCCAAAAAACAGAGAGAGCTCTTCTCGTAGAAAACAATTATACTGTGCAGAGAGCAGTACAATTTATGTTTTTTTGTGCAACAAAGTTTTTTTTGTTTTTGTGTTTTATTAGGTTGGAACACCAACAATTCTAATGCCTTAGTCATGCTTTGGTTCACAAAGGAAAACTGGATTACCTGGAGGAGAACCTACAGTGAGTGACACAGGGTGACTGTGCCTACATGTGTGAGATACAAACCCAAAATGCAGGATCCATGAGGCAACAGCACAAACCATTCAACACCCCACCTAAATCACAGCCACAAGTGGATTATTATTAATCAAGAAACAAACACAATACAAAAAGGTTTGAATTTGTTTTTAGCACTGCTCCCTAACTTCTTACAACAAAAAAGTTGTATAACTCTTTCAAACAAACCTCAGCTTAAGGCATAGTTTATGCTTTTTCCGGATCAGTGGCAGTGTTAATTTTTAAATACCCTGGTTCAAGTAGACCCTATTCTGATTGGCTACAGGGTCTTCCTGAAACGATTCAAACACAAGGATAAGTGTCCGCAGCGGCATTTGGCTGATGCATCATGGGAGATAAGTCCTAAACCATACCAGTGCCTACTAGTAGTGAGGAATGCAGTTTCCATAATCTTTGGATTGCACCTGCTGGGATTCTAGAAGAAGCAGACATCACTTGTCAAAGTGCATCAGGTTTGATGATAAAGTAACACATTCATGCACGTTTATTAAATGGTGCTGCCTGGTTATCATAAAAAAAAAAGTTAGCCTTTTTAATGGACTTTTAAAAATGCAGCATAATTTATTTCATCTTATTTGAAAATTCTTGGAATAATAGAAAGTCATTACTTTCAAGAAAAGAACAAAAAACCTCAGACATAATGAATGCCGAGGGAGACAGGTTAATCCAAGTATGAGAAAAGGAAATCCGCAAGCGGTCCCACTTATGATACAGATAAAGCGTGCATCCCACTGCTCCCACAGTCATGTGTTCTCGCTGATTTTATTCATTCGCATATCATATCGGAATGTCTAACTTTGCACTCCATTAGGATCTCTTGGTTTTTGGAATGCTAAGCAATTTAAACTTAAATAATTGAACCAGAGAGCGACGCTTGTTTCAAAGTGTCCATTTATGACACTGACTTTGTAACCTCTAATGTACCGCTGTTTCTGTGCCTTGTTTGAATTCAAGGACCACCCTGATTGTTTTGAATTTGGTTAAGGTGACATAACCTTTAATCTGGACCCCTTCATAGGGCAAGAAGTGCGAGAGTAAGGTGCAAAGTGTAGATAAGAACAAAACTGATGTGAGCAGAGAAGTAAAGGGTTACGGTATGAGGAATGTCGTCAGGATTAGGTGATCTCCCTCACGAATCAGCACAGAGCTCTCTGCTATTAATGTGAATGAAGAAGAGAAGAAGAAGAAGGGAAATAACAAGATGGTGTCACATGTGTGCAAATAGGGGACAGCCAAAGGGCTTGATTGGGCGTGAAAAAACGGAAGATAGCGGGTTAAAACAGAGCGCTAATACCTTTCTTTCCTTCTCATCAACAGAAAGAGGGAAGATCAAAAAACTCCTACCTGAAGCAACGTTCACATCTCTACTGCCATGGCACTCACTACAGAAGACTTCTCTTCCATCTCCACCGAATTAGCTCACTTTCGGTCTCACCATGAAGACTTCAGTTCCATCTCCCAATAATGCAATCAACATCGCCTCCGTTTAGCTAATTTTCTCCCCACCAATTGTACTTCCTGAAAATCCTCTATAAAAGGTTGAAGAAACCATTATGTAACAGTCAAATGTTTATTTCAATTTACTTTGACTTTACTTTAAATGAGTGGACTCTTCATCCAGTATACAGGGAGGCCCCCAACCCTTGATCTGCCGTCTCTGTGCTCTTATTTTATTACAATGGTCAGGTCTGCAGATAACAACAGCAACAACCTGTGTGAATAAGGGAGAAACATTCCAGGTGGGTTAAACATGTGCTATGAAACATTGCTGTTAATATCCTGTACCACACTACTTGGCGCAAAGAATTATTCTGCTCAATTTGTAGAATTCTCATTCATTGTCTATAACGCAGTGGAAAAGCAGTGTTCTGTATTATCATCAATTGGAAAACATTCTAATACTTTTTAGGAGGATCTGTTCATAACTGTTTCAGAACTTGACAAGAATTTATTAATATGCAGTGGGATTCAAAATGTATTCAGACTCCTTTACTTTCTGTACACTTGATGTAGATTTGATTTTCAATTTTAACTTATTGTATTTTTGTGAGGTATCTCAGCTGCGTAGCTGCTGATCGGAAAGCTCTACAGCGGGTTGTGTCAAGAGGATTGTCAGGGTGCCCCAACTTCCGGCCCCAGAGGATATTTATAGCACACTCCGCCTCAGGAAAGCCTCCAGCATCTGTATGGACTCCACTCAGTTATGCCACAGTCTGTGTGAACTTCTCCCATCCGGCAAACACATCAGAGCCTTTCCTGCATGGACCTCGAGGCTCAGAATCAGTTTCATCCCAAGAGCAATAAACACACTCAATTAGCCCATTAAGTGTTCCTGGTAAAGCACTTTGCACTATATGTAAAGTAGTGCTTATGTTTTCATATTGCATATTTTTATTATTGTATTGTACTATTTTTGTCGTTTTATGGGAAGATTATTATTTTGTGGTGGAGTTGCACATTCAATCTCATTATACTATGTGCAATTACAATAAAGGAATTCATCCATCTATCCATCCATTATCCAACCTACTATATCCTAACTACAGGGTCACGGGGGTCTGCCAGAGCCAATCCCAGCCAATGCAGGGCGCAAGGCAGGAAACAAACCCTGGGCAGGGTGCCAGCCCACCGCAGGGTGCACATACACACACCGAGCACACACTAGGGACAATTTAGAATCACCAATGAACCTAACCTGCATGTCTGCGGGCCACAAGGAGCTGCTTTCATAAAATGTCTTTTTTTGTGCCACACTAGTGCCTGTGTCTGTTGTGTCATGTGTTTGGGGAGCTGTGTGCCCCTTGGTGGTCACAATATATATACACACCGACTCAGACACAATTTCCAATTAAGGTTTTTATTGTGTACTCTTACTAATCAAGTTTCCCACACCACAACTACAACTCTTCTTCCACGCTTCTCAGCAAGCTTCTTCCTCCTCCTCCTCCTCTTCCCAACTCTGGCTCCTTCAGTTGAGGCAGGTTGCTCCTCTTATACCAAACCTGGAAGTACCTCCATTGTCCCGAGACTGCAGTTTGGGAATACTTTCAGGTGAGGTTAGAGCCCGACAAAGCAGGGGTTAGCTAGTCCCTCTCGGCTCCCCCTGGCAGCACCCACACAACCCAACAGGGCTGAGCCAATGAACTTCAGTTCCTATTGTGCCCGTCGGAATCCATGGTGGTACTGTATCCCAGGGGTGCTGCCATTTTAGCATTTTGAAGGTGCCCTGAACACACTATCTTTTCCTGTCCTTCCATGCCATGGGGTAAGGATCTTGATTCAGTTCCAGCTGGAATGCCAGTTCCCGTGTGGCACCCCTCACAATATGTAATATATTGCCAGTAACAGGGTCTGAATATTTTCTGAATTCTCCGTATTTTCTAGGATTTCTGAACACTTATTTGTCAGACAAGATGTTGACAGTCAAGCACGCACATCTTACCCACAATGTTATTTGAAACTATGTGTACAATTATGGAATTTTATTTAATTGTCGGCCCTGTCTGCTGGGGCTGTGGTTCCATGAGGCCTAAACAGATTACCACCAGCTCCTTATAATCAGAAAAATGCTGAAATAGCTGAAGAAGGAGGCAACAGACTGGAAGACACAGATGATTACAAATGACAGTACATTAAACAACTCCTTTTTACTAATTTCAATCAACATGTTGCCATTGCCACCCTGTAAATTTAATCAGGGCTAACATCATCTTCTGTCAAGGGTATGGGCATACATCATCTGCTAGTGGCTGCCACACCTAGGTGACATCACGATGGAGGAGCACAGATTGCCTTTCATTGTAATGACATAAGACATAAATCGTAGACACATTTTTATGCAATCTAATATTTCAGAGCCCATGAAAGCAGAGTCTGCGAAAAGGCGGACATGATGACATGCAAATGGCTTTCACTGTTTTGCTTTCGTCAACAAGGTTGTAATGGTTGTCTTGGATATGGGTGGGTGTCACTGGCAGTTTGCACCTTTCCCCTTTCTTGGTAAGGATGGAATGGCTGAATGTGTAAGGCAGGCCAATGGTTCATGGGGAAGGGAGCACCTGGCTCGGTGGGCCAAACAGACTGTAACAATAACAACAAATTTATTTCTATAGCACATTTTCATACAAATAATGTAGCTCAAAGTGCTTTACATGATGAAGAAAAGAAAAATAAAAGACAAAGTAAGAATTAGAATAAGACAACATTAATTAACATAGAATAAGAGTAAGGTCCGATGGCCGGGGAAGACAGAAAAAACAAAAAAAAACTCCAGATGGCTGGAGAGAAAAAATAAAATCTGCAGGGGTTCCAAGGCCACGGGACCGCCCAGCCCCCTCTAGGCATTCTACCTAACATAAATGAAACAGTCCTCTTTGTATTTAGGGTTCTCTTGGAAGGACTTGATGATGATGGTCATGCAGACTTCTGGCTTTTAATCCATCAATGTAGGACATCACAGTGCTTTGATTAGGTGGTGTTGGCGCTGGTCGCCACCACAGAAAACCGGGAAAAGAAACAGAAGTGAGAGTAGGGGTTAGTACAGATTTTAGAGCCACCATGAATAGTTATTATAATGAATTGAATATACAGAGTATCAGGATTAAATGAAGATGAAGTTATGAGAATGCCATGTTAAAGTAATGTGTTTTTAGCAGTTTTTTAAAGTGCTCCACCATATCAGCCTGGCAAATTCCTATTGACAGGCTATTCCATATTTTAGGTGCATAACAGCAGAAGGCCGCCCGCCTCAACACTTCTTTTAAGTTTTGCTCTTGGAATTCTAAGCAGACACTCATTTGAGGATCTAAGGTTACGATTTGGAATATAAGGTGTCAGACACTCCGATATACTGTATAAGATGGAGTGAGATTATTTTGTAAACCTTAAGCAGTATTTTAAAGTCAAGGGGTGGAGCCGACAATATGTACCTATAAATGAGTAAAAAAGCTGAAGGAGTAGAAGAGACCAAAAGGAGAATCAGACACCACCAAAAATGGCGAGAGGGAAAGCTATTCAAACTGCATGGAGAAAAGTCAAGTGAACCCGGGATCATTTCCAATTGAATTTATTAAAACCAAATAACATTCCATACAAGCAAGTCAAGTTTTGCAAAACTAAGTTCGAATAAAGTCAATCCCCACTCTTGAGAAAGAGAACTAGGCCAACAGAATAAAACTGTAATAGTAGGATAAATAAATAAATATGTACAGTAAATACTAGGGGGTTCGCCCCCTGCTCGCTTTGCTCGCCAACCCGAGGCCTGCGCTACGCACCAGCCACTTCACGTTTCTGCCGCTCACTTTGTGAAGAGGGGGGGCTGAATGCACCCCAAGGAGACGTGGATGGTCCTCCGAAACCCCCACTTAAACGGTGATACAATGGGAAACAAATAGTCTTTTTTTTTACCTCCTCTTTGCTCGATCAGCTGCTGCTGTGCTCGTGTGGTGCTTTGAACATTTAAAAGCCTGTACAGCAGCTGTCCTACTCTTTGTCTTTTATTTCCAGCCCCGAGTGTGGTTAAATCTCTTGGCACAAAGTCTCGTCTTGGGGGACATGAGTTCTTGATATTTTTTAGTTTATAATTTAAAAACGGAATAAGAATCTGAAAATCTAACAACATCATATTAAAGTTCAATACATTCTAAAAAGCTTGATACCAAACATATATACAATATGTAGGTTTTAAAATAAGACCCATTTAAAGCGTGACAAAAAAAAGTCCCATAAAATCGTTGCACAAAATCGTTTTAGGCTTTTAGGCTTAGAATTTTATATAGAGAGAGTAGAAATAAATAAACCAAACCCAAACCTTTATAAAAAATAAATAGCTTATTTTAACAAAGGCTTTACATGTCCCAAAACTCCAAAGAGCACAGAGGAGATGCCTGAAGAGACAAGGAAGACAAGGCAAATAATGAATTCAGATATTACTATAAACAGAATATAAAAGGACATTAAAATAAGGGTTGTACAACTATCTAAATGCAGTTAATTAAGGCACTAAAAGAAATGAAGTGAAATATTAGTTCAACGTTAGGTAAATCTTAACATCAGGGCCCTAAATATTAATTAACATTAGGACTATTAGTACTAAACATTAAGATTAGGATTGAGAAATGGGGCGGGACATTAAACTTTAGGATCAGGGGTGAGACTTAACATGAGGGATCTGAGGTGACAGACTGTTTTAACCTCAGGACCCAGTTAGAGTGGGGTTAAGATTAGGATATGGGGTGGGGAAGTACCTATAAAACCAAATCACCCAGCTCTAATTTTAACATCAGGGCTTTTAAACAGTATTTTCATTTTTAAATCAAAACTCCTGTTAAGTCAATTCTATGGTCTTAGAAAAACATGGGGAAAATACCTATACTGTCATTTTGGCAAGCCAATAATTAACTAAATTTGTATTGTTGTCCGCATATTTGCATTGGGTGTGACGAGGATGGACAGGATTAGAAACGAGGACATCAGAGGGTCAGCTCAAGTTGGACTGTTGGGAGACAAAGACAGACAGGTGAGATTGCATTGGTTTGGACATGTGCAGAGGAGAGATGCTGGGTATATTGAGAGAAGGGTGATAGGGATAGAGCTGCCAGGCAAGAGGAGAAGAGGAGGGCCTAAGATGAGGTTTATGGATGAGGTGAGAGAGGACATGCAGGTGATGGGGGTAACAGAACAAGATGACGAGGACAGAAAGATATGGAAGAAGATGATCTGCTCTGGCGACCAATAACAGGATCAGCCGAAAAAAGAAGAAGAAGTAAATCACGAGCCAATGCCAAGGTCAGGCACTCCGGTTGGTCCAATTTCCTCTGTAGAGTGAATCTTGAAGCCAAAACCACCTTAGTGTTACTGATCCCCAAGTTAGGGTAGGGGACGTGAGCCTTAAGGGTAAGCTCTGGCACACAGACCCAATCATTAGAAACTAATTCAAATTCTGGTAATTCAGTTGTCATGAAAACCTAAACATTAATTTTTTTTTCATTAAGACCATGAGGGAAATAAGTGTCTAATGTATCCATCCATGTGGCATAGCAGGTCCACAGCTCAGATCGAAAAGGCCAGTTTTTAAATAGATAATCACTGCACTCGCGGCTTAAAGACGGGGTGTGGTATTGTGTGGCCAGAAGCGGTTCCTGGATGCTGCATCAGGTGGGCATTTCTTTGCTTATGTGCACAGGTGAGGAGTCGTCCACATTCGTAATTGAAGCCGGGAGCTGCTAATCGCCACACCTGAGCCACATCCCTGTAATTAATAGGAGAAGCGTGAAGTGGAAGGGGGAAGAAAGAAACTTAACTGAGGTTAAAGGAGAAGAAGAAGGAGAAAGGAGAAAGCCGGTGCGTGAGTGAGGGAAGGCTCGCTCGCCATCGAGAGCAAAAGGCGACTGGGAGAGGCGAGCCCTAGCGGGGTGTTTGGTGGCACCTAGGGGCCGACGGTAGTGGTCACTCCTGCTGAGCGTTTGTGTGGAGTAAGGCTGACCGGGAGAAGGTTGGCTTGCCGGATCAGGTCAAGAAGGCAGAAGGAGTCGGAGATTTGGAGTGGAACCCCAGCGTGAGCACCCTGGCCGTTGGTGGAAGCCAAGTCTTGGTCTGGCAGAGGGCTGAACGAAGCCAGGGATTGGGAGGCCTCCAGACCAGTACACGTTAGAGAAGGTCAGGTGCAGGTAGGGTGACTCCCCAGGTGCATACTCTGGATGGGAGAAGCAGGGGAGTCGCCAGTAGAAAGAAGGCACCGGGCTTTGTTTTTAAAAGGACTGCTTCTAGCCATTGTTTTTAACCTTGTTTTAAAAGGATCTGTTTATGTGATTTTAACCTCCACATTTTTCACTTGTTTTTAATGGATTATTTATTTATTGAACTTAATGCACTGCACTTGTTTTTGAATTCTTTGTTCTTGGCTTTGTTTTAAATAAAAGCACTTTGCACCATCCCCTTGCTTCGTCGTTAATGTCTTCACTGTTGTGAATTAGACGCTATATAGTGCCCGACCCGGCACAGATTCACACTGAGGCACGTGTAAAAAGACACAGGCTTTTATTTTTCTCCAGCTGGAGGGCACGTCTTCCTCGTGAACCCCCGAGCCACAACACAGTCCCAAAAGCACTTAAATCACAGACCAAACACCCTTCCTCTGACACCACCACTCCTCGCAGGCAACCTCGTCCTCCTCCTCCCGATTCTGGCCCAGAGTGGTGGTTGCCGGTCTTTTTTATAGCCCACCCGAAAGTGTTCCAGGTGCTTGACCACCTGGTTCCAATTGCACTTCCGGGCGGGGCTGAAGAGTTGTCCAGCTGGGCTGTGGAATCCATGCAGCACCCCCGGGCGGCCACCCCAACTCCCAACCAGGCTGTTGAGGACTCCATCTCCCATGGAGCCCTGCGGGAGGTTGAGGCATTACCGCCGGCCAGAGCGGCTGCCACCAAGCATCCCGGGCGAGGTATTGAGCTGCCCATGGTTGCTCCCCTGGAACATATGGAACCCGGCCGCCCGCCACACTGTCCAGCTCATTTGGTTACATTACTGACGGTGTCGGGTTCGAGAGCTCCCAGAAGCCAGATGTGGGAGCATGGAGCAGAACCTGCATCGTCACAATCCACTCTTTTTCGTTTCTTAGTCTCATTGTCTTGTTCCAGTAGGAAGCATGTTCCAAAGCATACATTTGTGGAATATGGCTTGTTTGAGAAAAATGTTCATATAATGTTGCTCTCTTACTCTGATTTTCCATTAATCTGAGGTGTTGGATAAATCGTGCTTTTAATGAATTCTTACAATTTATTGATGTTAGTTGAAATTGCTAAAGAATAGGCAGTTCTATTTTTAATTGAGAACTAACCATTATTTTTTTGTGAACAAAGGTTAAGTCTGGCAGTCCAGGCACAATTAAGCTTCCGTGTAATAATCTGGACACCTTTCAGTCAGTAGTCCACTTTAATTAGCTGTCTGAGAATTTCCGAGTCCACCCTTAAATAGGGTGGAGGGCTGTTCCTGTAGGTGATTGGCAGGTGGCCCCGCCCCTTGGGGAGCCACCCACAAAACACAAGGAACATTACCAAGGCCACGCCACTTTCCCAACACACACATTCACACCGAAAAAGGTACATTATAAGCAAAAGAAACATTAATACAAATAAATAATACAAAATTAAACAATAAAATACAACTGTGAACATTGGCCGGGGGAAATGCAGCCTGAAATGTGACAGTGGCTGAAGCCACCTTGTTTTGCTTTGCTTTGTTTCTGGGCCGAAACAGCCATCCTTGTCATTGAAATTAAAAAATATATATATATAAAAATACTTTTTAAAAACCACGCTTATATTAAGTTAAAAAGTGTACTAAAAAGTAAAAAACAAGTCTCTCATACATCACTCGTGCTTTTGCTAAGATTTTATTGATTGATGAAAAGCGCCCACGCTTTTATTTTACGGGTGATGTATGAGAGACTTATTTTTACTTTTTAGTACACTTTTTAACTTAATATAAGTGTGGTTTTTAAAAAGTATTTTTTTTTTTTATTTATATATTATTTTCAACTTTGTTGTCTTGGGTTTGTTTTAGTATAATTTTGTAATCAAAATTTTAACACTTTCTTTAATATATCAGTCCGTTTCTAGCACCATCTATTGGTGAAATCTTGAACTATTCTTCATATGAAAATTTCATTTCTTAATTAACATGGAGCAATTGATCAATTTGTGAAACTGATTATTGATTCATGTATTGTCATCGGAAGAGAGTGTCAAGTCATTTGGACAATAGGAAGTGGGTTAAATATCGATTACAAGATTTGTACCAGACAACAAACAGGTGAAGTTAAAAGAAGCGTGATAAAAAGGGGTGACCCTGTTAAAGCTCCAAGCTTTTCTTAATTTATTCTGGTCTGTCACAAAAGGTTAATCATTAAAATTTTCATGAATTTTTTATTTTTTGTTGTTAATAAATCCAACGCAGACTGTTGCTGTCAGTAGTATGGTTCAGGTTCGTGTTTCTCTAAGAGTCCATTGCCTTTCTCTCTGGTCACACTTAGCAGTGTCTATAAAAAGTGTTCACCCCCGTGGAACTTTTCATATGTTCTTGTTATACAACATTGAACTCCACTGGCTTTATCAACAGGGATCAACAGAAGATGTCAATGTGAAATTGTAAGTCCTCACTGGTGCAGCTCACTGGTTCTAGAAGTCACAGAATGAGTTCAATGGTGGTCACCTGACAGTTGATTGTGCTATAAATTGTAAGACGTATGCTGGACCCTTACCCGGCCAGGAAGCCATAAAGGAAGGACAGCATGGCAGGAGGCATAACCCAGCATGGGATGGGGCTGGATCGCTGTCCCACTCAAGGGGAATAAAGGGGGTGGGGAGGCATTGTGCATCATGAGCAGTTCCTCCCCCAGTATGATAGATGGCAGTGCTCTGCTGGACTCAGTATGGAAACCTGAGGGGATCCATGAGAGTTGTAGTCCTGAGGGTCAACCCCATCAGGGTCTTTGGATGACACCAGAGGTTGCCACAGGGAGAAAGACCCCCATCTGATCCGGAAGTGCTTCAGTCAGGCTTTGCCCCTGGGTCTAACATAAAAACAAGTCATCTAGCCTCCTCCAGCTGAGTCAGAGTCAGAAGGA
This sequence comes from Polypterus bichir lapradei, assembly GCA_026402145.1. NCBI lineage: Eukaryota > Metazoa > Chordata > Cladistia > Polypteriformes > Polypteridae > Polypterus > Polypterus bichir. The sequence goes on from JANRMT010062841.1 coordinate 15,020,451, forward strand.
GGAAGGCAAAGCTCACCTGGAGGAAGAAAAGAAGAATGATTGTGGTATGGACTGTGGAAAAGGAACTTTGTAAAATAAAAATGTTTATTTTGGACTCGGGACTGTTTTGATGTGGTGTGCCTATGGGTTTTGGGACTCAGTGGCGCCCCCTCTCTATCACAAAATGCACCTGTAGGCAGATTGGCCAACTTGTGGTGAGTTACTATGGTGGCCTAACCAACAAAATGAAGACAATAGAAAACACCTGGCAACTCTGTGAAAAGACGATTGAAGAGCACTTGCTATGTAACTGTTAAGTCGTACAGATTTTTAAGATCAGGGACTGGGAGATGACACATAAATCAAGTTACCAAAAGTCCACCCCATCTTCTGCCAAACCCAAAATCAGAAGAGGTAATAATAGTGAAAAGACTCAGACAGCTCAAAAATAACAAGAATGAAAGCATGCACTTGTGAAGTCGTTCTTTTCCCATTAATGTGATAAATTGGCTAGTCCCATGCTGGCTTTTATGAGGACATCACACTTTGTGCCTTTCCGGAGCATTTGAGGTGGAATCTGCCAGGAAGAGTGAAATCACCTGCCCAAATCCAGGTGTGCAAAGCTTGTAGAGACTTACCCCAAATAAACTCAAAGCTGGACTTGTTGCCACAGGGGCTTCTGCAGAGTATTGCATTAGGGGTCTGAGTGCTTCTATGTATGAGAGATTTCATCTTTTGAATTTTATTAAGATTTGCAAACCTTTCTGAAATTTCAGTTTGTCATTATGGGTTATTGAGTGTAGACTGATACAGAAAAATGGCAAATGCATCCACTTAAAGTTAAATAAAGTGTGCAGAAAGTGAAGGGGTCTGCGTAATTTCCCAATCCACAGTAAATAGAAGTTGTCAAATAAAGCCAAAAACAAAATATGGAGGGTAAATCGATGAGGAGAGCTCAGTAAACAGCAGGTTGTGGAGCGTCAGCCCCCAGTTTGTGTCCATTTGTTTGCGCTGGTTTGAGGGTTAAGTCTGGCACTCTAACAATCCAGGCACAATTAAGCCTCTGTGTAATAATCTGGACGCCTTTCAGTCAGTGGTCCACTTTAATTAGCTGTCTGAGAATTTCCGAGTCTACAGACTTCTTTGTGGCTCTGAGCCACCAGTAAAGGACGGACCTCAGCCATTATAAATTCAGCTTTCAATTACTCTCTGATTGTGAGGCACTGGAGGCAGGCCCGACGGATTATCCTTGTTTAAAACAACAAAAATAGATAAAGAATACTGGACAGAATGCAAAATTCGAAATTCCTTTGCTACACCAAATTTACAGAGAGATGTTATGTCTACCAAATATTATTCAGCTATAGTAACGTAATGTTCTGGAGTTTTCATTTTGTAGTTATCTAATGCATTTACTCTTTCATTATAGCCAATTCACATGAACATTATTAAATAAGCATTACATTATTTGGCAACGGTGATGTAATTTTCATAATATTTATTGTTTTATTTGTTCCTTAAATGTATTCCCTCATCACAATGAATTCAGATGAAAATGGTTATGCGTGTTTAATGCTATCCAACTATCATCATGCAGCTTTCTTTATTTCTTTTTTTCTTCCATCCATCCATTCATTTAACTAATGCCCTAGTCTTAGAGCCACGGAGAGAAGGAGCCCCCCGGGTGAGCAACATTTTCATCAAGTAAGCAATGCAGAGAAGTCATTACAAAGGCAAATAAAATGTTAGGTTATAGCATAAAAACTGTTGAATTGAAGTCAAGGGGCGCTATGGTCAAACTATATAAAGAACTACTGAGACCACATCTGGAGTCCTCTATACTGTGCTGGTCACCACGGCACAAGAAAGACATAGCAGCACTTGAAGCTGTGCAGAAGAGAGCAACCAGGAGCATCATGGGACTTAAAGACGTGTTCTACTGTGACAAACTCTGAGACTTAAACCTGAAAACACTGAGTGGGGACCTCATCCAAGTATTGAAAATCTTCAAAGGCATCGATAAAGGAGATCCAGCAACATGGACAGATAGATAGATAGATAGATAGATAGATGGGAAAGGCACTATATGATAGATAGATAGATAGATAGATAGACAGACAGTCAAGACCCACACCCAGCCAGGATGCCTAAGAACTTAAAGGACAGAAGAAGAGAGCAGGCATTGGCATTATCTCCCCCAGATTCCTAGAAGGCAGCTCACCTGAGTTGCTACTGTGCCACGGATTCCCAAAGGGCTTCATGGGAGGTGGACTTCTGCAGCTCATCCCTATTAGGTTCCATGGATGCCTCCAGGGGATTCTGTAGAGACTAGTGAGCCCTATTTCAACGGTCTTCCACCTCACCTAAAAGTTCTTCCAGATCACACTAACAGGATACACTCCTGGATGCAGCACAAAAGAAGCCTAATGCTTTCCTTTTAAGAGCCAGAGTTGAGAGGATGGAGGACAAAGCTTGCTGAGAGGAGTGGTGGCAGAAATGGGGAGAGAGACAGACAGACAGACAGACAAAGAGGAAGGAAAGAAGGAAGGAGTTGTTTCATTGTGTTGTTTTTGTACTGTGTTGTACTTGTGCTCTGGGAAATGATTCTGGGAAACGTTTCCCATAATTAAAGCATATGTTTGTGCTGGGCTTGTGCCTTGTGTCTATGCTTCAGGACTCAATAGATAGATAGATAGACAGATAAGAAAGGCACTATCTATCTATCTATCTATCTATCTATCTATCTATCTATCTATCTA
>JANRMT010062841.1:15024104-15040798 GCA_026402145.1 Polypterus bichir lapradei
GATAGATAGATAGATAGATAGATAGATAGATAGATAGATAGATAGATAGATAAAAAATGCAGTTTTGTGAAAAACACACAAAGAAATGGTTTCACACATAAATCAATATAGATAGATAAATAGATAGATAGATAGAGATGACACTGTTCAGTGGATGCAGTGGATTCTTCATGATTGACAGGAGTTTGCTTAATGCCCGTCGCTCTGCTACAGATGTTAAACTGTTCAACTTTATTCCTACAATAGATAGATCAACGTAAAACAACTGTTGCTGCGTGCTGTGTCTGCTGTCGGTGCCTGGTTCGGTGTCTCTGGCAGGAGAGGCTGCACATGGGTGGCTCAATGGCCAGCAGGAAGGTGTGGCAGGCTGGCTGCCTGGCTGTGTCTTCACTGGGCAGGTAGGCGGCAGTGACAGTCGCAGTGAGATGCAATCAGGTTTGTACCTCTTGTCATTGTAAGTGGTGGTCCTCCCAAGCGAACACTGCCATAGGCACTTCAGCGACACAAACATGTTCAGGACTACGATCAGCTGACAACTGATCAGCTGATGCTGGTAGCTCACGCTCATTTTCAGTCGCCATCTCCAGATCACTTGCATCAAAATCAGAGTCCGACAAGTCAGAGTGCACCTCAGTGATAATGCACAATATGTCGTCCACAGAGTATTTTGCTTTGCGCATTATCTTTAGTCTTTCATCAGATGTTGATGCCATTTCAGAGGTTGTTTGCTCTTCGCTACTCACACACGCGCAGGAAATTGAGGTCAAATCAATCAAGCTAACCTTCCTTCTAGAAAAGAGAGTCAAACTAAGACATAATGGTGAGTTTTATCGCAGTTTACAGCTGATACCCTTGAACTTTGGCAAAAGTCGACCTCCACCATGAAAGAGTTAAAGAGGGATGACTGGGTTGGCACCCCAAATTTTTTTCTATTGTGGACCTCCAGTTCTCCCTGGTGAGTGCCATTCAGCTTCTTCTCCCAACTCCTACTTTCCCGGCTGAAGCAGAGCTGCTCCCTTTATCCAGGATCCTGGAGTATTTCTGTCCCTTGGAAGATGGAAGTCCCGTGTAGTAGGGACCATTAATCCCTGCAGAGTCCCCCTGGAGGCACCTATGGAACCCAACAGGACTACGGTTCCCCACATGCCCTGCGGGTAATCACACAAGTACCATAATCCAGGGATGCTGCCATCCAGTGGTTTGGGGGAATTAATAACCTAAATAAGTTGCGTTCCCCCCCACTCCCTCCATTGTATTAGCATCCCAGCTGGTTAAGGATCCTTTATCAAGTCCTTCTGGGATGGCAGCACACCCATTCCTGTTTGTCTCCTGGCTGTGGCAGGGACCACCGTGATTATTTGGTGGGCATTACTCCTGTCCAGATAAGGAAACTTGAATCATCCTGGGCCGGGATACCAGCCCGTGCCTGCCATCCAATGCACCTTTTACACATTTTGATCAAGATGACTTATTAAATGAAGCAGTCTGTTGAAGAGGATTTATGTAACCCATATTTTTGTTGATTTTGCTTAGGACCCTAAGCTGGTTTGATCCCCACCACAAAACTAGCTTTACAGTAATGATGGGACTTTTACCTACTTAAGTGACACACTATTTGACAGCTTAGTATCTTTCAGCATGCACCTTGCAACTGAAATAGTAATGACACACATTCAATGTGAAAATGTCACTGGTGACTGACTTTATCTTCAAAGTAATCTGACGGAGGAAACTGAGCCTTTCATGGGGGAAACAGAACACTTAAAATGATGGTAATATAGACACAGAAATTGCCTTCACAAAATAATTACCACCTAATTACAGCACTTCATGTATTCTCCAATTGAAAGCCTGATGTAGGCCTCGCCTGGGAACGCTCTGCTTTTGAAACGTGAGCCTTGTTTAAAATCATCCCGATCTCCAGAACACGCAGAAATCTAAGCAGCTGGTTATTTTATACCTGGAGTTCTGAGTTCTGCTGATAAAGCATGAATGGGCGCTAAGTAACTACTCTTCCAGTATGACTACAACTTCACCTTGTTTTTCTCACGATTGAGAATACTTGGCACTTAAAACTGTAAAACCATGGGACTTCAACATTGTTTAATTAATATTCATCCATTTTCTAAGGTAAATGACACCTTCCAGATTCACGAAATTGACATTTACGGTTTTTATATTAACAATACTGATAAGAATTTGTTTCGTATAAAATCATCTAATAATCTTCTTCTTCTTTTGGCTGTTCCCCTGTTAGGGGTTGCTACAGCAGATCTTTTTCCCTATTTTCCTGTCCTTGTCATCTTGCTCTGTCACACCCATCACCTGCATGTCCTCACTCACCACATCTATAATCCTCCTCTTAGGCCTTTCATAAAATCATCTAATAATAATAATAATAATAATAATAATAATAATAATAATAATAATAATAATAATAATAATTCTGTATAACAACAACAATATTTATTTATATAGCACATTTCCATACAAATGATGTAGCTCAAAGTGCTTTACAGGATGAAGAAAGAGAAAAAAGACAAAATATAAACAATACAATTAGGTAATACTAATTGACATAAAACAAAAGTATGGTCCGATGGCCAGGAGGACAGAAAAAAACAAAATCTGCAGGATTTCTGAGGCCATGAGACCACCCAGCCCCCCTAACATAAATGATCTCAGTCAGTCCTCATGGTTTTCAGTCTTCACATGGAAAAACTTGATGATGACGGTCATGTGGACTTCTGGCCTTCAGTCCATCAATGTAAGGACATCACGGTAGTAGGTGCACAGATCACCACACCACAGAAAAACGGAAAAAGAACAGCAGAGAAAGTAGGGGTGAGTATGGATTGTGGAGCCACCATGAATGATAATGAAAATTAAATGCATATACAGAATATCAGGATTAAACTAAAATGAAGCTATAAGAAAGCCCTGTTAAAGTAATGAGTTTTAATCAGTTTTTTAAAGTGCTCCACTATATTAGCCTGATGAATTTCTATCGATAAGCTATTCCAGATTTTAGGTGCATAACAGCAGAAGGTCGCCTCACCACTTCTTTTCAGTTCAGCTGTTGGAATTATAAGCAGACACTCATTTGAAGATCTAAGGTTATGATTTGGAGTGTAAGGAGAGAGGCATTCTGAAATATACGACGAAGCGAGATTATTTAAGGCTTTGTAAACTATAAGCAGAATTTTTAAGTCAATTCTAAAGGGCACAGGTAACCAGTGTAGTGACACTAAGACTGGGGTGATGGGCTCAGATTTTCTTTTCCTAGTTAAGATTCTAGCAGCTCTTTTCTTTACTTGTAATCGATTGATGTCTTTTTTGGGTGGTCCTGAAAGGAGTGCGTTACAGTAATCTAGTCGACTGAAATCAAAAGTGCAAACTCATTTCTCAGCATTTTGCACAGTTATAAGAGGTCTAACTTTTGCTATATTTCTTAAGTGAAAAAATGCTGTCCTAATAATCTGATTAATATGTGATTTAAAATTTAGATCAGAGTCAATAATTACCCCGAAATTCTTTACCTTCATCTTGACTTTTAGTCCTAATGGATCAAGTTTATTTCTAATACCCTCATTATATCCATTTTTGCCAATCACTAAGATTTCTGTTTTCTCCTTATTTAGTTTGAGAAAATTACTACTCATCCTTCTATATAAAAGCGGTCGGGATTGTTCTTCCATCCCGTAAGTGCTACGCAGGCGCGGAGTTTCACACACGCCCCGTCCATTTTGCAATGCACGATGGGATTTGTAGTTTTGTTTTTCCAGGTAAAAGATGATTTTCTACTCCAGACTGTGCGATATCTTCTTCTTCTTTCTTACTATATAAAAGCGGTTGGGATTGTCCTTCCGTCCCGTGAGTGGAAAGCGTAGCGGTATTCCGCTTATCACAGACTTACTACTTGCAGCTTGCGGTGCGAAGCGACATGATGTGAGCAGAGTTCTGGTGCTCCCATCGTTCCCTTGCTTTTGTGCGCGATGCGCTGGAAAAATAGACAAAATTATGTCTCTGGAAATAATTAATGTTGATGGAGTACAAATGCCTCACCGCGTAGTAAATATCAGGGGGGTTCAAAAGGGCGACCTCAATATAGAAAAAAAGTTTAAATTTCATCACAAAAATAACAGAAACTACGAGTATTAAAGTAATACCGCTCAAATGCAATATAACCAAATTAATGAGTTTGTATAAAATATCAAATTGATCTACTACATATTGAATTGCCTTAAGAAGTGGTCAACTTAAAAGTCGGTCGCCTTAAAAGGCGGGTCAGCCTAGTCCACACAGAAATACCAGTAAGACATTGGGGTCAGTGAGTCAAGACAGTCGGGGTCATCAGGCACTATTGATAAATACAGTTGTGTGTCATCAGCATAGCTGTGGTGGCTCACATTATTCCTTGAGAGATAATCAGACCTCATTGAAGCACGGAGATCGAAAAGAGCAGTGGACCCAGGACAGACCCTTGTGGAACACCATATAGAATATCATGTGTCTTCGAAGTATCATTACCACAACTAACAAAAAATTTTATAGGATTATAATTTCAGTACCTGTATCTTTGCAAGCCAATCAAACAGCAGATAAGATCTTTTTTGCCATCTCAGAACCAGATGCCACTCATGATTGTGTTTCAAAAAAGGGTCGGGTTCAGTTTCCTTAGCTATTTTTCTGCTTTCTCCATAGAAGTAAAAATGTAGGGCTTGCCTTGAATGTCCACTTTCAGTTTGGCAGGATACAAGAGGCTGTATCTAATCTCGGCTTTCCGTAAGTGCTGTGTAATGTTGTAAAATGCGGCATGTTTAGCAGCTGCTGAGGGTGAGAAATCAGGGAAAATATGAATGTGATTATTTTCAACTACAGGGAGATTCACTCAAAAGAGGCCCTGAATATTCTGTTGTAACTCCTGTTAGGATGAAGCAATCTGAACCAAAAAAAATACTCTCTATACCTTAATGTTTGTGTAATTGATTGCATTACATGCGATGCTGGAAGTCACATTTCGACACAGTGCTCCATATTCCTGAACGTATTGGCAAGCATCTCGGGGGGTTGATGGCAGCAATTTCACGTTGGATGTTTTCCTTCAAATCTTCCACTGTGCAAGGCTTGTTCCGATAGACTTTTCCTTTGAGCAGACCCCAAAGGAAGAAGTCTAGTGGCAGATCCAGTGACCGTGGAAATTACCCTGTTGACTAAGAATTTCTGCCATGTTCCTTGCCGATATGTAACATGTTGCTCCTTCTTGCCGATATGTGACATACTGCTCCGTCTTGCCGGAAGTAACTTTCCATTAAGTCGCGATTGTCCAGTTGATTCTGACATCGCTTACACAAATTGGTGACCCATGAAGACGCTCTGCTCAATACTGTACACCACCATCCTGATGCAAAGTCAAGTGACTGAGTGAAAGGGTATGGTTGGTATGCACCCAGAAGTTGCAAACGGAAGTTAAAGGTCGCAATGTGTGTCCAGCGCCTGCCTCATCGCTCCGACGCAGGGGCATCCCAGCTTGTTCGAAGCTCCATATACTGAGGAGCACATTGCACGTTGTTTCATTCAGATTACTTCGTCCTAGCGAAAGTTATTACAGAATATTCAGGGCCTCTCTTGAGTAAATCTTCCTCTATAATCCCTTGTTTCTGTCTGAAAAGTAACATTATACATAATTTAAATTGTAATTTTTCAAAATGCACGAAGAGAGTCCATGGTTTTGAGGTATTCAATCAAAGTATGTGTTAAGCTGCTGCGATCTCAGTGTCTGATTTGAAGTCCTCTCCGATTATTTTAGAGAATAGTTCAGCTACAAATTTCACTGTATTTAGACTTTCACGATTCTCATGTAGACCGTCGATTCTAATATTATTCCTTCTGCATCCATCTTCCAGTGCAGCTAATCTGTCTCCGAGTACTTTGCATTCATTCGGTTAATTAATATTTTTCAGCGGAAGTGCATACTATATCATTAATATTAAAGCTATTTTTGGTAGAAAGGAACTGTCGGGTCTATGCCAGCTACTGTCTGCCGTCACTGCTCCCGTAGTTATTCGGCAGATCCAGACATCTTCTTCCAGCTGCTTCGCGCTCTGAATTTTCTCTCACTCTTTCTCACTTTCTCTCACTCTTTAACTCTTCACTACCAGAAACATACTTAGAACCACCCGTCTGTTATGACTAGGAATCCCAATGCATGTAAGCCCCAAACAATTCAAAAAATGTCCACTTGAGGGGGAAATCCTGTTTAAAAACCCTGGAAAGTAACATAGAGGGCCACATAGAATCTGTATAATTAACCCTTAAACCGCCGGAACTGGCTATAGTCGGTTCCCAATGCAATTTGCCAACACACCGGAGCTGAGTATATTCGGCGACGTACATTCATTGAACTCCGCAACTGGCTAAAGTTGTTTCCCAATGCAATTTGCCAGCATGCTGGAGCTGAGAATATTCGGCGATGTATATTTGTTGAATGCTGCAACTGGTTATAGTCGTGTCTCAGTGCAATTTGCCAGCAGGCAGGGGCCGAGTATATTCAGCAAGGTGCACTCATTGAAAGCCGCAACCGGATATAGTCGCTTCACAGAGCAGTTTGCCAGCACGCCGGAGCTGATCAGTCACTTCTGTATATTCGTTGAGCAGCCAGCTCATGACCACTGCCGGCCCCAGCAGCAATGCAGCATCACTGTCCCTGGGATTCAGCCGCTGCACTAGACTAGCCTACTGGCATTAGCGTTGGCCTCTGTGTGCTCGCGTGCAGCCAGTTCAAGTGCAGTTGGCTCAGTGATTTACAGAATTTCATCAATAGTGTCAGTTGCACCTTGTTGCTGTCATTTTTTTAATAGTTTTTACAGTTCATTGGCCTTGTGTAAAATGATCAGTGTGGCAGTAATTGTGATGTTCTTTGCATGAAAAAAATACGTGTTCCGTTAAAATTTCACATTTTCTTTGTGAATTGTGATGTTTACTTAAAAAGTGCAGCAAAAAAGTATTTGGCATCCGGGGCTGCATTAACCTTCAAGTATGTGGTAGTTTAAGGGTTAAAAAGGCAATTCTGCTCAAAAATGTCCCTGCAACAGAAGAAGTTCCATGGAGCAAAAAGAAATTGCCTGAAAAGGTGACACAACCCAGGTCCAAATCACAAATCCAAAGCGATATGAAAAATAGAGGACAGGTTCAAAAATCCAGGAAATCTCAAAGCCTAAGGTTTTTCCGTTGTGTCCAATGGTTTTATTCTTGTTTTTCAGCCTCATAATGTCTTCTTTCACTTTCACTGGCACAGCTCTTGTCCACCATGCTGAACAATGGCAACCACAGTCTCCAAAGGTTAGAAGCAGGCTGAGGTGTCTTATAAAGGAATGAAACCCACCTGAGGAATCACAAACACCTGTGACACCAATCATCCCAAACACTATGGTGCCCTGAAATGGGGGGGGGCACATAGAAAGGTAGTGTGGCCTGAAATGTCTGCAAATCCCCTTAAATGAAAGTCTGCACAGTTCACATTAATCACAATATCTGAATTGTTTGATTTGTAATTGTGAACTGTGGAGGAGAGTTGCAAATTAAGGAAATAAAATGTGTCTTTGCCCCACACATTATGGAGGGCGCTGAATACAGGGCCTTCACAAAGTATTGAGACCCCTTCACTTTTTACAGATTTTTTTACAGCCTTGTACTAAAATTGTTCAAATTCCATTTATTTAACGTTATCAGGCAAGACTCAATTCCCATAGGGCACGGGTGTCGCGCTCCAGGCCAGGAGGGCCGCAGTGGCTGCAGGTTTTCATTCTAACCTATTTCCTAATCAGTGACCAGTTTTCACTGCTAATTAACTCCTTTTTCCTTCATTTTAATAACCCTGTTTTTAAGGATTCAGTCCTCTGAATTGATTCTTTTCTCCATTAAATGACAGCCAAACAGAAATGAGGTGTGAAACGAGCTGACAGATGAACAGCTAAATTGGGCCTTCAAACTCCAACCAATTTCACTCCAACCAGTTTCTTAATGAGAAGCCAGTTCTTGCTGTTAATTAAACTCGTTATTTAATTCCATGGCTTGTTGCTGCTCTCATTCTGCCACAGCAGACATTTCCAAAACTGTGGAATTTTCTGTTTTTCCTAAGAACAGTGTTGGAATGTTTTGGTGAGCTGAGTGATCAACCTTACTGAGATCTTCAACTTTCTTTATTTTCAGATATTGTGTGATGGGCACAGATGAGCTGGTCATGTGGCAGCTTGTTTCGTGTCTCATTACTGTGTGGTTGCTAATTAAGGAAAAAACAACGAAAGGGCCTGAGTCAAGTTAATTAAAACTAAGGCAAAAGAAGTTAATTAGCAGCAAAAACTGGTCACTAATGAAGAAGACGGTTAGAATGAAATCCTGCAGTCACTCCTCCAGGACTGGAGTTCAGCATCCCTGCCATAGGGGGACAACAAGAGTTTGCAAATGTTTTTTGCTTATTATTAAAAAAATAAAACTATAATAACAATATATAATAACTCTAAAGTTAAATATCATTTATTTGGGAAGTGAATTGCTTTTAAGAAATGTACACTTGTATTTTTTTTAGTGCTCCTACAGGTCTCTTAGCACAGAAACATCTGCCATGAATTAATTTTATGTCATTTTATGAGCATATTTATTCTAATTTTACATCGTGTGCAGCTGTCTGACTAGTCAACAACCCGTCTTCCATATCATAATCTGGCAGAAATAAAGCGCAGAATAAATGTGTTTCCAAATATGACAACGGGTAAGAGCCATTATTGATTTAATAGAAGATAATAAAAAGAATTAAGAGGCAGAACAGCGGGTTACACAGCAAATGAACCTTCAGCAGGAACAATGCAATTGGATTTAAGTGAGACCCATCTGTCAGCTGCGGACTATCAGTCATCTTCTTCATTAGTGCGCGGCCAACCACAGGAGAGCCGAACAGATAATGCTGAAATATCATTGGCCGCGTGCCCGTCAGTGAAATAATGTGTTGCTATGTGAGTGGCTGGCTGGGCGAGGTCTTGGGGAAAACAAGACCTTTACTTCATGGCGGAGAGGGTGATGGTGGGGGGGGGGGGACGTGTCACTGAAACGATCTTTGACAGATTCTGTCACATCTATGAATGAGAGCATTCTGGTAGACTTCAGCAATTTTTCACCCTTGCCAGTAATCTGCCCAAAAATCCCAAGTTGTCGACTGCACTTAGTGCAGTAATAGATATGATTTTATTAAACAAGACACTAAAACGAGGAATAAATGAGAGATCGAGATGTTTCATAGGAACTGATATTATTAGTGCACATGTGGTGCGTTTTTACAAGTGGAACATGCTGGAAGGAGCGGCTGCTTTGATTGCGTGTAATTTAGGAATAATTCACATTTGTTAATTTAGTTGACAGGCTGGCGCAGAGGCGTAGCAGTTGGAACTTCTGCCTCACCATTCCTGGCCCCAGTATGAAAACTGGTCAGACCCAACATTCTGGGTTCAGAGAAACACTCACTTTGAAACTCAAAGTTTATCAGTCTTCGGGCTATAAGAGTTAAATTGAAGTTGATTTATCCCCATGGGGAAATTTGCCTTTTTACTCAATCTTTGTAAATAAATAAATAAGTAGATAAGTACTGTGTAGGTGCTACATGGGCTGGACGGTCATCCCGGCCAGGAGAAGGAGCAGACCTGGAAGGAAGGACCGGAAAGGTTGGACAGATATCCCCTTAAAAAGAGAAGATGTTGATTGAGGTTTTTTTTATCCCTCCGCACGCTAGATGGCAGCAGCCCTGGAGGTCGGTGCACAGTAGGAAACCAGCAGGGCTACTCTGCTGGACTACACAAGAGGGCGCCTGTAGGGAGACAAGCTCCCTATTATGGAGTTCCATGCAACCCGGAAGTGCTTTCATCGGGCACCGGAAGTACTCCCAGATCTGTAATAAAAGGGACCGCACTCCCTTATTCGAGCGAGTCGGAGCTGGGAGGTAGTGGAGCAATGCTTGAGTGGAGGAGGGTAGTGCAGTCTTTTTTATTACAGACCTGGGGGTACTTCCGGTGCCAGGGAAACTGCCCAATGAAAGCACTTCTGGGTCGTATGGAAGTCCATAATAGGGAGCTTGTCTCCCTACAGCACCCTCTCGTGGCACCCACGGATATGTAGTCTGGCAGAGCAGCTGTGCTGGTTTCCTACTGTTCACCCACCTCTAGCGTGCTGGGGGAATAAAAAACCTTCATCAACATCTTCTCTTTTTAATAGGCTGTCCATCCACCCTTTCCGGTCCTTTTTTCTAGGTCTGCTCCCTATCCTGTCCTGGGATGCCCATCCAGCCCGTGTGGCATCTACAACTATCACACATGTGCACTTGGGAGGCAGGCTAAGGGCCTAACCGAGGGCAAGACATGAAGTCAGGGGTTGATTAGGTGCACTAATGTCTCTTCTCTTTTTTCTTACGGATTGCCAGAACAGAAGCCCACCTAAACTACGACCAGTTCTTGCATTCCCTCCCTAACCATGCCCTCCTACTGACCTCTCTTCCGGCCAGACCACTTATGGACCCGCCTTGTCCTGTCCTCTACCTATAAAAACCAACTTCCTCACCTCACCACCCTGTCCCGTGTTGGACTACGACCCAGAAACCACTCTAGAGTTACTTTGCTTACAAGTGCTTATATTCCAATATATGGGGTGGATACCCAGCTCTTTTTTGTTTGTTTTCTTGTCTTATAATACAGAAAGAAAGAAAGAAAGAAAGAAAGAAAGAAAGAAAGAAAGAAAGAAAATATTCATACATTATGGTCTGAAGACACACAGGAATGATTATAAAGCAAGACAATTCAAAAGAATGAAAACTTCTGACTTGGTAGTCCCATTCCCAGTAAGGCAGGTGGTTTGCTGTTGGTATAAAGGAGCCCCCAGCTTGTTTCATGAGCAACTTCTGCTGAATGATTTGTGGGCTGAATGTTCTCAGTGTTAGTGTATCAGAGAGAGGACGTACAGTGTTGTTCATAAAAGAATCTTCTTCTTCTTTTGGCTGCTCCCGTTAGAGGTCGCCACAGCGGATCATCTTCTTCCATATCTTCCTGTCCTCTCCATCTTGCTCTGTCACACCTATCACCTTCATGTCCTCTCTCAGCATATCCATAAACCTCCTCCTAGGCCTTTCTCTTCTCCTCTTGCCTGGCAGCTCTATCCTTAGTATCCTTAACTCAGTATACTCAGCATCTCTCCTCTGCACATGTCCAAACCAACGCAATCTCACCTCTCTGACTTTGTCTCCTAACCATCCAACTTGAGCTGACCTTCTAATGTCCTCATTTCTAATCCTGTCCATCCTCATCACACCCAATGTAAATCTTAGCATCTTTAACTCTGCCACCTCCAGTTCTGTCTCCTGTTTTTTGGTCAGTGCCACAATCTCCAGCCCATATAACATAGCTGGTCTCACTACCATCCTGTAGACCTTCCCTTTCATTCTTGCTGATACCCGTCTGTCACAAATCACTCCTGACACTCTTCTCCACCCACTCCACCCTGCTTGCACTCTCTTCTTCACTTCTCTTCCACATTCCCCATTACTCTGTACTGTTGATCCCAAGTATTTAAACTCATCCACCTTTGCCAACTCTACTCCCTTTATCCTCACCATTCCAGTGACCTCCCTCTCATTCACACACATGTATTCTGTCTTGGTGGTCCTACTGACCCTCATTCCTCTCCTCTCTAGAGCAAACCTCCACCTCTCCAGGGTCTCCTCAACCTAATGGTTTTAATTCTCTCCTTCGCTATGACCTCCAGGGGGTCCAGAGTGTGTCCCATATCTGAGCTTGCCCTTTTAATTAGGTTGCTCATTTAGTGGGCCTTTCTTGAAGTGATGTCACCAGCCCAGTACACCACAGTGGAGAAACAGTGTGGTGCTGAGGTGTCACTCATTGCTGCACTCGGGTCCTAATTTGGGATCCTAAGGTGTTTTTTTGCTGTATCAGTGTATGATCCCCTTCTGTTTCTCTCTGCATTTTAGGGGTTACTTCATGGTTATTGTGAAATGAAAAGTGCATATTATCAGAAATAATGTTTTGTTATAAAGAAGTCTATGTAGAAAAGTGTATTTTGAGCAATTTCCTAACCCCCTATTTCCCATAGGTTCAATGTATTATCATTCATGTCTTTGACTTTTGCACCGCTTTCTAGCAATGCTACCACCACAAACGTTCATGACTGTCTGTAGTAAGAAAATTGTTTTAATTATTATGGACCAGAGGTTAACACAGTTCCTGTCTCTCATTTTTGACTTTTTAACTTTAAAGCCTTTTAGCCCTTCTTGTTTAGGCCTGCTAGGTGGAAAGCCTGCTTCTAGATTTTGGGGTAAGCCCGATTTTTGTTAGTAGGAGGCAAAGACAGTCCATAATATTAAATCACCTCGGATAAAGGTGTTAGCCAAATATGGGTCAGGTCAGGTCAGGTTGGGGAGCATGCACCAGTACAGCGCATTACCGCACCCACCACACAATGAAACACCTTGGGATCCGATCCTGGTTGGCAACCCCCCCCAAGCAGACACACAGTCCAGTCCCACCCTCCGGAAATGACCATCTATCTACCATGGCCAGGTGTTATGTGGGCTTCCTCTTGGCCTGGTCCATCCACAATAATGAAGATCCTGTGAGCCAGATCACCCTCAGGGAATCGCGCCACAAGGCGCCATCACTCATGCTCCCTCACAATGCAGGTAATGTGCCTCATTTGGGACTCTGTGAGCAACACAAAGTCAAACCAGTGGTACCCAAAGATTCTTCGAAGAGACATAGTACCGAAGGAGTCCAGTCTTCATCTCAGGTCACTAGATAGTATCCATGTCTCGCAACCATATAGCAAGACAGGAAGCACCAGGACTCTAAAAACTTGGACCTTCGTCCTTTTGCAGAGATATCAGGAGCACCACACAACCCTTTCCAGTGACTTCATGACCCCCCATACTCAACTAATCCGTCTATTGACTTCATGGGAAGATTTACCATAGACATGAATGTAGCCGTCAAGGTAAGTAAACCTCTATATTTTTTATCCCAATATATAGATATAATAATTCAATTGTCCATAAACTAAATGAAGATCTTAAGAATGTTGACTAAGCTGGCTGTAAGGATGCCAAAAGTCATTGCCTCCCACTTTACCTTGCTAACCTTACTCATTATGTAATTACACATGGATTAATACAATTAAGTCATCCCTGATTATGACTGAGGCAACAAATGGAAACACCTCGACCCAAGGGACAAAAAGAGAGCCTGATTATGATTTGAATTACCAGAATAAGCCAAGCCAAAATTAAGCTTTCACCTAATCATTTCAGACAATCAAAAACAGGAAACACCTGGAAAGAGTGAACGTGAATGGAGCCAAAAATATGCAGAACTGTTACCTTAGCTACCAACTCTAAACTGGTCCCATGCGAATGAGAGTGGGTGTGAGTGCCCACCAATCGAGTAGTGTCTGTCTTTTGTCTGAAGCTTCCAGTAGGCTTTGGTGTTTGATACTGGATAGATAGATTGATGGAATTAACCAATAGGTGAAGTCAAATAACTAGCCAGAGTCAGAACATAAGAAGGTAAGACATTTGACAAATGAAAGGACACCATTCAGTCCAGCAGGCTGGTTTGGTCAGCTAACTGCTAAGCTGTCCCAGTATGTCATCAAGAACCTTCTTAAAGGTGGTCAGGGTTTCTGCTCCAACTCCAGATCTTGGTGGTTTGCTCCAGATTCCAGCAACTCTTTGCATAAAGAAGTGCCTCCTGGCTTCAGTCCTAACTGTACGTTCCCTTAATCTCCACTAGTGTCCTTGAGTGCCTGATCCACCATTAAGCTGAAAGTTTCCTTTTTCAATGCTTTTAAGGATTTTGAAGACCTGGATTAGGGCCCCAAAACTAAACCTTTTTCACGTTTTGGACTGTCCATCAAAATCCATCACACTAACTTCAGTTTTATTGTTTTTTTGCTTTGCGCCCACCCACACCATAACCTATTGTCTGTGGGGGAAGAGTGAAAGCTTTAGATCGTCAAAAATCTCAGGTTTTTGACAGATATTGACGTTCAAGGGTCGCCTGATACCGAAAACATCGATATCTCAATGATGGGTGTGTGCCTGTCTGTGCATCACAGTTTCTTCAGGATGGTCTAGAGCTAAAACAGCTGGAGGATTTTGAAGACCTAGATTAGGGCCCTAAAACTAAACAGGTTTCATTCTCTGAGTCTCTAATGTCTTTAAGTCCAGGGATGCTCCTTGTTACTCTGATCTGAACAGCTTCAAGTGCTGCGATGCCTTTTTTGTAGCGTGGTGACCAGGACTGCATGCAGTACTCCAGGTGTGGTCTTACTAGTGCATTTTATAGCCTAAGCATAACATTCCTCAATTTAGATTGAACAGTTTTTATGATACAGTTTAACCTAACATTTATTTTGAATTTTTAATTGCTCCTGGGAAAATAATGTGTCAACATAAACCCCTAAATCATTTTCAGAGGTTGCATCCTGTGAGATAGTTTCTCCTATCTTATATTCATAATTGACAATTTTTACTGCCCACATTTACTTTTCTGTGTTAAACTGCATTTACCAAGTGTTCACCCGGTTGTTAAACTTGTCCTGGAATTTATACATTTTTTTTTACGGCATCCACAATGTCTGATATTACTCCAATTTTTGTTTCATCTACAGATTTCACAAGTTTACTAACTAAACCAGGGGTGGGCAATGTCAGTCCTAGAGGGCCACAGTGGCTGCAGGTTTTCGTTTCCAACCCAATTGCTTAATCAGAAACCAATCGTCACCAGTCTCAGGTCACATTTAATTTTATGACTTGTTAGTCTGCAATGTTACGTTCGTATATCATATAGTTTTGCTTTGCACCCTCCCACACCATAATTTTTTTATTGGGGAGCAACGAAAGCTTTAGATTCATCAAAAAATTTGATCTCCGGTTTTCAACGAATCTCGACTGATACTGAAAACATTGATATCTTAATCATGGGTGTTTGTCTGTGTGTGTCTGTGTGTCCCCTGAGGATGGTTTAGAGCTAAAACGGCTGGACGGAAAATCCCAAACTCGAAACTTAAACCTGTTATGAGAAGACGATGTGCTGATTAGAGGAACAATCCTTGAGATATAAGACACTCCTCTCTAACCAAGATCTGGATTCAAAGAGCAGTACGTCTGATTATTTTTGTTTAAAGGCTTTTTTTTATATATCTGGGGCGAGAGGAAACCATAAATTCCTAGAAAAAAAAACTAAAATTTTATTATAAACGTTTCAGAAGTTCCCTTTCGGTCACCTTCCGAATACTCTCCTTGAGGTGCAATACACTTGTCCTAGCGCTTCTCCCATTCCTGTTAACATTTCCTGTACTCATCTGTTGTAACCGTGTCCAGAGCCTCTGGTATTTTTTTTTTCCCAGGTTTCTACCACATTTTAATTTTGGAAACACACAGAAGTCACAAGGAGTGAGATCCAGTGAATACAGAGGTGCAAAGCAACAAGAAGTTGATCAAGAAGTCTTTGAGTGACAGCACAGGGTGTGCAGACGCAATCTTATGGTGCAAGTTTTTGCATATAACTCTTCTCTGGACTTTTATTTCCCTGTTGCTTTCCGAAAAACTCCTCAGCAGCCCAATGCAATGTCACTGATTAATATTCTGCTTACAAGGAACAAACGTTTTATGAACAAGTCTATCAATCTCTAAAATCATATTTCATCATTGTCTCTTGATAATTTGTCATGGAGGAATGGAGAAAACAAATTAGCAAAGTTACCAGCATGATTACAGAATAAACGCTAGAAATACACACTCAAATAACCCAGAACAATGCAACTCAGTGGACAGATTAACCACACTGGTAGAAACACGATACTTAGTGGCATATTCAACAATGAAACCCTACTACCATGCTATTGACCAATTCCAGGCATTTTTAGGTCCTTGTCAAACTTTGATTATTTACTTGGCATATAGGACTGGTGAAAGATCTGCTATACTTTCTGCTTTTCAAACCTGACATGCATTTTTTAGTGTGTTTAATACTCCTGGTCCTTTTACATCAGACATACTGTTTCTTGAAGTGAACACAACACTTGACTTCACGGGCTGTGAAATGTAGCAGTAAGTAGTACTTTACAAGCATTACAATTCATTTTAATGGGACAAGCGTTTGGCTGACAATGCTTAAAAACTGCTGCATGGCTTTATCTATCTATCTATCTATTGTAAGTGCCATATGGGTTCGCTTGGCCTCCTATCCAGAAAGAAATGTGTCCCCTTACCAGAAAAGGAGGCTGACGTGCAAGACTAGCAATCGGCCGGTGTCCCAACCAGGATAGGAACTGATCCCTTGCCTGGAAGGGAGACCAGAATAAAGGAAGCGTTAGGGGAATTAGCATGTTCAGAGTATATATTCGCCTGACACACTAGAGGGCAGCATCCATGAGTCGCTGCTCCCATTTTCCAGATCATGGGGCAGGCTGGGAATTGTAGTCCAATGAGACAGCTCTGCTGGGTATCATGGATGCTGCCAGGGGGAGCTACAGAGATCTACTATCCCTACTTTATGACACATCTGCATGACCCAGAACTACCTCCTTCAGACATTGCCCATCTATCTATCTATCTATCTATCTATCTATCTATCTATCTATCTATC
>JANRMT010062841.1:15053577-15074622 GCA_026402145.1 Polypterus bichir lapradei
ATAGATAGATAGATAGATAGATAGATAGATATGAAAGGTACTATATGGTAGCTAGATAGATAGATATGAAAGGGACTATATGACAGATAAATAGATAGATACGAAAGGGACTATATGACAGATAGAACGATAGATAGATAGATAGATAGATAGATAGATAGATAGATAGATAGATAGATAGATAGATATGAAAGGTACTATATGATAGATATGAAAGGTACTATATGATAGATAGATAGATATGAAAGGGGCTATATGATAGATAGATAGAAAAGGTACTATATAATAGATAGATAGACTGACTTCTGGCCTTTGCTGATGTTAAGTTGCAGACATTTCTCAAAGATGTTCCCTTGACTTCTCTACTCTGTCCCATTCTGCTTGTCAATTACGCTCTGATAGTACAGAATCATCAGAGAATTTCCGCCAATGACATGACCTGGTCTTATATCTACAACACAATAAAGTGAGCAGAAAGTGAAGAGATACTTTTTAAATCCACTGTTGATAGATGTACAATGCATTTTTTAATAATTAGATGTTAGGGCTTTTTCAAAATCTAAACAGGAACATGTGTGACTGCGCAGGGAACATCTTTTGTGGTAGTTTGGCCTCAAAATGAGAAGATGGGTTTTATTAGAGAAGGCTCTAATTTTGGAAAAGATCAAAGGCAAGAGAAGAAGGAGACAGCAGATGAACGTAGGTTATTACTAAAGTAATCAACATGAACCTGAAAGACCTTACAGAATCAAAAGAAGATAAGACAGGGCTGACACGAAAAAATCCATCTGATAGTGAAAGGTTAGACAGGAATGAAGCACTGAACAAAAACAACAACAAAGGAAACTTCTGCACTCTATAACAGATAGATAGATAGATAGATAGATAGATTTTAGTATAGTAGACAGGATAAGATAGATAAATAGATAGATAGAAGTATTTGGTTTATTTTCACTGCTTGTCTTTGCTTGTCTATTTCCCACAGAGAAGCACCCTTCAAGCTAAACAGAAATGTTTTATAAAGAAACCCCTGAGGATGAAATGCCCTGGCAGTTGAAGTGCGTCTATGAATTTAGTTCCAGTCTGCTAAATGAAATGCTCTACCTCTCTGTCTGCCAACCCCAGCGTGGTGCAATGCACCCTGAATTAATGCCTGATTTGTTTTTTGGCACTGAGGCAAACTTTTTTTTTTTTCCTGCTTACTGTCCTCTTTATTTTATTTTAGACATACAACAAACTTTTCTTTTTTTGAAAGCGGATGATCTTTTAAATTATTCCTCTCGTTTCTTATAAAGCGCACACAGGCTTCTGTCTTCTCAAAGTTTTTCCTAGAGCCATGCCTACAGAATCCGAGTCGCAGAAGGAAATAAAATCTCATTGACTGCTAAGCAGGGGAGCTTTGCATAAACAGAAAATGCAATTAATCCCCTACACTGCATAAAGCTCTTAAAAATCTGTAAAAAAAAAAAAAATAAGTGTGAATTTTATTTGGTACTCACAGTTCATAAAGTAAGACTGCAGTACCCTGGAGGCTATTTTTTTATTTAAGAGTTTAAAAGGACTGAGCGTCTTATCATTCACATCAATAACTAATTGCTATTTAATTTTATTAGACTGCACTCCATGTCCCCGACAGCTCCCCATGCAGAGGCCCTGCTATATGAGGTGATTATTGGTGGAGTATGGAGTGCTGGACGTTTTAATGCAGCCGTTATCAAGTTCATGTTATTTACAAGGAAATCATAAGGGAGCAGTGCAGAGGTCCTGGTGTGTCTGTGAACTGCTGGCTTCAGCACATTTGCACTGGAGAGCCGCCAGCCTGGTGTTCGTATTGCATGGCTTAACAGCGCAGCACTCATCACTGCTGGACATCTGACCATCTGTAAATTGAGTAGAAGCCCACCGTCTCCTGATTCTCCCTAAATAGTAATCAGTTTTCTTGGATGAGGTGTCATGGAAGAAAAACATGCTTATTGCAAAATTTTGAAGAAAAAATGGAAATGGCTAAATTAACTCCTTCAGGTTTTATTTGCCACGGGGGGTACCAAAAAACAGCTGGAGCTGGAGGTGTCCGAGTTAAAGATGCTAAGATTTGCATTGGGTGTAACGAGGATGGACAGGATTAGAAATGAGGACATTAGAGGGTCAGCTCAGGTTGGACGGTTGGGAGACAAAGTCAGAGAGGCGAGATTGCGTTGGTTTGGACATGTGCAGAGGAGAGATGATGGGTATATTGGGAGAAGGGTGCTAAGGATAGAGCTGCCAGGGAAGAGGAGAAGAGGAAGGCCTTAGAGAAGGTTTGTGGATGTGGTGAGAGAGGACATGCAGGTGATGGGTGTGACAGAGCAAGATGATATTGAACAGGACAGGAAGATATTGAAAGAGATTAATTTGGAAGAATATTTTTAGGGTAATATAGCATTCAACTTAAAGAAATAGCATAAAGGGTTAATAAATATCGGGAATCAAATAAAGATCAAGTAAACAACTAAATGTACTGAAAGATGAATAGTATGTTACCCTAAAATTATTCTTCCACATTCATCGTTCGTGGGGAAAAATTGCAAGTCCTGGTCCCCATCACGAATGGAGTTCAATGGCTTACACACACCTCTCGGCACCAGGAAGACACACGTTGATCCATTCAGTGTAGCGCGCGTGCAGCCCCACACATCTAAGGGCATTACAGATCTGTTATTATGCAATACAATTTAATTTTGTATAGCCCAAAATCACACAAGAAGTGCCGCAATGGGCTTTAACAGGCCCTGCCTCTTGACAGCCCCCCAAGCCTTGACTCTCTAAGAAGACAAGAAAAAACTCCCAAAAAAGCCTTGTAGGGAAAAAATGGAAGAAATCTCAGGAAAGGCAGTTCAAAGAGAGTCCCTTTTCCAGGTATTTTGGGTGCAGTGGGTGTCAAACAAAAGGAGCCAATACAGTACAATACACAGAACAGAACACAAGTAATCCTCAATACAATATAACAGTGCAATAGAAATATTACAAGTACAGAGCAGAATTTAACAGAAGATAATATCACATAACAGGATTTGGATTTGTTCAGAGTCCAGGAGACCTCAGCCATCAAGCTGCCTCCCCCTATTGGCCACTTTAAGCTGAGTCAGCTCTGGGCCAGCCAATCCGATGAAAGGACCCTTCTACCCCACAATTCCTGCGATCCTCCATTAGGGAAGACTTTACCTTAGGCAGGCAAAAAAACTTGGCAGGTGGGCAGTGGCCCACCAAGTGCCACATTTGAGTACTGAGAAGAGAAACAGAATAGGTGAGGGTTAGGAACAAATTATAACTATCATATTACTTATGTTTTAGTGCTAATGACTAACAACAGAGATGCAGTCTGCACAGTTAATCAGCAGCTCTAATCAGGGTGTGCTAAACTGAAGTAGCAAGTCTTCAGCTGAGATCTGAAAGCTGAGAGCGAAGGGGCATCTCTTATAGTAGCAGCCAGACCAGTCCACAGTTTAGAAGGCCCTGTAACTAAAAGCTCAACCTCCCACTGTTATTTTATTAATCCTTGAAATCATAAGCAGACTGGCATCTTGAGATCTTAATGTGCGCTCTGGTTTGTAAGTCTTGATAAGTTAAGACAAGTAAGCCGGACCTTGGCCATTTAAGGCTTTATATGTTAAAAGGAAGATTTTGAAATCATCCCTAACCTTAACCGGGAGCCAGTGTAAGGATTTAAGAACTGTAGTTATGTGTTTGTATTTTCTTGTTCTTGTAATAATTCTTGCAGCAGCATTTTGGATTAACTGGAAGCTGTATAAAGAACAGTTTGAGCATCCAGTGAACACTGCATTGCAGTAGTCAATCCTACTAGAAATAAATGCATGAATTAATTTCTCAGAATC
Organism: Polypterus bichir lapradei; assembly: GCA_026402145.1. Classification (NCBI taxonomy): domain Eukaryota; kingdom Metazoa; phylum Chordata; class Cladistia; order Polypteriformes; family Polypteridae; genus Polypterus; species Polypterus bichir. The sequence continues at coordinate 15,057,450 of JANRMT010062841.1, forward strand.
CTGCTTATTTATTTATTGATTGTTCAATCTCTGAAAGCCAGTTGCCCTTCTAAGAAGTTGGACGTCAACCCCCTCTAAGATAATTAAAAGATACAATGAACAGCTTTTCTCCTGCCTGATAACTGATTTGTCCTGTTAGGGGATGTTTCTTTCCTTAATAAGATGTTAAATTTCTACCACATGATCCGCTGTGGTGACCCCTAATGGGAGCAACCGAAAGAAGAAGAACAAGATGAGCAAGAAGGTACACTGAAAACTTTCAAGATATGTTGTCTTTCCTTCTGTTCATTAATGTAAAGCCCAAAAACAAATTAAAAGTATTAGATGACACCAGATAAGAAGATTGTAATTTGGCTTGGATGCTTTTAACATCCATTTCATTGCAATCAAACCCCCTTGACCAGTTCAGCTTTGCTGCTGATTTCATCAGCATTGGCCACAAAGCATCATGCGTTTTATTGATAAGCATTTCCCTGGTAGACATAGAGAAATATACATCTTCTGTACTTCTCTGCATAAACTGATTGATTGAGGCTGTTATGGGACAGAAATGCAGAAATCTGAAGCCCTGGAAAAACTGGGAGGCTTGTCTACTACTGAAGGTAAGAGATTATTGCATATAAATACGGTGAGGCGCTTGGCTACACAATAGCAAAGTCCAGATCTAAGAAGGGGCAGAGCAGCGGCCAGCCCCACCTATAGCCAAAAAATAGAACATTTTTTTCCTTAACAACACAAATCCCCAACACATGTGGCAAAAAATCCAAGCAAACATTGACTGTAGTTTAATTCAGTTCATTTCACGTTTATTGCCCGCAAGTGGAAATTTGCTTTGATTCAGTCAGGAATGTACAAGAGCACATTGCTGAGTGCGAGACATACAGTGCAATACAAATTAGTGACATATTAATATACATATTTATGAACTCCTTGAACTCATATAATTACTTATTTTAACAAAAGTGTATTCTGCCTATTTAATTTTATTTTAGACACATAAACAAAAGACCTGTATGTGGATGGAGCAGTCTGCTCTGCTCACACTCGAACATAGCCACTAGATGGCACATGCATGCACTTTTACATTTTTTCGGCGCCTGCATGCACCTCACTTCTCACTACGAAAGACCTGTGTGTGTGCAGCAAACACCACCGCGCAACAAGGATGTCGTGCCAACAGCGTGCAAATGAAACACCTCAGCAACAGAAGACAAGCCTTGAAGTTTTCACTAGAAATATTGTCTATCTTAGAGTTACTTTCTTGAGACAAAGATTAATAGGACTCATATGCCAGTGATACGACTAAGATATGGTATCGCCAGTGTCTTCTTACGAAAGCCAGTGGGGTAGCAAGCACAGGTGGGCCCACATCGTCTGAAATGGGTCATTCTTAAGAGTTAGCTGACACCTCTCCAAGTTCACAAATACAGTTGAACTTCTAGGGAGTCATCGGTTGTTTGTTGCTCCGAAGACCACACGCAGCTAGTATGTTATATATATATATATACAGTACAGGCCAAAAGTTTGGCCACACCTCCTCATTCAATGTGTTTTCTTTATTTTCATGACCATTTACAGCACTCCATCACTCTCCTTCTTGGTCAAATAGCCCTTACACAGCCTGGAGGTGTGTTTGGGGTCATTGTCCTGTTGAAAAATAAATGATCGTCCAACTAACCTGACTTCTGCACAACACAACTGCTGGTCCCAACCCCATTGATAAAGCAAGAAATTCCACTAAATAACCCTGATAAGACACACCTGTGAAGTGAAAACCATTTCAGGTGACTACCTGTTGAAGCTCATCGAGAGAATGCCAAGAGTGTGCAAAGCAGTAATCAGAGCAAAGGGTGGCTATTTTGAAGAAACTAGAATATAAAACATGTTTTCGGTTATTTCACCTTTTTTTGTTAAGTACATAACTCCACGTGTGTTCATTCATAGTTTTGATGCCTTCAGTCATGAAAATAAAGAAAACACATTGAATGAGGAGGTGTGTCCAAACGTTTGGCCTGTACTGTATATATATATATATACTAGCTGTCCCCCATGACTCCGCCCACATAGTAGTGAAACAGGACAAACTTTAAAAATCAATAAAAAAAATTTAAAAAATGTAGTTCTGGCCAAACGTAAGGTAGGTACACTCCAACATCAAACGAGCTTCCCCCTGCATGCGGAGAAAAGCACATAGCCGTGTTATCTCTGCCAATGAGCAGCTACCCTCTAAAACACACGTAGCTCTGATCTCTCTCTCCAAAACGTCAAACGTTACTCTTTAACAATTTCTAGATGATAATGTCTACTGAATAAACAGGTATCGCTAGCTAAGCGGAGGCAAAGTACGCTCCAACATGTGGCGAGAGGTAGACTGACTTGAACGGTGGCTGGCGTGTGAGTGAGGAGGGCCCCGCCTGGCTCCCTACTCCTGAGGTTCCGCTTCCCCCTCCCTTCCACCCACAGCCTCTCTCTCGGATATGCTCGAATAAATTACTACCACAACCAAACTATCGTGCTTAGTCTGATGAGAGAAGTCGCAAAATCAACCATAATGTTCAAGAAAATTATAAAAAAAAACCTGATCTAAATCTAAATCCGTTAAGAAGTTCTTTCACGAAAAGCGGACAGACATACATACAGATAGACAGACTGATGTTGGATTATATATATATATATATATATATATATATATATACACAGTGCCCTTCCTAATGTTGGGGTTGAGAACACGTTTTTACTAGATATACCCCTCTGCTCCACAATTGAAATTTACAAATTAAACAATTCAGACATTATTGAAAAGCACATTGCAGACATTCATTTAAGTGTATTTGAATACACTTCAGTCACAGCATGTAAAAATACTTTTTAAACAAAACTGAGTGCCATTATGAACAAAGCTGCACATCCTCTCTCTGACACACAACTTTCAGCCAATCAATTATTCAACAGAAGTGCATCAAGAAACGAGACGAGGGCTTCCTTTGTACCAATAGCAATACACCACTAGCACCTCACTGCAACTGTAACTGCTAAGTCCGTAGTTATTCTTTCTTCTTAAAATTCTAGCGTATATTTATTTATGATTGTACAGTATTTACTGAACTTCTGTTAAAAGCCAAATTTTTAATCTATTGGTCGTTTGGTGGAACTGCATGTCCGCAAAGAGAAAATATTGGAGCACAAATTCTGTCATCCCATTTTCGTTAAGTGAAACAGACAAAAAGCAGGGTCATCGAAAGGAAACTTTTCTCTTAGCTGGTAAGCCTAGGAAAGCCACGTCAGAAAGGAAGTGCATCCTGCAGTGCAATCTTGAATTAATTGACACCTCCTTCTGGGGAACCGTAGGATATGTATTGGGGAAAACAGAAGAGACAGAGTCAATTACCCTCACTGGGCATCTTCTACGCACTGTGGAGGGAGCAAAAGAGGATCAGGTTTGTGCCAGTGCCCCCTTTTGTCCTTTGGTGAAAATACATAACTCAGAAGACACACATGTATCTATCTATAACCAAGAAAAATAGAATGGGTGGCATTCTGATATTTTTACATAGAAAGTATTATATTTGATTCATGTAGTTTTCAAATCTAATAAAATGTTGCTACCTCTCTATGACTGATATATGACCAGGTCATTGGCAGAAATTCTCTGATGATTCTGCACTATCAGAGTGTAACTGACAAGCAGGATGGGACAGAGTAGAGGAGTAAAGGGAACACCTTTGAGAAATGTCTGCAACTTAACATCAGCAAAAGCCAGGAACTGCTTATTGTGTCTGTCTGTTAAATAGTACCCTTGCTTTCTATCTATAACTATGTAAAATAGAATGGATGACATTTTGATATTTTTACAGAAAGTATTTGATTCATGTAGTTTTCAAATCTAATAAAATGTCGCTCCCTCGCTGTGACTCTTTTCTTCCAAATCTTCACTCACATCCCCACTCTTTTCAATTTAAATTCGGCAGTAAGAGACAGAAAACAGAATTCGGCACAAAGGAAATTAGCAGAGGGTTGTGGGACAACAGACGGGCAGCCCCGTGGAGGTTGGCATCTCTGCAAAGAGATTAGCAGTTCCATGAGGCTTCCAGACACCTGTCAGACTGAACGAGAGGCCCGCCATTCTTGAATTTAGATGAGCACCGTCTGCCTGCAGTAGAAGGACCCGGGAAAAGAATTTGCTGCTTCAGCTAGAAAGTGATATTGCCCAAGGAGTTTAATTTTGCTGACATGTGAGAAAGCCAAACAAGCTTCAGTCATTACTCAACACCCAATTTTCATAAAAACATGCTGTAAAATAGTCTCCTTAGCATGATTCTATTTACAAGTTTTTCAGGATTTTAATAGGCAGTCCCTGTTTTTGAGGGTGACACAGGCAGATCAAACTATCCTTTTAAAAGGGTCTGGGAAAAGTCAGAAAAGAAAAAGACAAAACCAGAATACAGATACCAAAATTGTAATAGTTAATATAGTAATATAACTTGTAGTTAACAAGAAACCAGGAGCAGACTGTCCACCAACTTACTTCACATTCATCAAACAGAGATGTATTTGCTGACCTTCACACATTTGGCCCGTGATGTCATGGCAGACGTTCATGAGTCTACACCAGCCTGGCTTGCAATAGAAAAGAAATCTTGTTCTGAACTTTCCTTGTATGCCCTGCTTTGTGCTCCATTCAGTGTTAACTGTCTTCAGTGTACAAGCAATGTAGTTAGTTACTTGAAATATGAACCCAATGCAGGACACATTTCAGCGTAAAGAAACTCTTATCTTTGGCTGTTATGCACAATAATCACCTTTTTCCACCTTCTCAAACCTGTCTAGCCTGCAGACAACTTTAGGGGTTAGGACACTTTGAGACCTTTATATAGGCAATTTATTTCCATTTTAGAAAATTTTCACATTTAATTTTCCAGTAGGGGGAGCCACCGAGCTACAAACCCCAGATCCAATAATACCCAAGACATTCATGAGTTTCAATAATGAATTTTTCATCCAACCAGCACTTTGTAGAATGAAGCATAGCCATTAACTATAAAATTAAAGAAGCTCCATCTTCTCCTTCCACCTCCAGTTGAGTGTTGCCTGCTGCCTCCCAACTCTGACTCCCCGATTTGAGACTGCAGGCTTCTTTTAAACCGGAACCAGGACTGCATCCATTATCCCAGGATTGGTCATTCAGAGCACTTCCATGTCAGGCATAAACCGAGGTAGTCCTCCTTCGGCGTTACCCCGTTATGGAACCCAAAGACCAGGACAGAGTTGTACTTCTGGACTCCAAGTCCCATGCCACCCTACAGGTGTCTCAGCTGGGTTTACCCTGGAGGAACACTGCCACCTGCTGTGTGGGGGGATGAATTGCTCCCGGCACTCACGTTCGCCCAGTCCACTTATTACCTTCTCTTCATGCCATGATGAATAATATAAGGCATTCCAGCCAGGTTGACTATAATTCACAAATCGTTCAAATATGGCCTCCTGTTAGGGATACCTGTCCTTCCTCTAGGGCATGCATATGTGCCCAGGTGTCTACAAACAAGCTCAACTGAGGTAAGCACTACCATTCTAGGTAGAGGTAGAGAGGGGGTGCTGTCACTAACAGTAAAATCTTCTTTTTCCACAATCCAGAGAAGATGCCCAGTGAGGGCACATATGACCAGCCGTGACATCCCGAAACAAGTTCCACCCCTTCCAATCATTTTGCCATAAGACACAACAAGCCAGAAAGGTGGCATCTTTAAAATGATGAGTGAGAAAAGACAATGAACTGCCAGAAGGCTGACATGGTTTCTTGCATATTATTTTGGTTTCTTGTTGGACTTTTTGTTTTAATTAAACAGGTCTACTGGGGTGGTACCCCAAACTTTCTTCCTGCGCCCAACTGCCTCCATGAGGATCATTAGGACGCTAGGAGCTAACATTTCAGTAATTATTTACCGCTCTGATGCTGATATTTCTGATCATAAAACAGGACATTAGAAATTGATGAGAAAAATTCGTAATTAATTGCAGAATTACTGATTTGAGGGTTCCTCTGGAGTGCCTCTTTCAATTGCATGATTTGGCTCAAAAACTCACACATCGTTATCTCATAACAGGCTTAAGTTTTGAGTTTGGTATTTTGCCATCCATTATGCCAGCTGTGAAAACATTAGTTGTATTCTTGCAAATGTCTGGCATGTTTGATGGAGACTTTCAGTGTTCCTCCTAATGCCTTACCTCAGGGTCCTCATATGTGTGTGTCAGTATCTCTTGTCCGGCGCGTTCTTTCTGAGTCACGTCTGAGTGAGCCAAACTGACCAATCAGATTGCTGGGAGTGACCAGAAATACACACACACACACACACTGACATTAACATTTTATTACAGAGTACATGTAACCTTTCACATTTATCTAAACCAGCTGAATTATTCCCATAAATCCAAAACTTGAAAGCTCCAGTAGGCCCTGCACAGTACACTGGTGCCTAGGTTTGCAAGCATAATTTGTTCCAGAAACATGCTTGTAATCCACTCATATATCAAAGTGAATTTCCCCGTAAGAAATAATGGACACTCAGATGATTCATTCCAGAACCCAAAAATATTAACAAAATTATAATACAATTATATTATAATACAAATTAACCTTCACTTTACCATTGAAAAGAATCGTTAAGCACTCACACGATATCACAATGCTTTAGCATACAGTATACGCTTGTACGGATGTTGACTATACGAGTGAGGCACGTCGACTGAGACCGAGCACGGGAGATGATTACCCACAATCCCGCAGTGAGAGAGAGTGAGAGAGAGAACCACCATCGGCTCAGTTGTGATCACGTGACACTCAGCAGACAAAGCATATACTGTCACACTTGGGTCACAAAGTTGCACAGGTTCACTCAGGGGTTTCCAGAGAGAGAAACTTTATTCGAATACAGGTGGAACAAGCACAAGTCTCTTTCAGTGCAAAAAAACGGTCGTCACAGCTCAACCTCTCGATCAAAAGAACACAAAATCTTCCTCCTCAAAGAGGTGCGGCGGCTCGGGAGCCCCGACCGGAGCAGAGGATCTCTGGGGGAAGAAAGACAAGGCAGTGAGACACTAGGACAGCCGCGTTGCGGTCTTTTAAAAGTTCGACGCCCCGCATGAAATGCTGAGCACTCGGCACGGCAGCAACCAGAAGGCTAGCAGCTGATCCCGCAAAGAGGAGATGAAAAGCTATGTTTGTTTCCCATTGAATTACCATTTAAGTGGGGGATACTGCGGAGCGGCCATGTCCCCTTGGAGCTGCGTTCACCATTTTCACAATACGTACTACTCGTATTTGCAGGACCTCGCTCGTTTATCAAGTTAAAATTTATAAAAAATTTTTGCTTGTCTTACAAAACACTTGCACACCAAGTTACTTGCAATCCAAGGTTTTACTTTATTTCAGATTGTTCCAAAGAGTAATAAGTAATTCAGTCCATATCGTGTTCATTGTCTCAGGATTTGATGGAATTGGCGTTTGCATTGTTTAGGGAAATAATTCATAGCCAAATGACTCTGCTGAAAGTGTTTATGTCTTTTGTTTTGTTTGTAAGTCTATTGTTAAAAGGCCAGCATTCTTTTTATTAAAAATAAAAAGCTTGTCTTCTTTGTATGTTTTCCTTTGCCTTTTATTTAAAGCTAATTCGTTTGATCTGGCTGGTCTTCATGAAGTGGCAAAAATAAACACTAACTTGCTTTTAAGTAGTCTGTGTATTGCTTGGATTGCTTTGTAAACTTTTTAAAAATCCATCTGACATTTAGAATGAGTTCTACCCTGATTTTTTTTTCCTTTCCTGTATTATTTCATCTCTGATTTTTTTCATCTTGCATATTTATAAACAGATTCAGTAAATTTGTTCCACATGCTTTTAAATGAGACATATTTTATGACAGCACTTCCTGCGTTCTGCATTGAATTTTGTTCTTTTTTGCTTTTAAATTAATCACCCAGATATTTTATAGCTTGCTTGTAAGTACCTTGATAATGGTTTCTATAAAAAAAAAACACAAAAAGAATAATATTTAAAATGCTAATATTGCGGTAGTGGGTGTCATGTATGTGTGGAAAAAGGCAGCTGAGGGGCTCTAGTGATTGTAATTCTACTGCTGCTCCAGGGGTTGGCGCTGTGTCCTGAATCCTTTCTCTCTCCTCCCCTCTGCAAACCACGTGATTGCCATCTCTAACACCTCTGACATCACTTCCTGCGTCCGTCCACTTGGACCCGCCTCTTCCCGTAGGGAGGATAGAAAACTGGAAGATCCATCGTCTTTGTCAGTTCTCTCCTGAACTCATGTCTGGTAAGACGTCTGTGACAGGTGTCAGGTCACACTTACAGGTAATCTAACTTAGACACCATTTAAATATCCGACTACGCCACCCAGTTTTATCAAGAGACTGGGAACTCCTGAAATTTACCAATAATAGCACACAGTGTTCTTTAAATTGGGCGGTGAGTAAACACACAATGAAAGACACAAAAGCAATTTAAGGAAAAGCATCAGTAAATTCTATTACACTAGACAATAATAAGTACATTAAAAAGATAAATGAACATAAACCAAATCTAACAGTCTCATGAAGAAAATTTCTTTTTTTAGAAAGGAAAGCACACAGTCCACACTATAAAAGTCCATTAAAAACAGAATTGGATGATACAACCTGTAGTGGTGCAAAGTCCAGTTTGTTCTCAGTGTTACCCCAACACTTAATTGTTCAACTGTCCACGGATGCACTCTGTTCACCGGGCACTCGTTTCCCAAGAGAAGTTTTGTCAAAATCGTGGAATCCCTGTCGGCGTCTCTTCGTTGTTCCCTTTTTTCCACCCTGGGCTCCTTGTATTGCTGTGACCTAGGCACGCCTTATTTCTTGTCTGCCAGCTTTGCTCGGTCCTTTCATGCAGCTTCCCTCTCTCGCTGGACCCACAACCGGTGTCTCCTTGTAGAGCTGTCTCTTCCTCCCTCGAAGTATTGCCGTCCTTGTGCCTCACGTCGTGCCAGCCACGTACCCTTGTCAGCCTGCGAGCCCCTGTCTTGGCTGTGTTCTCAGTGGACTATCCCCCCTGACTTTTGCCTTCTCCTGGCCAGAGCTTAAATCTCCTTCAGTCCCTGCAATTATCAGTTCTGGACAACCAGATTAAACAATGGCATATCTAAATTTCCTGGGTTTAACAAATAAAGAAAACACAAGTTAACAAAGTGTATTGTTACCAACCATTAATGAGTACAGATCCTGCTGTTTAGAAACCAATATTGTCAAACATGTTAATTGCCAAGTCAGGTAAATACAGAAATCCTCCAAGGAAGGAGCAGTTCTGTTATCACAACTTTGTATTGTTTGTAATCTGAACCAGCCAAAACCTTCAAAGTGGTGACTCCTTTGCAATACAGCAAATACCTACAATCTGCAAACAGCCTTTTAACTTCTCACCCCCAGTGCCAACAATGGGTGCCTATTGCCTGTTCATCTGCTGGGTTTTAAATGTAATATTGACATGTTTCTTTTCCTAAGAGAAAAATGGAATGACTTATTGTACAAAAAATGTCCCCCTCTGACACGTCTCCGCAATTATTGTGTGTTTTCTTTTGTTTATTGCAATCTAATAATACGGAGGCTGGTACCCCAACTCTTTATGGTTGTCCTATTGTTTCTCTTACATGGGAACCAGGGTTGACAGAGGTTCCAATTTGGACTGTACCGAGTTCAACAGACAAATCACGAGTATCGCAATGCCTCCGAAAATCCTGATAGGACAAAAATTTTATGTATAAAAAAAAACCTTTCTTAATATTGAATATCTAGTTAAAGAGGTTCTCTAACATTTTATACACAGCCTGGCTTACCAACTTTTATGAATAAAATTAGTAACTGTAAGCTGAATCCAAGTGTTTGAATCGTATGCATTCGTGTGTGTCGCCTGCTCGTGTCATCGTAGGTTTCTCATGCTCATCAAGGCTGCTTGTGCTTGTGCGTAATTTGTTCTGAAAGTGAAGCGATACTGATGAAGTCTTTTCGACTAATGAGGTAGGTCATCTTATTTACACATACAAAACAATACAATACAATACAATTTGAATTGGGTGTGACAGGAATGGATAGGATTAGAAATTAGGACTTTAGAGGGTTAGCTCAGGTTAGACAGTTGGGAGACAAAGCGAGAGAGGCAACATTGCGTTGGTTTGGACATGTGCAGAGGAGAGATGCTGAGTATATTGGGAAAAGGATGCTAAGGATAGAGCTGCCAGGTAAGAGGAAAAGAGGAAAGCCTTAGAAAAGGTTTATGGATGTGGTGAGAGAGGACATGCAGGTGATGGGTGTGACAGAGCAAGATGACGAGGACAGAAAGATATGGAACAAGATGAATGTAGAAGAATAATTTTAGGGTTACATAGCATTCATCTTAAAGGAATAGCATAAAGAGTTTATAAATGTCAGAAATCAGATAAAGATCAAGTGAACAACTAAATGTACTGAAAGATGAATGCTGCATTACCCTAAAATTATTCTTCCACATTCATCGTTCATGGGGAACAATTGCAAGCCCCGGTCCCCATCATGAATGGGGTTCAATGGCTTACTTAAGCCTCTCTGCACCAGGTACACAAACATTGATCCATTCAGTGTAGTGCGCGTGCAGCCCTGGACAACTAAGGGCATCACAGACCTGTTATTATACAATACAATATATACAATGCAATTAATTTTGTATAGCCCAAAATCACACAAGGAGTGCTATAATGGGCTTTAACAGGCCCTGCCTCTTGACATCCCCTCAGCCTTGACTCTCTAGGAAGACAAAGAAAAACTCCCAAATAAAACCCTTGTAGGGAAAAAATGGAAGAAACCTTTAGAAAGGCAGTTCAAAGAGAGACCTCTTTCCAGGTAGGTTAGGTGCAGTGGGTGTCAAAAAGAAGAGGGTCAATACAATACAATACACAGAACAGAACACAAGTATGATAGTACAATAGAAATATCACAAGTACAGAGCAGAATTTAACAGAAGATAATATCACATAACAGGATTTGGATTTGTTCAGAGTCCAGGAGACCTCAGCCATCAAGCTGCCTCCCCCTATTGGCCACTTCAAGCTGAGTCAGCTCTGGGCCAGCCAATCCGATGAAAGGACCCTTCTACCCCACAATTCCTGCGATCCTCCATTAGGGAAGACTTTACCTTAGGCAGGCAAAAAAACTTGGCAGGTAGGCAGTGGCCCACCAAGTGCCACATTTGAGTACTGAGAAGAGAAACAGAATAGGTGAGGGTTAGTATCAAATTAGAACGATCATGTTACTTATGTTTTAGTGCTAATGACTGACAACAGAGATGCAGTCTGTACAGTTAATCAGCAGCTCTAGTCAGGGTGTACTAAACTAAAATGAGTCTTCAGCCGGGATTTGAAAGCTGAGACCGAAGGGGCATCTCTTACAGTACCATGCAGACAGTTTAGGGACCCTGTAACTAAAAGCTTGACCTCCCACTGTTATTTTATTAATCCTTCGAATCATAAGCAGACTGGCATCTTGAGATCTTAATGTACACTCTGGTCTGTAAATCATGATAAGTTCAGACAAGTAAGCTGGACCTCGGCCATTTAAGGGTTTATATGTTAAAAGGAGAATTTTGAAATCTTCCATAAAGTTGGCCAGGAGCCAGTGTAAGGATTTAAGAACTAGAGTTATGTGTTTGTATTTTCTTGTTCTTGTAATAATTCTTGCAGCAGCATTTTGGATTAACTGGACGCTGTATAAAGAACAGTTTGAACATCCAGTAATCTTCCGGCTTTGAGGACTACCTGCAGGAAGATGTGGGTCCAGGCAGACAAAACTCGGAAGAGATGTCAGAGGTGGTAAAGCCATCAATCTTGCAGTCTGAAAAGGGAGGAAGAGAAGAGACATTAGTACACAGTGCCAACCCCTAGTATTACAATTACTGGAGCCCTTCAGCGGCCCCCTGTGCACACACATGTGACTCACCCTCTCTTAATTAATGATGTACATTCATTTGTCTCAATTTAAAGGGACAGATTATAGGAAAAACAGTAGATAGATACTTTATTAATTAATCCCAAGGGGAAATTCACATACTCCAGCAGCAGCATACTGACAAAGAACAATATTAAATTAAATAGTGATAACAATGAAGGTATAACAGACAGACAATAACTTTGTATAATATTAATGTTTACTCCCCCTGGTGGAATTGAAGAGTCGCATATTGTGGGGTCTCCCCAGTCTGTCAGTGGAGCAGGACGGTGACAGCAGTCTGTCGCTGAAGCTGCTCCTCTGTCTGGAGATGATCCTGTTCAGTGGATGCAGTTGATTCTCCATGATTGACAGGAGTCTGCTCAGTGCCCGTCGCTCTGCCACGGATGTCAAACCGTCCAGCTCTGTAATAGATCCTGCCTTCCTCACTAGTTTTTCCAGGCATGAGGCATCTCTCTTCTTTATGCTGCCTCCCCAGCACACCACCACGTAGAAGAGGGCACTCGCCACAACCATCTGATAGAACATCTGCAGTATGTCCTTAATGTAAACTTGCTAAAAGATAATTGTAATGCTACATTAGATCAGCTGTTGTCATTTGAAACGTTATTCAATTTGAAATTTATCAAAAGGCCCAGAAACTGCTATATGGGAAGTAATGATGACAGGAGATATACATTTGGGAAAGATGCTATATAAATAAAATATGTTATTTATTACATTAGTAGAATCATATCTAAAGCAGAATTTAGTTTCTGTAACTTACGGGTGGACCTAAAATGAAGGCGACCTTGGTAGTGCCCACCATGGGGCCCTGCCCACCAAGGAGCCTTGGCATATGCAAGAAAAAAAATAATGCCAGCATTTTTCTGTTTCTCACTTAAACTTAAATGTGTCTTTGTCTCGCACATTATCGAGGGCACTATAAAAGATATCTATGAACCAAGGACACTAGTATTTGTGATAAATCAGCAATTTGAGCAAAATGTTAATTGGTTTTATTTTGCAAAACTATGCAGTTAGGTGACCAGATAAATATGGGCTATTGAGCCAGGAACAATGTAGAATGCAGAATATACATTACATTAAATGATATATTATATTACTACAAATGTTTGTGATGCGCCATCTGTTAGAATGACTAATGCAATGCATTTTATGACTCCATGCATTACAAAATACGTTCCAGCAGATGGTGCACTGCAAACATTAATGCTGAATACACTGAGGTGTAAGTGGATTATTTAGATAGGTACCGCAGCTAGTAGGACAATAAAATGAGTTGAATTGAAACAAAAATTGAATTTACAACACGCTACCTGAGCTCTTCTCTGTCCAAGTAACTGTAAGTGCCAGAATTTGGTACTTGCATCTTTATCTAGAGGACAGTAAGCAAAATACAAGGCAACATGATGTGCATGGGGGTAACGATTCAAGCAATGAATCACTCGAAGAAAAGTTCTTCTGTAACATCACTGTTTAATTGTAGCTTTCTCCCACAGTTCTGATATACTGCCTCATCCACTAATAACCCTTTTGAAATAGATTAAATTCCTATTAGAATAATGCTATTCAGCTTGTCTGCACTTTGTGATGTTAAATCTCACTAAATGAAAAAAGAGAGCGTGACTGATGGTATGCTAGGGCTGAAGAACAAAACAAGCTCGGAAGCTGCAGGAGTTTTGTGCTCGGTATGTCCAAACATAAAAGAAATGTTTAATATATTAAATATATGTTAAGACATAGTTCAGTAGCATATCAGGAACACATAACGTGTGACTTCTGTGTACAACTCGCTACGTTATAAATTGTGAGAAATACACTTTGCAGCATTGTTATAACAGGTGGCTGTGCTGCTAATTTAATATTCTGCTGCTCCAGAAAAATGATGTTCACCAATTCTGTGACATTTATAATACAATTTTAACACATGAAGTGCATACAATGATGTAGACTTTCCCTTTCTATTCAGCACTGCTTCATAAATATCATTGGGTTGACCAAGAAATGACCCTGCAGTCCTGTAACTCAGCAAAAGCACCGAGTTCTGCATAGCGGCACAGTAATACGAAATAAATCTCCAGGACTCCGGTTCAAGGAGAATAAATCGTGTTAAAGTCACCCAATCATCTTCATGCTCCTTATTTCTGTCTGGTCTCGTCGAAAGAAACATCACCAACACTTGAATCGCTGCCAATAAAAAATATAGCTGGATTGTCTGGATAATACAGACATTGTGGCTTTGGACCAGAAGAGGGAGATGAACAAAGCTGATTATCATTTTAACACAAGCGTTTTGAAGTTTGAGCCAGGACCTTTTGGAAATTTAAATGCTACATCTATGGGTGGAAAGCAAAACTATCATCAGAGAGACAAGGGGAAGACAATGGACAAAGTGCAGAGAAAAAAATAGTAAATTAGGAGTCCAGAAACAGAGAGCAAAGGATGAATGAAACAAAAGAAGTCAGGTGGACTGCACAGAAATGAAAGACATCTGGAGATAGAGAGATAGACTGGTGAACAGCACTATAGATAGATAGATAGATAGATAGATAGATAGATAGATAGATAGATAGATAGATAGATAGATAGGAAAGACACTATATGATAGATAGATAGATAGATAGATAGATAGATAGATAGAGTCAGCTCCACAAGGCTTATTATTAGAACATTAGAACATTCAGCCCAACAAAGCTCGCCAGTCCTCTCCACTTATTTCTTCCAAAAAAACATCAAGTCGAGTTTTGAAAGTCCCTAACGTCTTACTGTCTACCACAATACTTGGTAGCTTATTCCAAGTGTCTCTCGTTCTTTGTGTAAAGAAAAACTTCCTTATGTTTGTGCGAAATTTACCCTTCACAAGTTTCCAACTGTGTCCCTGTGTTCTTGATGAACTCATTTTAAAATACAAGTCTCGATCCACTGTACTAATTCCCTTCATAATTTTAAACACTTCAATCAGGTCTCCTCTTCATCTTCTTTTCCTTAACCTATAAAGGCTCAGCTCTTTTAATCTTTCCTCATATCTCATCCCCTGCAGCCCTGGAATCAGCCTAGTCGCTCTTCTCTGGACCTTTTCTAGTCCTGCTATGTCCTTTTTGTAGCCTGGAGACCAAAACTGCACACAGGACTCCAGATGAGGCCTCACCAGTGCATTATAAAGGTTGAGCAGAACCTCCTTGGACTTGTACTCCAGACATCAAGGCGCTATATAACCTGACATCCTGTTAGCCTTCTTAAAGACTTCTGAACACTGTCTGGCAGTTGATAGTGACGAGTCCACTATGACTCCTAAATCCTTCTCATAAGGTGGACTCTCGATTTTCCGACTTCCCATTGTGTATTCAAACCTAACATTTTGACTTCCTATGTGTAATACTTTACATTTACTGACATTAAATTTCATCTGCCACAAATCTGCCCAAGCCTGTATGCTGTCCAAGTCCTTCTGTAATGATATAACGGATTCCAAATTATCTGCTAATCCGCTTATCTTGGTATCATCTGCAAACTTAACCAGCTTGTTACTTATATTCCTATCTAAATCATTTATAAATATTAAAAAAAAGCTGCGGCCCCTGCACTGCCCCCTGCTGGTCACCACTTTCATCATCGGCCAGTTCTGATGAAGTTTCTCGCACCATCACCCTCTGCTGCCTGTGTCTGAGCCAACTCTGCACCCATCTAAAAACATCACCCTGAACTCCCACTTATTTTAATTTGATGCCCAACCTCTCATGTGGCACCTCATCAAATGCTTTCTGAAAGTCCAGATAAATAATATCATCTGCTTCACTTTGATTGTATCCTTTTGTTGCCTCCTCATAGAATTCCAGCATGTTAGTAACACACAACCTCCCTCTTCTGACAGCATGCTGATTGTTCCTAATGTCCTTGCCATGTGTTGCTCAATCTTATCCTTAATAATTCCTTCCATTAATTTTCCTGTGATGCATGTTAAACTTATTGCCCTATAGTTGCTTGGATCTGCCCTGTCACCCTTTTTATATAATTAGATGATATTTGCCATTTTCCAGTCCTTCAGAATCTCTCCAGTGCTCAGTAACTTCCTAAAAATATGTGTCCAGAGTTTACATCTGTACTCGCTAGCCTCCTTAAGAACTCGAGAGTAAATATTATCTGGTCCTGGTGATTTGTTTGATTTCAGCCTATTTAATCTGAGCAGCACTTCTCCCTCTACAATTTCCAAATCCCTCAGTACCTCCTTAGTAGTCCCTGTTACCACTCGGAGGTTATCCACTTGCTCACTTGTGAACACCTCAGAAAAATGTAAGTTTAGGGCATCCGCTATTTCACTGTCCGTATCTTTTAATTCCCCTTTACTATTCCTGATACACTTCACCTCCTCCTTAACTGTTCTTTTACTACTAAAATACTGAAAGAATCTCTTAGGGTCGTCTTTCGCCTTATCTGCTCTATTTCTCTCCAACTATCCTTTAGCTCCCTGATATCCTTCTTAATGGTTGCCCTCATGTTCTCATACACTCTACCATTCACTTTGCAGTCATTAGTCTTATATGCCTTATAAAGCAGTTTTTTCCTTTGCAACTTCTTTTTTAAATCTTTATTAATCCACCGTGGACTATTTTTAGTTTCCTATTAATTCCAAATTTATAAATTAAAATAAGACTTTTTTCCTTAATATTTTCCAGGTGAAGCCACATGTCCTCACTAAGATGGGGCTCATCATCCAACTGAAGAGGACTTACATTTAAACCCTGTTTGGCATAAACAGCAACCCCACCTCCTTTTCTGTTCTGTCTATCCTTCCTAAAAATGTGTATCCCTCTTTGTTACACTCATCACCATCTTTGTTATTTAGCCAGGTTTCCGTTATTGCTATAATATCATAATCATGTTCTGCTACATACAACTCCAATTCACTTACCTTATTTTTGATACTTCTAGTATTAAGGCAAGCTATTTTAATGTGTTACTCCTTCTACACTTAAATGTTTGATTAGAATTTACATTACTATGCATTTTTATTTCTACACCATTGTTTGTTCTTCCATATATAGATCTAAACCTGGCCTGGCCTGTCCTAAACTCCCTGCACCCATTCCCTAGTTTAAACAATCCTCGACTAGCCTACACATATGCCTCCCCAATACATTGGTGCCCCTCCAGTTCAGATGTAACCCGTCA
>JANRMT010062841.1:15084622-15139274 GCA_026402145.1 Polypterus bichir lapradei
GTCTCCCTTATATGCCCTTTGCTATGGCTTTCATAAAACAGAGTGTTAATGTGTGTGATGCGCCTCCTGTTGGAATGGCTAATGCAATGCATTTTATTTCTACAAATGTTTGTGAAGTGCCATCTGTTGGAATGATGAAAACAGTAACCAGACAAACACAGAGATACACAGGCACTTGTCCTTTCATTAATGTGGATTTATCCCTCATAAAGCTACCCTCAATACATCAGAATGACAAAACAAACACAGTATTTTAGAACTTTTTGCAAATTTATTAAAAATAAAAAAAACTGAAATATCCCATTGATATAAGTATTCAGACCCTTTGTTATGACACTTGAAATTTTGCTCAGGTGCATCCCACTCGACAGTACTGATCATCATTGAGATGTTTCTCCACCTTGTTTTGTGTCCATCTGTGGTCAATTCAATTAATTGGACAGATGAGGAAAGTCACACCCCTGTGTATAGAAGGTCTCACAGTTGAGCAAAAACCATGCGATGAGGTCAAAGGAACTGCCTGCAGAGCACAGAGTCAGAGTGGAGGAACAGATCTGGGGAAGCCTAAAAAAATAATTATTAAATGGAGGAAGACTGAAGCAACCACATCTATCCGTAAGAGCTGGCCACCTGGCCATTTGGGCAATTTAAGGTAGAAGAAGGCCATTGTAGGAGAGGTGAACAAGAAACTAGGAGTCTCTTTGGCAGAAGTGCAGAGAAACTGGGTGGAGATGCGAGAAATGGCAAGGAGGATTTCAATTTTGTTTTTGTTTTTTTTTAATAAATTTGGAAAAATTTCTAAAATTCTGTTTTCACTTTGTCATTCTGGGGTGTTGAGTGTTGTTTGATGTGGAAGCAAATGAATTTAAATGATCATAGTATAACACTGGAACATAACAAAATGTGCCGAAAGTAAAGGAGTCTGAAAACTTTGTGAAGGTGCTGAGCATTTAAACATCCATCCTGCCTTTGCCAAACCATCTATTCACTGGTTAAAGCTGCCTTGCCTTTTATGTTCAAGCCAGTCCTGATATCTCTAAAGTGGGATGGCAGGCAAACGTTCAATATACTGTATTGTTATCTTGCACATTTTCAAGACAGCCTGAGAATGTCTGCCTGAGTTTCAAAACTAAATAAATGAAAAAAAATTAAAGTAAATAAAACTAAACAAATACATCTTTAAATATATGCAGCAAGCTGCTGGAAATGCTTTACCAGTCCATAGTAGCCAGTGTGGTGTTCAGCGCTGTGGTCTCCTAGGGGGCGCCATCACAGGGAGAACCGCACTGGACACAATGGAAACTGTTGTGGAAAAGAGGGTGGGGGAGCCAAAAATTGGATGCTATCAAAAAAGATCCCTTATGTCCCCTCCAGGAGGCGCTGTCTTGGAGCACTTTTCGCCACAGGCTCATTTCACCACAGTGTATTAAGTCCCGGGTCTTTTTTGCCCAACGCTATCAGGCATTTCGATACTCCCACCCGATGTACTCATTAAAGTTATCTATCTATTTATTTATTTATGGATTGATTGATTGTTTGATTGATTGATTGGCTGTATTATTTGTCCTGTAAGTCTGTATCCTTGTTTTTATATGTCTCTGCTGCTGTATGCATTTGAATTCCCCCATGGGATTAATAAAGTTTATTTGGTCTAATCTAACCTAATCTAAGCAATGGAGTGAAGGCACATGTTATATGCTGCTATCCCCACTGGAGCTATGAGGTTACATTTGAGATAAATCAAGAAATTACGAGCATGAGCCTGCATTAATTTGCAAAAATAAGTCGAGTGTAAAAATGCTTGAACGCTACATTCCATTTAGCCCTAATAAAAGGATAACTGACTGTGCGTCTGTGCATCTGTGTATCTGTGTGTTCATCCAGCTGCTGTGTCTCTGTCATTCAAACAGATGGCACATCATAAAGCATTTGTAGTAATAAAATGTGTTGTGTTTGTCATTCCAACAGATGGCACGTGATAAAATATCAACACTGTTCAACCAAATGTTATATAAGATAGAGAAAATCATTGCATTTATCATTCCAACAGATGGTCCATCACACACATTAACATTCATTTTATGAATTCCATACCCAGTGGCATATAAAAGAGACATAAGCGTTGCATTTGTCTTTCCAACAGATGGAGCATCACAAACATTAGTTCCAATAAAATGTGTTGTGTTTGTCATTCCAACAAATGGCACGTCATAAAACATCAACACTGTTCAACCAAATGTTATATAAGAGAGAGAAAATCATTGCATTTATCATTCCAACAGATGGTCCATCACACACATTAACATTCCTTTTATGAATTCCATACCCAGTGGCATATAAAAGAGACATAAGCGTTGCACGTTTCTTTCCAACAAATGGAGCATCACAAACATTTGTTGCAATAAAATGTGTTGCGTTTGTCATTCCAGCAAATGGCACATCATAAAACATCAACACTGTTCAACCAAATGTCATATAAGAGAGAGATAAGCATTGCATTTGTCATTTCAACAGATGGTACATCACACACATTAATACTTCTTTTATGAATACCATACCAAATGGCATATAAAAGAGACATAAGTGTTGAATTTGTCTTTCCAACAGATGGAGCATCACAAACATTTGTTGCAATAAAATGTGTTGTGTTTGTCATTCCAACAGATGGCACGTGATAAAACATCAACACTATTCAACCAAACATCATATAAGAGAGAGATAAACATTGCATTTGTCATTCCAACTGATGGTACATCACACACATTAACACAGCTTTTATGAATTCCATACCAAATGGCATATAAAAGAGACATAAGCGTTGCATTTGTCTTTCCAACAGATGGAGCATCACAAACAAGTGTTGCATTAAAATGTGTTGCGTTTGTCATTCCAACAGATGGCACATCATAAAACATCAACACTGTTCAACCCAATGTCATATAAGAGAGATAATTATTTATATGTGAGGCTGCCCAAATCTGCTCTGTCGCACCTTCATCTGGTTCAAAATGCTGCAGCGAGATTCTTACCGTATATACTCATGTATAAGTCAGGTCTTGAACCCCGAAAAATTGATCATAAAATCAGACCCTGACTTGTACGCTCATTTAAAAATATGACAATTTTTTTTTTTTTTTACATCTTCTTGCCTCCTCCAGTCTCGCATCAGTTTCTCAGACACATCTAATTTTGTTGCAGCAGTACAATTACCAATTTCTTTTGCCACTTCAATGACATTTAATTTAAAACCAGCTTCATATTTTGTTCTGATAGAGCGCTCCATCGTAGATAAGGAACGCTCTTACAATAAAGGTGTATGAGGGTGTGAGATACACTAAACAGTGCAAACGTCACTTCAGAATAGTTTGGGTATTACTGTGTGGTCACATACTGTAGGCACAATACATAGAAAAAAAAAGACAGTGTGCTCCGTGGTTACTCTCTCAGGTATGGAAGAGTATTAGGGCAACGGAGAAGAAAAGAAATAGATAGATAGATAGATAGATAGATAGATAGATAGATAGATAGATAGATAGATAGATAGATAGATAGATAGATAGATAGATAGATAGATACTTTATTAATCCCAAGGGGAAATTCACATAATCCAGCAGCAGTATACTGATACAAAAAAAAAAAATATTAAATTAAAGAGTAATAAAAATACTTGTAAATACAGACAATAACTTTGAATACGGACACAGTGAAGAAAAAAAAAGTGTATGTCAAGAATAAAGTTGAGGAGTGGAAGAGAGGAAGTCAGTTTAAGAAGCATATACCGATTATCTTGGGTCAGGGAACATTTAACACAAAGCATTTAATGTGCTACATTACTTATGACGGGGTTTGAGAAAATCTAGCAAATTAAACATTGATTTGCAAATTATGTTTTACGACGTTCTACTTTAATGACAAAATAAACTACGAGAAAAAAGTCAACATGTTGAGTTTATTCTCGACATACACTTTTTTTTTCTTCACTGTGTCCGTATTTTTTTTTCTTCTCCGTGGCCCAGACACACTTCTGTGCTCTGGCGGGCGTTAGCATATCATGATCTCTTGGACCAATAGCGTGAGTTTTCCGCATTCGACATTATAAAATACCGGAAATTATACGGTAAAATCAAGCCCCAACTTATCCGTTGAACAACTTAAACGTGAGTATTGTGGTCGAATAAACGCCACAAAGTACAAAATAAAGATTTGGGGACCGTCCCCGTATATTGTCGTCAGACAATAAGAAAATGAAATGATTCAAAGTCTTGTAAAAAAAAAAAAAAAAAAAAAAAGTACAATGAACAATGAACTGTTTTCAAAATGGCGGTTATATAGGAAGCAAAACACATGTGACAGGAAACGGTAGGCAATGTGGTGATGTGGCAACAGGATCCGGAACTGAGGTGTTTTGTGGGGGCCGGAAGTGACGTCATCAATGGTGGCCGGAAGTGACGTCATCGCGGCCATTTTGGAACTCGGAAGTTGCAGTATTATTTTCCTTCTTGTTTTCTGTTGATGAGAGAAAAGAGTTCAGGTAAGTACCACGTGACAACCCCTTATCTCGCGATGTTTTACTCACCTTTAGGCTCTTTGACTGCCTCCTAATCGCCCATGTGTGACAGTAATATACGGTAATTGGGTTGAGAAAAAAGGATCACATCTCCCCCATTTTAGCCCCTCATTCCACTGCCTACTGGTGAGTTGTCACATTGATTTTAAAATCTTGGTGTTTGTTTTTAAAACCTGGTATGGTCTCACTCCAAAAGAGCACTGAGGTCATCTGGACGACTTCTCCTTGTAGTTCCAGGATCTCGGCTGAAGTCCGGGGGAGAACGAGCTTCCTCAGTTGTCGCTTCTAGGCTTTGGAATGACTTGCCTTTCAACATCAGGTCCTCATCCTCGTTTTTAAAAGTCGGCTTAAGACCGACTTGATTTCTTCTGCCTTTCACTCTGTATAACAGGATTGTTGTGGATGTTATAATTGGTTGTCTTATTAATCTGCTTCTGGATGATTGTTTGCATTGTGTTTACTTTAGTGCTTCTTTGTACGGCACTTTGTTGGAACCTCTGTTGTTTTAAATGTCTCTCTATTATAATAAAAAAATCTTGGGAAGAGAGATGAGACGTGACTTTCTCAGAGAGACACTTTGACATCCCGTGAGATGAGACTTTGTACCAATAGATTTATCCACGTCCAGGGACGGAAATAAAAGACAAAGAGTAGATGACAAAGTAGAACGTCATAAAGAATTCAAAATCGCTGTCACGATACACATGCAGAGCAGGTTAGTGATAATGGAAGTACGAAAATTCGAAAGTCTCAGAAAAAGGACAGGAAAGAACGCATTATCGCAAACAAACGGAAATTATTACTCAGTGAAACAACAGAACAGCGAAAAGAGATCGAATATATTGTTCAGATTTAAACTTTAAGTCGGAGACTTGTAGATCGTCTAATTTGTGTTACCATCTTCTTCCCAATGAAGAGGCATATTGGCGAGAATTAAAAGATTTGTTGTTTGGTAAAAGAGAAATCCCCTGAGGGAAAATGTCAAGCCCCACAAGATAAGACTATATGCAAAGAGAATTGGAAAAGTCCTTCCCACCTCTAAAACATTTACAACCACATACACAGTTCAATCAGTTCACATTTGTGTGAATGCTATTTCAGACACAGTTTGTGTAGAGAGAAAGAAATGATATTCACTCACGGGCAGTGATATGTTGCGTTGTCACGATGTAATTCCAAACACGGAATCTAAATTCAATGCAATATTGACGAAAAGGTAAAAGCGAAAAGAGATTGAATATATGGACATAGGTGATATGACAGAAAGGCGGCACGGTGGCGCAGTGGGTAGCGCTGCTGCCTTGCAGTTAGGAGACCTCGGTTCGCTTCCCGAGTCCTCCCTGCGTGGAGTTTGCATGTTCTCCCCGTGTCTGCGTGGGTTTCCTCCCACAGTCCAAAGACATGAAGGTTAGGTGCATTGGCGATTCTAAATTGTGCTTGGTGTGTGTGTGTGTGTGTGTGCCCTGCGGTGGGTTTGTTCCTGCCTTGCACCCTGTGTTGGCTGGGATCGGCTCCAGCAGACCCCCGTGACCCTGTAGTTAGGATATAGCGGGTTGGATAATGACTGACTGACTGATATGACAGAAGTATGTAGTTATTGTTCAGCTTTAAACTTTAAGTCGGTGTTGTGATGTAAGATTTTGCATATAACTTGATAAATGTTTTGTATGTCTTTATTTGTAATTTAGGCGAAGCAATGTAATTTAGTGTTACTTTGGTGAGAGGCATTCGTGTTTGCCCCCCCCCCCGTTTACGACTTTTCTTTGTAATTTTACGACAGGATTTGGGGGGATGTGTCTTAAACCAGTTTGACGGGTATTTCTTTGCTAAAGTCTTTCTCTCATCCCCCACACAAAGCCAGGTTAGCTTAACATATGGTCTTGGGGGGTTGCAGGTGTTAAGATGTACTATTTCCCCCATTGGCCTGAGATATGGCTGTCTGGATTGGCTGTAGGGGTTGGACAGAAAACCTATAAATTTGTTTGCTCAACCACATTCTCTCTTACTAACCAACATATGATGAAGAAACATCTCTTGCTAACAACTGAAGAAGACCATCACACTATGAACTGAAGACAACACAATGAAGAGCACAGCTTCAGCCATTTTGAACAAACATGTGGCTAAAAACTGAGCACCAATGATGCCTTAACTAGAGACATTTTAAGTAACTACAAGTCTGTGTGCCACCTGAATTACACATCACCATTTAATCAGGTTGTATGGTTGCCAATATTCATATGTACTTTGCATTTTGTTATTATTTATGAATATTATCTGTAATACATTATTTTATGTGTAACTTAACTCCTGCTTGTCTTTTTTTTACATCTAATTGGCTGAGGCTATAGATATAGAAGGGAAGGTGGGGATAAGTTATATAAAATAATACATTATAAACAGTGGTAAGTCTGTGAGATTAGGCATTCTAAGGCTACATATTAATAATACAATAGGGGAAAGTAGAGCAATATATATATTACTCTACCAAGATAAAACAGTTGAAGACTTGTAGATCGTCTAATTTGTGTTGCCGTCAGGGAAAAGTAGTGTTTCTTTCCAATGAAGAGGCGTATCCATGAGAATTAAAAGATTTGTTGTTTGGTGAAAGTGAAATCCACATACGTGAGCGGCAGAGACACGAAGTTGCTGGCGCATAGTGCAGGCTGGGGAGTTGGCAAGCGAAGTGAGCAGGGGGCAAAGCACCCTACTGCTTTTATAAATAAATAATCTAATCTAATCTAACCAAATGCAATCGATTACACATACATCAAGGTATATTGCATATATTTTTGGTTCAGATTGCTTCATCCTAACAGAAGTTACAACAGAATGTATTATTAAACTTTATAGTAAATAATCTAAAAAAAAGAATCCTTTTTTTATGCAAAAAGTAATGGCCGCTCATTCTGATTATGAAATACAATCCTCTTGTGCCAATTAAAACAGGTCTAGTACTACTACTATGTTTTCTACTACCATTACTACTACTGCTGCTACTCTCTCGTTATCTCCTTCATTTCAGTGAAATGGTTGTTCTTGTTTGCCTTGAATAAGAATATACAACAGTCGAGTGTTCCTCGACAAGGCGACAGGCATATCATCTTTGACATCCTATCTATTTTGACTTTTCGTTTTAAAAGAAACAAGTGCTGAAAACCGTGACTCACAAAGGTACGGTATGTAGTAGCAAAGGGAATCAGAGCACTCATTGCTTGCTTTACCAGACGAGGGTAGGCTTGAGTCAATGCACTCCAGAATTCTCCAAGACTCTCTCAGTTGAATTTGTTTCGTAACATTTCTTTTGTCCTCAGGTCAATGAGATCATCTTTGGCAAGGTCTTCATCACTGACACCGTTTATGTCGGCTAGGAAAGGATTACAAACTTAAAGGTCACCTGAGCCAAAGTAACCTTTGAACAACAATACCGGGCTGTATAGTGAATATAAATGTTCATTTTTATCTGACCCTCACGGACCCCCTGAAGCCCATCCATAGACTCCCTAGTGGTCCACGAACTTCAGGTTAAGAATAGTGGTCTCCAGAGAATGCCACGTGACAGATGTGAAAGAGGTTGGAGACCCCATGGTGAACGTTACACAGCCTGCAACATCAATCAGTGGTGGGTCAGTGACGGTCTGGGGAGGCATATCTTTGGAGGGTCACACAGACCTCCACATGCTAGGCTGCAGTACCCTGACTTCTGTTAGCTACTGGGATGAAATCCTCAGAGCCATTGTGAGACCTTACTCTGGTGCAGTGTGCCCTGGGTTCCTCCTGGTGCAGGACAATGCCCTGCCTCATGCAGCCAGAGTGTGTAGCCAGTTCCTAAATGCTGAAGGCATTGATGCCATTGACTGGCCCACACGTCCCCCAGAACAGAATCCAGTTGAGCACCTCTGAGACGTTATGTATCGGGGCATCCAACTTGGCCAAGTAGCACCACAGACTGTTCAGGAGCTCACTGATGCCCTGATCCAGGTCTGGGAGGAGATCTCCCAGGTCACAATCCACCGTCTCATCACGAGCAGGCCCATGTCGGGGCCACACACACTACAGAGTCACATTAGGAGTTGCTGTGATGAAATTCACACAAGTTGGATCAGCCTGGGATTTCAGATTTTGACTTTGATTTCCGGTGTGACGTTGAATCAGCCCTCAGTGGGTTTGTGTATTTGGTTTCCGTTGACCGTTGGCACATCATTTTGTTCTCAATGAATTATGCAGCATTACTCAGTAAATATTTTCCACTTGAATATTTTGTTCATCGAGATCCGTTGTGTGATTTAAGTGTTCCCTTCACTTTCTAAACATTTTATATTATTCAATGAACTAAATTTCCTAACAGTGCCACGTCTTTTGTTTTAATTTCCAGAATGAAAGGGGGGCCCGTGTAGAAAAAAGTGTTATGTGACCAAAGTGTATGCAAATCCCCCTTAAATGAGAGTCTGCAATGCGCACTTTAATCACCATGTCTGAATTGTTTGATTTGACATTTTAAACTGTGGAGCAGATGGGCAAATTAAGGAAAAAAAAATGAGTTTTTGTCCCAAATGTTATAGAGGGCCTGCGATGGGCTGGCACCCTGCCCAGGGTTTGTTTCCTGCCTTGCGCCCTGTGTTGGCTGGGATTGGCTCCAGCAGACCCCCGTGACCCTGTAGTTAGGATATAGCGGGTTGGATAATGGATGGATGGATATTATGGAGGGCACGGTATATGAAGTAAGACAAAAGTCCTCACTTCACGGCGTTGTGCGATGTTACAGTTCAAACATGAAGGACCCTCAGTGCAGACCATCACATGTGTATAGCAGACTACAAGCTCATGGTAATAAGTCGGTCGGCTGAATTTCAGTTTACTATCCTTTGCACAATTCACGTTCAAGTATATTAACAGTTCTTTAAAATGTGTAGATCTTGCAGCTTTCTGCCTTTCAAGGGTGGTGGTTAAAAAGTGGAACAAAGAACTCTTTTTTTGTTGTTGTTTTTTTGTTCACGTGAATGTCCAGAGGAATGACATCATACTGGTCTTAATCCAGTCTTTCATCCTTTAGTGGACGGCATTGAAAATTCCTACACAATAGTTTTGTTCTTTGCCCCCGTTGTTGGGCACAAAGGGCGCCAGCCCACAGTTTCCAGCGCCGTCCTTCATCCAGGGTTTGCCTCATTTTACAGCACAGGAATACCAACGAGAAGTCCCAAATCTGGCCTGCTTAACTTTAAAGAGATGATGAAAAAAAGATGGAGCCTGGTGTGAAATAAACTACCAGTCTGTTTTTTTTAGGTTAGTAAATGTGAATTAAATGATAAAGTGCAGCAGTAAGAATGTTTAGAGCAGCAGAGTGTCTCTTTAATAAGATTTGATAAGCTGGGATAATGCGGAAAGCATCAAAAAATAACGGCATTCTCGTCTCGCTCTCAAACCCATTTAATCCAATTCGTGGTTGTGGGCAGCCAGAGCCAATCACAGTAGTACTGGGCACAAGACACAAGGCATCAGTCCATCACCAGGCTCAACCAAGTAAGCTGCAAGTCTTTGGAAACCCCATAGAGACAAAGAGGAGACTTACAAACTCTAAATGGACTTGCACTTCAAAGCCAGGCCTGTGTAAGGCCCTCATTGACGTATGGCCTGTCCAGATTGTTGAAGAACTAGCTATGCTATGGCTTCTCCTTGCAGCACTTACTTTTCTCGCTTCTAGCACTAGTGGTCTTGGGAAAACCATACCTTTTCTCCTTCATGATGGATTTTTGCTTGGTGCTTGGTGGTGTTTGAACAGCAATCATGGTAGCTGCCTGCTGGTCCACTCAAGGTACTTGCATAGACTTATTATTATGATTGTACTACCTACTACCTAACGATTCAATTTTATTACTGGACAGCAAATTTCCAAGCAATAAAATCCTGGACATGGACACAAATAGGTGAATACACACAGGCTTGGTCCACAATAGAAATAAAACCCTGCAGCACTTCTTTATATTCCTTGCTTTGTACCCCAATAAATACAAGTTATGGCCAATATACTAACAACCCAATTGTGCTTCACTCAATCAGAATATGGAACCAATGTAGGAAGTACTTTAAGATAGAGAAGCTTTTATCTGTGGCACCTCTGCACGAGAACCACCTTTTCCCACCCTCTCAAACATACGCAGTTTTTAATGTCTGGAAAATATTTGGGATTAAATCACTTAGAGATCTGTACATAGACAACGTCTTCACATCCTATGAACAATTACATTCCAAATTGAACTTTCCAGCAACACATTTCGGTACTCAAATGTGGCACTTGGTGCCAAGGCCCACCTGCCAAGTTGTTTTGCCTGCCTAAGGGAAAGTCATCCCTGATGGAGGATCACAGGAATCGTGGGGTAGAGGGGTCCTTTCATCGGATTGGCTGTCTCAGCTGTGAAAAGGCCAATAGGAGGAGGCAGCTTGATGGCTGAGGTCTCCAGGACTCTAAACAAATCCAAATCATATTATGTGATATCATCTACTGTTAAATTCTACTCCGTACTTGTAAAATTTGTATTTTTATACTGTATTGAGGATTTGTTCTGTTCTGTGTATTGTACTGTATTGCATTGGCTCCCTTCTTTTTGACACCCCAACCTACCTCGAAAGGGGTCTCTTTTGGGAAACTGCCTTTCCCAATGTTTCTTCCATTCTTATCCCTAGAAGGGTTTTTTTTTGGGAGTTCTTCCTTGTCTTCTCAGAGAGTCAAGGCTGGGGGGCTGTCAAGAGGCAGGGCCTGTTAAAGCCCATTGCGGCACTTCTTGTGTGATTTTGGGCTCTACAAAAATAAATTGTATTGTATTGTATTGTATTGTATTTCTTTCACTACCTCCAAATTAGAAACTAAAACAAAACCTGCCCAATTTTCTTCACCTCCCACCTACCTTAATGGCAGAAAGAATACTGATCAGTCTCGAGGACTCAGATAGCATCTCTATAATATATAAAACCATTTTATAGTCCCTTCCTTTCAAAGATCCCAGGGTACATTGGGGAAAGGATCTCTCACTCAACATCTCAGAAGAGGAGTGGAAGGCAGCCATGCACAGAATCCACTCGAGCTCCATATGCGCATGAGCTTACATTTATTCAACTTAAAATTATATATCGAGCACATCTCTCTCGTTTAAAATTGTCGAAAGTGTTTTCAGGGCAAGATCCATCCTGCGAACATTGCAATCGAGCTCCAGCCTCACTAGGTCACATGTTTTAGGCCTTCATCAAATTAACATCATTCTGGACCAAAATCTTGAAATGCCTTTCAGACAGCCTTGGTGTCCCAATCCCTCCTAATCCACTAGCAGTTGTGTTTGGTGGGCTCACAGAGGGGATTAAAGTGGAGAAACACAAACAAACTGGAATGGCCTTTACTACACTATTAACATGTAGACGTATTTTGCTCCACTGGAAGAATCCTAACTCTCCTATTCTAAGTCAAATCAAATACTCACTTAGAGGATCTGTCCAAAACGTTTTCAAAACCTGGCAGGACCTTATCAATAACATTTTAGAATAAGCTTTAATATCGGGGAGAAGTATTCTATTTCCTCTTTTTTTTTTGCATTATTTATCTTTATTCATTTATCTATTTACTTATTTTTACTAGCTTTACTAGCTCTTTTTCTCATGGGTGGTGGTTGATTTGTTTCGAACCAAGTCTTGTAAAACTTGACTTATTTGTATGGAATGTTATTTGATTTTCATAAAATCAATAAAATCCAAAAAAATGACATTATTATTATTAGCAGTAGTAGTAGTATTAGAATTAGCATTATTGTAAATACCTGGGGACACAAGAGACAGAGGAATGGAAGTAGCATCTTTTTGTATATTGCAGAAGAGCGGCCCTTAGAAGGACCTTTATGGTTTCTTCAGCGTACCTTCACGGATGCAGTCCAGATGTTTGATGAAACCTCAGTACCCTGCTACTTTGTCCACTCATGCTTGGCAAACTGGCTTCACCTTTCTACCCTCACTTGTGGTTAAAGTCAACCCCCTAAGTGAGCCCCAAGGTCCATCTGTGGCTTCACATCTCGGCCAGGGGGCTTTAGCAGTCAGAAGATGCATCCACAGTGCTCTCCAAGTGTTATGTACTTACTTATTTCTCCTACTATTAAATGTTTTAACTCTGTAGGCCTAGCTCCCTTTCTCATGGGTGAGGGCTGATTTGATTCGAACCTAGTTTCGTAAAATTTGACTTGCTTGTATGGAATGTTATTTGATTTTAATAAATTCAATAAAATGTTTAAATAAATAAATAAGTGCTGTATCTGCTCCCACCCACCTGCTATTCATGGGGTTGCTATATAGCTGGCTTCTCTAGGTATTGCCGCCTCCTCAAACAGTCTGCCGCTGACTGAGCAGCATATGAGGACTGGACCCAGGGGAGTTAACAATACTATTATTATTTACCAAATAATCTCCATCCAAGGTGACTTACAAAGCAGTTATCATTCATATGAAATGATTAAAAGGTGCAAGCCTCAAAAGCAACAGAGAACAAGATAAAAAATGGGAGTAGTTGCACTACTACTATATAAATTATACCTACAGCTGGACTAAGCCAAAAATACGTACAGTAAAACCGTGATTATCCATCACTCGATTAACCGCCAGTGTAGTACGTTACATCATTCATTACGCTAAATGTGGATTTGCCTCATTTTTGTAACGACAAAGCAGAATGTGGTGGCCGAGGCAACAAAAAGCCGCGCCGACTACTCATTAAGTTGCTTCTGTATACTTCAGCTTCCCCAACGTTGTGAATAGACAGACTGTGATCTCTCATTCTTGATGGGGTCCTTCTAAGTGGAGGTGGCCGTAGGAATCCGCGACTGTAATTCTGCTGCCCTGAAAGACGGACATTCTTGTGTGGGTAGCTCCACAGACACTGTGTCACAAACTCAGCAACGGAGACAACTGAACTCCATTTATCTACAATGGCAGGCTATTAGTCTTTTGGCATTAAGGTCAGCAAACTCACTCGATAAAAGAACTTGCAGACAGAGCAATCGGAAAAGAGAAAAAAAAGAAAAAGAAAGAGAAAAAGAAAGACATGTTAAATTGCAACAATTACTGCCAGTGTTCTGAGTCATGACGAATTAGAAAGGCTGATGTTATAGGTTGAATTACGCACTGGGACTCCGATTCTTAGAAACACTCTGTTGCTAACATTTCTGATAGACAATAAGAGTGTTTCAGAAGGCCTGCTAAGATTTCAAACTAGGAAGTGGTGGAAAAAACATTTCAATGTAATTTGGCCAGGAGGTGCTGAAACTTGTCATTTGTGCTTTCTGTACAGTTAATTGTTTGCGCTTTTTAAAGAATTTGAAGTCTTCAGTATGCAAGGGGTGTAATTTGCTATTTAAAAGTAATATTATAGCAGCTTAACTGATGAAGACGTTCTAAAATCTTCACAATGCAAGGATGGCTTGGTTTTAACACTTGGGAGACTCTGAAGTCACCTAGAAGAAGGTTTAATGATCTGATCTGAGGAGAATAACATGGAGCGTTTAGGCATTCAGATTACATGCCCTTGTTTGAAGACTGCACAAACACACCATCCCCTCTATGAGGGCAGAACTGCCAAGACTTCATTTTTAAAATGTTCTTCCTTTTTAGTCATTCTGATGTGTGTTTGGACCATACTGTGTGTGTATATACTGTATATTTATTTAGCTGTATATTTATGTATTTATTTATTTAAAGAACTTCTGTAAAAAGCCAAATCAACCCACTGTGGACAAATAAAGTTCTATCTATCTATCTATCTATCTATCTATCTATCTATCTATCTATCTATTATATAGTGCCTTTCCTATCTATCTATCTATCTATCTATCTATCTATCATATAGTGCCTTTCCTATCTATCTATCTATCTATCTATCTATCTATCTATCTATCTATCTATCTATCTATCATATAGTGCCTTTCTTATCTATCTATCTATCTATTATATAGTGCCTTTCCTATCTATCTCTTATATACTGTCTTATCATGTTTATCTTTTATAAGGAATCTTTGTGTCATTCTTTAATTCTTCCTTTTCGTATTCAACTTACACTCAAAACGTCTCCAAGTTTTACGTCTGCACCATTTGTAGTATTAGTTGTAATTTATTGCTAAATTCACTAAAGTCGTGTGCAGGACAGATCAAATTTTATATAATCTGAGTTGCCCTCAGTTACTTTTGCTTTAACTGGTAGATCCCACTAATCATGAATAGGCTCTAATTGGGGGCCCAAATTATTCTACCAAAGTATGAAGTTCTCCCCTTCCAATGATCAGATCTCCTAAGACTTTCTTTTTTTTCCCTTCCCATATTTTTTATTAAAGAACACATTTTCTAAAAGGTCAGCGTCCAGCCATAATGAAATGTGGTGGCAAACACTAAAGTGGGTCTCAAATAGCTGTTTTCATTTCTCAGTTCACCTCAATTCGTTCACATGAGGTACCACTGAGTAGGTTCTGCTCGTCTCTGTCGAGCGCAGCACCCAAGGCACAGGTTTTGAAAGGATTTTTTCTTGAGACGCATGTTCTGCAAATGAACTTGGAAGCGGCTGTTGCTGGCCGCTCCTGACAACTGCTAGCCTGCGCTGTAATCCCTTCCATCTGATAAGGACCCAGTGTCTACACTGCGGGCGCTGAGGATTTCAGACATTTCCAAAGGCACAGCTGTTTAGACTCTTGAGACTCTCAAGATACCTTTAACAAAATGAACCAAATGTTTCTATAATTATGCATGAAACCACAAAAATGCTTTTCATTAAATGTATGAAGGCTGCTACTATGCATTCTTAAAATTAATATAAAAGCTTGACTCGGCCTAATATTCCAGGCTGATCCCCGTGTTTGTGTTGTAAAGTCTCATTGTACTTATTTAATGAATGTTTAAAGTGGGAGAGTAAATCCCACTAATGAAGCGTAAGCATGCTGTCGATGTGAGCATATTGCTCTCAAATGATAATAACGCTTCAAATGACTGTGTATGCTCATTGAATTAAAGCATTAAAGTCAACGCCAATCTTTAGGCAGCTGTTTCTCTTTAAATCTTAAAGACTTTTATGGTCAGTTGCAACTGCTACAGTGACATCAGCATCTCAGCTCGGAAAACAAATAGAAGCCTCCTAGGCTAATCATTGGATTCAAATATTGTATTGCACCATGCAGGAGAGTGTGTGCTCATGGCTCAAAAGAGAAATGGTCACCTTACAGAAACCAGGGCTGTGAAAATGTCATTGGGTGCACAATTAAAAAGGAAGATGTCTCTGTGAGTGGGCGGCACGGTGGCTCAGTGGGTAGCTCTGCTGCCTCGCAGTTAGGAGACCCGGACCCGGGTTCACTTCCCGGGTCCTCCCTGTGTGGAGTTTGCATGTTCTCCTCGTGTCTGCGCAGGTTTCCTCCGGGTGCTCCGGTTTCCTCCCACAGTCCAAAGACATGCAGGTTAGGTGCATTGGCGATTCTAAATTGTCACTAGTGTGTGCTTGGTGTGTGTGTTCCCTGTGGTGGGCTGGCATCCTGCCCATTGTTTGTTTCCTGCCTTGCACCCTGTGTTGGCTGGGATTGGCTCCAGCAGAACCCCGTGACCCTGTAGTTAGGATATAGAGCGGGTTAGATAATGGATGGATGTTTCTGTGATTTACAGCAGTGTTTCTCAGCCTTTTTGGTGCTGTGACCCACTTTTTTCCATTGTAAGTACCATACAGGTTGGACAGGAATCCCATCCAGGAAAGGGAATGGTTACTTACCCGGACAAGAGGCTTCAGGAGGTCAGTCAGGCATCCCGACCAAAGAAAGGAAAGGGGCCTTACTCAAATGGGACTTCCCAGCTCGGACAGATAAGGAAATTCCTTATGTGGATGGGAGGCCCCGGGCAAATGGACAGGCGTCCCAACCGGACGTGGTTCCGGTACATTCCCTGAGCAGGTGAAAAGAAGAGAAGGACAAGGAAGGAGTGTCTCTGAGGGCTAAAAAGTAGATTTATAAAATTATATTTCTGCACAGCAAAGAGACATATAAAACATATATACTTATTACAATGGGACTTCCGTGTGATCTGGAATTACTTCCAATAGGCAACAGCCCTGACACCAAAAGTACAACCCGGGTCCTCAATAAAACGGACCATGCGAGTGTTCAGAGCTGGGAGGACGGAGGGCAACACTCGACTGGAGGAGGGCTGTGCAGTGGTGAGAGGAGAAGTGAAATTGTGAGAGAGAACCTGTTCTTTGTGCTTAACTGAGGAACAGGATAATAAACCATCCTTTATTTGAACACAGGACTGTGGTTGTATGTTCATATTGTGGTTTGGGTTAGGAGGGTTCCCCCGAGTACATTCAGAGTAGGGCTGGATCAATCATGATCGTTGGAACAGCGACCCACTTTGAGAGCCACTTGTAACCTACCATGATCCACTTTAAATTATAGTGGGGATGGACAAATTCACTATTTTTACACCGTCTATTTTGTCTTGGTAGAGTTCTCTATTCCTCTACTTTCCCTTTTGTATTATTAATGTGTAGCCTTTATCACAATGCCTCAGATCTCATAGACTTACCACTCTTTATAAGGTATTGTACCATATAACTTCTCCCCACCTTCCCTTCTACACTTTTAGGTGTAGTAAAAGACAAGCAGGAGTTAAGTTACAACTTTAAATAATGTATTATTGATAATACAGTAATCCCTCACTATATCGCGCTTCGACTTTCGCGGATTTTATATGAAAGCATAACTAAATATATAACGCAGATTTTTCGCTGCTTCGCGGGTTCTGTGGACAATGTGTCTTTTTACTTCCTGTACATGCTTCCTCAGTTGGTTTGCCCAGTTGATTTCATACAAGGGACACTATTGGCGGATGGTTAAGAAGCTAACCAATCAGAGCACGCAGTTAAGTTCTCCTGACTGAGAAGCTAACCAATCAGAGCACGCAGTTGAGCTCCTGCATGCTGAGTGCAGTGTTAACCAGGAAGTCTCGTCTCGCTCATTCAGCATCAACGTGTTTCGCTGTGTAAAGAGTTGTGCTCTTTTGTGTTTATCTTTGTGCATAGTCAAGCCCTTCATTATGGCTCCAAAACGATCTGCTACTGCTTCAGGGGTCGTGCCCAAGCGCAAGAAGAAGATGTTAACGATTGCTGAAAAGGTAAACGTTTTGGATTTGTTGAAGGCTACGATTCTTTTTATTTAAAAAGTAGGAAAGGAATATAAGATCTACGGCTGCAGTGTCCTTTTAACCAGGGTGCAAAACGAGTTGTAAGTGGATGTAATAAGGCAGTAGTCTGGATGGAATCTGCTTTAGGGATTTGGATTGTAGACTGCCAGAAGAAGAACAACGGCAGTGCTACACAATCGCCTGAAGTGGCTCCTTTACAAGGGCTGTAACGCTCTCCTTTGTTGTGCAGTAAAATTAAACTCATTGTTATCGGACAAGTCATCGTGTCATTGTTGGTGAGTAACCATAATTAATTTTCTTCTTACAGTGCTTAGTACATGTACGTACGTTTAGTGTCACTGTACACACATTTACTGTATACTATTTTTCTTGCATTGTACGTATTTATTGCTGGTGACCTGTCTATCGTAATGGCTGTAACATATGTGATATCGGAGACACTCAATATCTTTAAAATAATATTTAGGTTTTACTGTATATAAACAGTGTGTTTATATACATAATTTCAATAAATCTTACCTAATATCTAAGAGAATACAAAGGGATTATGCTGTATAACTCTGCGGGGAATATTTATAAACAGTGCGGGAGAGTTTATAAGGGCTTAAAATATATAAAAATAACCATACAAACATATGGTTTCTACTTCGCGGATTTTCACCTATCGTGGGGGGTCTGGAACGCAACCCCCGCGATTGAGGAGGGATTACTGTATTCATAAAATAATAACAATAAGCAAAGTATAAGTGAACACTGGCAACCATACAACCTGAGAAATGCTGATGTGTAGTTTCAGGCGGCACACAGAGTTGTTAGTTACTTTAAATGTCTCCAAGATAAGGCAACATTTTTGGTCAGCTTTCTTCAGAACAGGCCGCATGCCTGTCTCAGTATGGCTTCTCAGTGTGGTCTTCTTTTCAGTTCATGGTGTGTGAGATGCTTATTCATCATAATGGTGTGAGAGAGATAGAGAGGTAAAGCAAGCAAATGTACATCCAATAGGGCATCATGGGTCAAGCCAGTGGGGGCACACAATACCTTTCACACCTGCCCCCAAAACCATTTGTTCAGCTGATACTTGCCAGCCAGGTAGCCAGGGGGGCTGGTTGACTGAAAGAGTCCAGCAAAGAATCACTTGCCAAACTGGTTTTAGGCAGTTCCCCCGACCCTGTCGTAAAATTATAAGGAGACTCAGTCCTAAGGGGTTATGGGTTCTTAACCATCAAACTATTGCTGTTTTTATTAATGATATAACACTAATGTCTAAGTTACAAATAAAGAGATATAACATATTTATCAACTTATATACAAAATCTCTTTGGGCTGTAATTTTGATAAGAACCTGGAAACCTTGCAGAGGATCAAGACGCTCTGAAATCAGAGAATGGAGCTGCCATTCTCAAAGGTAGGAAGTTCTTGGGTTTGCTGGAATTCTCTTTCGTTGGCACCTAAATAATAAAACAGATCAAAATATTGGACTTAATCATTCATACTCTTTGTTTAATGGCATTTTTGGACAAAAATGTACGTTATCAGTTTGGAGAACGTTATCACACTCTGGTGGAAGTATGCGGTGCTGAGCAAATATTTACTTTGTGTGTTTGAAACAGAAATCCAAAAATAGTTTGAATGGCAGTCATTTTTATCGGATTATGAACACTTTAAAGAAACGTCCTGTCTTTCTCTTCAGGGTTCTGATGAATCGGAGTTACTTCTGTGTTTCTGTGCTTTAATCATTTACTGCTCTGTTACAAGGGCTTAACGATTGCTGTCTTTAAACTTAATAAAACAAAGCTCAAATTAGACTTTATTAGACCCTTGGAACAGGCTTTGTTTGGTCTTAGTGAGACTAGCAAAGCACAAATAGGGGCAACGGTTAATGACAGAAAATATTATATTAATATTATATTATTAATTATATTATTATATAATATAATTTTTGCAACTCGCTGTATTGTGGGATTAGCAAATCCCTGATACGCAGGTTACAGTTAATCCAGAATGCTGCCGCTCGCTTTCTGGTTGGGACAAGAAAGTATGACTCTGTTTCTCCAATATTAGCTTCTTTACATTGGCTGCCTGTCCATTTTTTAAAACTGATTTTTAAATCTTGTTGCTAGTTTTTAAATCTTTACATGGGCTTGCTCCTGCCTATTTATCCGAATTGTGTGCTTTACACATGCCATCTAGAGTGCTTAGATCTTCTGGTCAGTTGTCTCTTGTTGTCCCTCGTACCAAGTGTAAAACTAACGGGGGACAGACGGGGCTTTAACAGCTGCTGCTCCTCGCCTGTGGAACTCTTTACCTCGTCACATAAAGGAGTCGTCTACAACTGAACTGTTCAAAACGAGATTAAAGACTCATTTCTATTCACTTGCATTCCGTGACTTTCAGTAATACTGATGGTTTCCTCATTGTGATTATGTAACATTACTTCTATTTATTATTTATTTTATTTATCCATCCATCCATACATTACCCAACCCGCTATATCCTAACTACAGGGTCACTACAGGGGTCATCTAGAGCCAATCCCGGCCAACACAGGGCGCAAGGCAGTAAACAAACCCCGGGCAGGGTGCCAGCCCACCACAGTTATTTTATTTATGTTCGTTTATTTTATTTCTAGCTATGTTTTTTTATGTTAATTGTATGTTTTTCCTTCTTTTATTGTAAAGCACTTTGGCCACAGCATTCCTATGCTGTTTTAAATGTGCTATAGAAATAAAGTTGACATTGACATTCACAAA
Organism: Polypterus bichir lapradei; assembly: GCA_026402145.1. Classification (NCBI taxonomy): domain Eukaryota; kingdom Metazoa; phylum Chordata; class Cladistia; order Polypteriformes; family Polypteridae; genus Polypterus; species Polypterus bichir. The sequence continues at coordinate 15,105,134 of JANRMT010062841.1, forward strand.
ACCCTTGCCAGAAACACAGCCAGCTATGTACAGGACACCACCCACCTCCTTAAAAAACTTGCTGCCCTAGACACCATTTCTGAGGGAGCCTTCCTTGTTATAATGGATGTGGAAGCGTTATACACAAACATTCCCCATGATGATGGAACTATGGTCTGTCAGACGTACCTGCAACAACATGGCTTACAAACAGAGACAGTGATACAACTGATAAAATTCATATTAACTCATAACTAGGGGGCTCCACCCCCTGCTCACTTAGCTCGCCCACCCCTGGGTTTGGTTTACCTAATATACAATTTAAAGAGATTGTTATTTTCATGGGAATTGTTACATATGCATTATTTTCACTTTCACTTTAAAATTTTTGTAAAACCAATACTTGTCCTTTATTTCCGGCCCTGGGTGTGGTTAAATCTCTTTCTCGCAGGACGTATATTCCCTGCTCCCTCCAGGGCACTTGTAACCTTTTTTTTCTGGATATCCCTCGTAGCTTGCCGCTGCTGGCAAGCTGCATGTTCTGCTTGTCGTTGTTTTAAGAGCTGGGTGCTCATGAAGTGTGTCTGCCAAAAGCATTTCAACAACTGCTGGGTTTGATGTCCGTGAACTTGTTTTATATGTTGTCTCACTGCCTTGTCTCGCAGGACGTCAAATTGTCTTCTGAGAAGATCCGAGAAAATCACGTCTCGTCTCCTTAGTCTCCCTTCCCAGACTTTTTTTTTTATAATAGAGAGATGTGTTTTCTTTTGGTCAGGACATTTACTTACAACTAATGGGAACTGCAATGGGATGTCATTTCGCACCCCACTATGCAAACTTATTCATGGCAAGATTAGAACAGGACTTCTTGTCAACATGTGCGATAAAACCAATGCTTTACCTTCGCTACATAGATGACACTCTTATAATCTGGACTGCAACCGAAAAAGACATTCTTTGCTTCCATATTAATTACAATTCATTCCACCATAACATAAAACTTAAATTAAATTATTCACAAACAGAAATCAGCTTTCTGGACACTACCATTCACATAAAGGATGGTACCCTTATGACTTCTATTTTTCACAAACCAACAGACAGACGGACATATCTAAGAAATGACAGTTTCCACCCAAAGCATATACGGAACTTCATTATCTACAGCCAGGCAATACGTTACAATCGTATTTGCTCAGACCTAATGGATAGGGACACACAATTGCAGAAACTTAGGACAGACTTCATCAAACAAGGATACACTCCCAAATCAACAGACCTACAAATCAGGAGAGCTATGGCTATACCCAGATAAAACCTCCTGGAGTACAAAAGTGCAGAAACCAAGAACCAGGTCCCACTTATCATCCACATCTGGAAAATCTTCGCAAAATTATGAAAGAGCTTCAACCCATGGTACAAAAAGACAATAAACTGAAGGATATATTTCCAGAACCTCCCCTCCTTGCATACAGACAACCACCAAACCTCAAACAATGGATTGTCCGAAGCTCTATGTGTGGCTCAGCAGCCTACAGAACAGGAGTGGCACCTGCACACATATCTACACGACAGATCAGGTAGTTATTGTTACGATCTACTCTAGACTTTTGTTCCTTAACTCTAATTTGGTGTTTATCTTAATTGAGTCCTGCCCTAATTACCCGTTTAAGTCTCTTATTAATTAACTCACCTGGGCTATGGGTGGGGTGTAGGTTTATAAATGATGCTTCTTTGGGTTTTATGTCAGAGAGAGAGTGTGAGAGGAGGACAGAGCAAGGTATGGAGAGTTAGGGTTGAATGGTCTGGCTTTTGTTGTTTATTAAAGAAATGTAATTGTAAGCTAGCCATCTAAGTGATAAATGCAGATAGTACATATCTAGCTGTCAACTTTGTGAAGTTAGACAGCTATGTTAGTGTGGTTCTCCTGCCTTGTTTGTTTTGTGTCATTTTCTCCATATTTTGAGAGTTAGGGTTAGGATTAGGGTTAGGGTTTTTTTTTGACAATAAATGGAGCCTGTTTTTATTTAACTGGTTTAGTTTTTTTTTGTGATTTGTCTCCCTCTCTCTCTCTCACATGTGTGCGGCCTATTTATATGTGCATAGACTTTTTGGTAGGCTGTAACAGTTATATCACATTGCCAGCAGGAGCATAAAATAAAGAGTTCATTCACATGCAAATCTGCTAAGCATGTGCATAAGGTGCCCCAACACTGGACTGCATGTAGGAGAAACTGGTCAGACACTGCGCCAGCAAATGAACTCACATAGATTTCAGCTAAGGATTTAAGGTGGCAGCACACTTTAACAGTAATGGTCACAGCTTGCATATTGTAATCTTTTTAGTTAGCCAATAAAAGTTGTCATTTTGCTTGACTTCTCACTCCAGTTATTCACAGATATCTGCCATGCAAAGCCTTATTCCGATCTGTGAAATTGGGTTATTGACCCCTGATAAACCTGATTAACAGACACACATTTCCCCATGAATCTGATTATGTGACCATGTAAACCCTTAACCAGGTTATTGTTAAGGATTTTGTAGTCTGTGTATGTCCTTCACACTTTGTCAGCCTGCGCATGGATTTGCTTCATACGCGCTTTCAGCAGCCTTGGGTAGAAGCGTCCATAAAATATAAATATTTGAATCTGAACATCAAGTCAGTGAACCTTCTGGGCTATTGATCTGGTCAGTGAAGTAGCAGAGGGGCTTGTTCATCAGTTTCAGCTGCTGGAGGGAGGCCACTGACATTTTTCCCTCGTCATCTGTTTTGTCACTCATTTTGCATTTGGCTACGGTCAGTGTCACTACTGGTAGCATGAGGCCATACCTGGACCCTACTGAGGTGGCACAGGTAGTCCAACTTCTCCAGGATGGCACATCAATATGTGTCATTGCCAGAAGGTGTCTCTCAGCACAGTCTCAAGGGCATGGAGGAGATTCCAGGAGACAGGCAGTTACTTCAGGAGAGCTGGACAGGCCCCTCGTAGAAGGTCCTTAACCCATCAACAGGACCAACCGGTATCTTCTCCTTTGGGCAAGAAGGAAAAGGATGAGCACTGCCAGAGCCTACAAAATGACCTCCAGCAGGCAGGCCACTGGTGTGAATGTCTCTGACCAAACAATCAGAAACAGACTTCATGAGGGTGGCCTGAGGGCTCAATGTCCTCTAGTGGGCCCTGTGCTCACTACCTGCCCGGCACCATGCAGCTCGATTCGCATTTGCCTTAGAATACCAGAATTGGCAGGTCCACCACTGGCACCCTGTGCTTTTCACAGATGAAAGCAGGTTCAACCTGATCACATGTAACAGATGTGAAAGGGTCTGGAAAAGCCGTGGAGAATGTTATGCTGCCTGTAACATCGTTCAGCATAACCGGTTTGGTGGTGGCTCAGTGATGGTATATCTGGGGAGGCATATCCATGGAGGGACGCACAGACCTCTACTGGCTAGACAACAGCATCTTGACTGCCATTAGGAATCAGGATAAAATCCTTGGACCCATTGTCAGACCCTATGCTGGTGCAGTGGCTCCTGGGTTCCTCCTGGTGCATGACAATGCCCGGCCTCATGTGGCGAGAGTATGTGGGCAGTTCCTGGAGGATGAAGGAATTGAAACCATTGACTGGCCTCTACGTTCACTCACCTGACCTCAATCTGATAGAACACCTCAGGGTGTGACATTATGTTTCGGTCCATCTGACACCTCAGACTGTCCAGGAGCTCAGTAATGCCCTGATCCAGATATGGGAGGAGATCCCCCAGGACACCATCCGTCGTCTCATTAGGACGTTGTTAGGCATGCATACAAGCACATGGAGGCCATACAAACTACTGAGTACGATTTGGAGTTGCTGCAATGAAATTTCGGCCAAATGGACTCGCCAGCCTGCCTGCCACATGATTTTTCCCCTTTGATTTTCGGGGTGTCTTTGAATTCAGCCCTCTGTAGGTTGATCATTTTCATTTCTATCAAATGATGTGCCATCCTTTCGTTCCTAACATGTTACCATATCAGTCCATAGCAGTAGAGATAGCCAGCAGGATTTTTTTTCCCCATTGAGATATGATGTGTTTTCAAAGTGTCCCTTTAATTTTTTGGAGCAGTTTATAACAGCAGGTCAGGGCACTTGTAGAAGTTCTCAGGTGTCTCTGCACTAATGGGGTGTATTGATAAGGAGGATGAGACAGAGGAGTGGAGTCAGGGGGAAAACTTTGCTTCTTGGAGCAAAATAAAAAAATGTCTGCAACTGTCAAACTGCTGATTGACTTTCACTGAACCAAAGAGCCACCATGTCCAGTCACTGTTCAGGGAAGTGTGTGGTACAGCAGGTCCACAGCTCAGATTAAAAAGGCCAGTTTTTTAAATAGATAATCGCCCCACTCGCAGCTTAAAGAGGGGGCGTGGTGGTGTGGCCTTAGTGGTTCCCGGACGTTCATGAGGCGGGCGGTCAACACTTAAGTGCACAGGTGAGGAGTCGTCCGCCTCCGTAATTGATGCCAGGAGCTGCTAATTGCCACACTTGTTCCACGTCCCTATTTTATATAATAGGAGCGCGAGAGTGGAAGAGGAAAGAAAGAAAAAGGGAACGGAGGTTAAGGAAGAAGGCAGCTGGAAGAGAGGGACCCGGTGTGAGAGTGAGAGTGAGAGTGAGCGAGCGAGCACAGACTCGTGGATGTTTGCAGGCAGCTGGGAGAGGCGAGCCCTAGCAGGGTGTTTGGCCGACAGTAGTGATCGCTCCTGTTGAGCGCTGGTGGGTAGCAGGAGTGAACAGGAGAAGGTTGGTTTGCCGAAACACAGGTAGCGGGAGTCGGAGATTTGGAGTGGAACTCCAGCGTGAGCGTCCTGGCCGTTGGGAGAAGCCAAGTCTCAGACTGGATCATGGCTAACTGAAGAACAGGAATCGAGAGGCCACCAGTCCAGCCAAGTGGAGAAGGTCCACTGCAGGTAGGGCGACTCCCCTGGTGCATAGCCTGGATGGGAGAAGCAAGGGAGTCGCCCGTAGAAAGAAGGCACCGGGCTTTGTTTTCAAAAGGACTGCTTCCAGCCATTGTTTTAACCTCGTTTTTTTAAAGGATTTATTTATTGTATTTTTAACCTCCACTCGTTCACTGGTTTTATTGGATTATTTATTTATTTGCAACACTACACTATTTATTTGAATACTTTGTTTTAACTGTTTTTTTAAATAAAAGCACTTTGCACCTTTTTGTACCATCCCCTTGCTTCGTCGTTGATGTCTTCACTGTCCAGCTTGTCCGGTTGCATTACCGACGGTGTCGGGTTCAAGAGCTCACATACTGCAGATGGGAGATCTGGAGTAGAACCCTCATCGTCCCAAGGTGATCCACTCCTACAAGTACTTGGTTTTCCATATCGGTGACAGGTTGGACTGTCTCATAACACATGAACTGTACAAGAGAGTGCAGAGCCGACTCTTTATCCTTAGCAGACATTGGACCCTTAATGTGGGAAGTGACATCCTTCACATCTTCTACAACTCTTCTGATGGTCAGTGCGATTTTCTGCACTGTGGTGTGCTGGGCGGGTAACATCACTTCAAGAGAGGCCCACTGAATCAACAAGCTAATTTAAGAGGGCAGGCTCAGTTATGGGATGCACTCTTTTTTAAGACAGAAGTGAAGCAAATCAACTTTTCTTCATCCATGATGCATACCCTTGGCTCTATTCTTCAATTCTAATTCTTAAATCCTTAGCTGAATACCATCCATTCTTATCATGACAATTTGCAGCAGCTGGCCTGGGTTTTATTTTTTTTTTTTTAGCTCTGAGTTCATTCCCATAAAAAAGAGAACACTAAACAAGTCAATGTCAGCAGAAAAACTTCTCATTTTTATGAACATTAACTAATGCGGGAAATATGCCAGGGAATTCATGCCCACATTTAAATCTGCCTGTTTGCTGGAATTGCCAGTTGTGTGTAAAAGTGGCAAGAATGCCAGGCAAACAGCAATAAAGGCTTATCTCAGTTTAGCCAGAATTTGTGTGCCACTTTACAATACAATACAATACAATTTATTTTTGTATAGCCCAAAATCACACAAGAAGTGCTGCAATGGGCTTTAACAGACCCTTCCTCCTGACAGCCCCCTAGCCTTGACTCTCTAAGAAGACAAGGAAAGCCTCCCAAAAAAACCCTTGTAGGGAAAAAATGGAAGAAAACTCAGGAAAAGCAATTTAGAGAAAGACCCCTTACCACGTAGGTTGGGCGTGCAGTGGGTTTCAAAAAGAAGGGGGTCAATACAATACAATACACAGAACAGAACAAAACCTCAATAGAGTATAAAAAAAAAATATTACAAGTACGGAGCAGAATTTAACAGTAGATGATATCTCATAATATGATTTGGATTTGTTCAGAGTCCTGGAGACCTCAGCCATCAAGCTGCCTCCCCCTATTGGCCATTCCACAGCTGAGACAGCCAATCCGATGAAAGGACCCCTCTACCCGATGATTCCTATGATCCTCCATCAGAGATGACTTTACCTTAGGCAGGCAAAACAACTTGGCAGGTGGGCCGTGGCACCAAGTGCCACATTTGAGTACCAAGAAGAGAAAGAGAATATGTGACGGTTAGTAACAAATTATAACTAATCACTTTGTCACCAGTATCTCATTTTTTTATTTCAGCCTTGAAGGAGTAATGTCACCTCAATGTTTTTCTATAATGTTGAAAATCTCAAAAGGACTGATATTGAATTAAAAATCCCACATGCAGTAAAAAGGATTTGTTAACAAATTGACTGCTGGACTGTTTATTACCAGGATGCTGCAGTATTGACCTACGCATTTAAGATAAATAATAAACTCTGTCAAAACATGTAAAAAAATGAAAAGAAACATATTAGAAAGCAACAGTTTTATTATCCATCCATCCATCCATTATCCAACCTGCTATATCCTAAGTACAGGGTCACGGGGGTCTGCTGGAGCCAATCCCAGCCAACACAGGGCACAAGGCAGGAAACAAACCCCAGGCCAGCCCCTGCAGGACACACAAACACACCCACACACCAAGCACACACTAGGGACAATTTAGGATTGCCAATGCTCCTAATCTGCATGTCTTTGGACTGTGGGAGGAAACCAGAGTACCCGGAGGAAACCCATTCAGACATGGGGAGCAGTTTTATTATCTACCGTCAAAAACGTGAAGAAACAGTTGTTTACTTTAGTTTCACCATTAACACAGAAGTCTGCGTTTGAATGAGTGAATCTTGAAGGATGGCACCTCACAGAGTGCAGGCTTAGGGCTCGATTATACTTCACGCTCAGAACGTGTTCGCACCCACATCATGGCTGCCACACGTGCCCAATGTTCATTTGACGCATCCTCTGAGCAGGTCCTCAGAAATTAACGCGACGCGTGTGCGAGTTGCAGTACCAGCAAAAAGTCGGGGGGTGCCGTATGATCAAGTCGGAACATGACGTCAGAGTCTCTGTTTACTATCTACACGTGACAGAAAGCCGCTATGCGGATCCTACGGGATCGATGTCCGCGCTTCGATGTTTGATGAATGGTTCGATGTGGTGAAGCAAAATGCCGACATACAGACACATTCGTGGTGCTTTTATATTCAAGCGTCACATATTCCCCAAAGTAACGACATGATAAATTTTAAAAGTCTCACATACCATCTTTCGTGCCGTCTTTTTTTTCTGGGGCTTCCTTCTGACCTGACAACAGCGGCAAACAGCAATAGATCACCACACAGAAGACATTAAATGTATGATATTCTCACTCTCTGCACATTTAAAATTCTTAGATTAATACTTGATATCACTTTCATGATGAAATGCATTAAAGAACATATGTTACATTTTACAGATAAACTGTTCATTTAGTTTAAATAATGAATACTGGTAATAATTACACACATAGGGGTGGCACGTTGGCAGAGTGGTAGTACTGCTGTCTCACAGGGAGTCACCTTGCTGGTGTTCCCTGCCTGGAGTTTGCATGTTTCCCTGCTGGGTTTCCACACTGGGCTCCGGTTTCCTTCCAAAGATATACAGATTTGGTGACAGTAAAACGACAACAGTGTATGTGAGTGTGCTTGTATTCACCAGTCCAGGGATTGTTTCTGCCTCGTGCCCAATGCTAGCTTGAATGGACACATCCCTGGATTGATGGATTTAATCATTAAACATCCTTTCAGAGACATTGCAGTAAGGTGTCATCGCAATTTAATGGCTGTTCCAGGCAATTCACAACACAGAGAAGCCGAAACCTGTTCTCACCGTGTTGATATCTCGCACTGCCACATAGTGGATTCCTCCAAATTTACATAAAGTACGCACACCGGTATAAACAGTAAAATGCTTACGTAGCAGGAGCGACCGTCGGAGCATGCGTCATGTCGCATACACCTGGTCTTTGAAGCACATGTGCTGTAAATATGATGCGTTTCTTTGTGCTGCCCATACTTGTGGCACACAACATATTTGGCACTCAGTGGGTGGCAGAATGCCCATGCCATGCTGTTCTGAGAGTCGTGACAAGTGGGACGTCTTATGGAGAAGCAGTGGCGTAGCTCGAGTTGGTGCCGCTCGAGGCGGGGCGAGGCTTCAATTTGCTGCCCCCCAACATATCTGAATATGTTAAGCTATTTAAATAGAAAATTAAAATGACGTATAGAGAAAAATTGAGATACATTTTGTATAGATTTATTCATATATAGAGAAACAGCAATAATTTTCACATGTAATTATTTTTAAGCATCAACTAGACAAGAATATAGTATAGACGCACTGATAAGCCGTGTTCTAATTATTAGTTTAGTATAATTATGCTGTGAAAACCAGAGCCAGTGTAGTGTACAAGTGATAGATGGGGATGTTTTCTGCACAGAGCAAGAGCACATTCGGATTGATAATGAAACAAAATTATAAATTGTAAATTAGTTGTTTCTCTTCCTAGAAATTCTTATCAGTGTAATGTTTATTTTTTCTTATTGCCTCATAAATTTCAACTGCTGTGTCTGATGCCATCACAGTCTGAAAATTATTTTTGAAGCATTTGTGGATGAAAATCAGAGAATTTTACTTTTTTCATTCACGAGTGATATTTTTCCGAACCCTGCTGCTTACACGCGAATGTCGCCCCCAAAAATGTGACGCCCAGGGTGGTCCGCCCCCTCCTAGCTACGCCACTGTGGAGAAGTAACATCTTCGGGACAGCTGTCCGTATCAGTGCCAGAGCCGACCAGTTCCACATCATCTCAATCTACTGTCATTATCATTGAAATATTCATCTTGCAGCAAATCTAGTTGTTTCACCGCATCAGCAGCTTTATACCCTTTTTTTGCACCAACCTAATTATGGAGAGGCTATTTATAGAACTATTTTCCTCAAGCTGTTGCATCTAAAAAGGAGAATAAAAGAATTCTATGGCCATCCAATAGATGGCAGCACTATAGTAGGTGTAGACCACCGGGGGTGTACCGCTCACTAAATCCCGACAGGCTGAGACACAAGTTTTTCCCAATAGCTCAGGTAGGGAATTATTTTTTTCTCTTGCTTCCCACTTCACAGCACAGTACACAAGCAACCAACTAATATAACACACTCCTTTTCATCCTCTTTCTTTCTCTCTCTTCCTCTGTCTGTCGCCACCACCTCCGAACTCTGGCCTGCTGACTGATGGTGAAGCGGCTCCTTTAATAGCACACCCGGAAGTGTCTTGACCTTCTTCTGGCTTCACTTGCATGAGGTGTGGCGGAGGTGGTGCCACAAAGGGCTCAGCTATAGCTGTAGCACCCCCCTGGCAACACCCACGAAGACCGACAGAGTTGCTCCAAAATACAACTCCCAGCATGCCCTGTGGTGCAATAGCAATCCAGGGGGGGGGCTGCCTTCTAGCGTCTTGGGGAGGATGCTATCCCAAAGAAGCTCTCTCCATTGGTCCTTCCACCCAGCTTCGTGTTCCGGCCAGGTAATGGTCCTGGCCATCTGTAACATAGGTAACTAAGAAGTGGCAGAAATGTTCACTTTCAAGCTGGCTGCATCTAGATAGATAGATAGATAGATAGATAGATAGAAATGACATATAATAGATAGATAGTTATGAATGGCACTATGCAATAGATAGATAGATAGAAATGGCACTATATAATAGATAGATAGATAGAAATGACATTATGTAATAGATAGATAGATAGATACAGTAGATAGATAGAAAGAAATGGCATTATATAATAGATAGATAGATAGAGAGAGAGATAGATAGATAGAAATGGCATTATATAATAGATAGATAGATAGATAGATAGATAGATAGATAGATAGATAGATAGATAGATAGATAGATAGATAGATAGATAGATAGATAGATAGAAATGGCATTATATAATAGATAGATATGGCATTATATAATAGATAGATATGAATGGCACTATGTGATAGATAGATAGATAGATAGATAGATAGATAGATAGATAGATAGATAGATAGATAGATAGATAGATAGATAGAAATGGCATTATATAATAGATAGATAGATAGATAGAAATGGCATTATATAATAGATAAATAGATAGATAGAAATGGCATTATATAATAGATAGATAGATAGATAGAAATGACATATAATAGATAGATATGAATGGCACTATGCAATAGATAGATAGATAGATAGATAGATAGATAGATAGATAGATAGATAGATAGATAGATAGATAGAAATGACATTATGTAATAGATAGATAGATAGATAGATAGGGGGTGCTATCACTCCCTTGAACCCCTGTCCACGACTCCAGACACCAGGTAAAAGTCCAAATGTTGACTTTATTAAATTGCCACAGTGCACAAAGCACCCTCTCCTCCACTATATTCATACAAATCAATAACTAATCACAAATAAACAATCCTCCAACTCCCAGATGCGTTGCCACCCATCCACCCAGCTCAGCTCACCGTCTGGGAGCTCCCACAATCCTTTTATATTCCCTGACCCGGAAGTGTTCCCAATCCCCAGTCCATGTGATCTTGTATCACTTCTGGGTCAGGTAAAAAGTCCTTTTCTTCACTCCGGAAGCACGTCATTCCCCTTGTCCATGTGACTTGGACGTACTTTTGGGGCGTAGGGTAAATACCCGTTGTTCCCCCCTGCAGCGTCTCCTAGTGGCCCCCACGGCATCCAGCAGGGCTGCGTATAAAAACTGCAATGTCCATGATGTCCTGCTGGTCTTCGGGGAACCTCCATACTGCAGGGAGGGCTCCACCTGGCGGCCTGGGGGTATTGGCCGGGATAAACGCCCGGCCATACACCCCAATAGATAGATAGATAGATAGATGCGAAAGGCATTATATTTTAGATAGATAGATAGATATGAATGGCATTTTATAATAGATACTGTAGATAGATAGATAGATATGAAAGACACTATATGATAGATAGATAGATAGATAGATAGATAGATAGATAGATAGATAGATAGATAGATAGATAGATAGCACTTTATTGATTTTAATGATTATTTTAAACAGGTATTTGTTTTTTTTGGAAGTTCTGTTGAGTGTCAATTCTGAACTGGCCCAGTGTGTGTGTGTGTGTGTGTGTGACTGGTGTGGACTTGTGTCCTGTTCTGTGTTTGTCCATTATTGGCTCCTCCCTCGTTCCTGGTGCTGCCAGGACAGGCTTAGGCTCTCCATGGCCCTGATCCGTATAGGTGGTTTGAAAACGTTTAGTTAGTTGGATGATTTTCTGTTAATGAGTATGTAATTTCAGAAAGGTTATATTTTCCATTTCCACATTATTATATACAAAATTAGGAGCTTTTTTGTCTGAGAAAGTTTCTAATTAAATTCTCATTGTGAAGCAGCATAAAGACCCACCTCAGACACTGCATGATAACAGTTTAACGCCATTATTTCAAATCCTTCTAGCTGAGTACACAACCATAAGAGTATGGGGGGTTCTTGATATTTGCTCCTGTTCACATATGCTCTTTGCTTTAGATCTAAGAGATGAAGCATGTATAAAGTTTTGGCAGCTTTTCAGTGTGTCTTTGTTAGTTCTGTTCTGGTAATTAAAAAAAACAAATCACTTCACTCAAGGAGTTTGACATTCAGATTTTGCAAATGTATAAAAGGACATTAACAAAGAAAACTTTTCTATTGAAATGTTGGTAAATGTATTAAAGCCGAGTACAAAGAAGAAGCTGGAAGAAGCTCTGTGATAATCAAAGAAGATAACGGCTTGTGTGACACTTCCAAACACAGGAGGGATCAAACGGCCTGATTTATCACTCATACTTTAAAAATAGCAGTCATTTATGGTGGCTTTCTGAGAGCAATGATAGCCCCGAATAAAAGAGAGTGACATAGCCATTGTTCTCATAAAAGCAGAAAGATTTGCAAATGTTGCATTCAAAATGATCAAATTCCTGAATGCTTTCTTTATAAATAATATACCCAAGAAAACATATAAAAATTCTTGCATGATCTCCTTGTAAAGAATATCCCTAAGGAAACATATATTAGTGTGATAGGGCCGGCGCATGACATAGGCGACATATAAAAATCGAGATTATTTGGATGGAGAAATGCTGAGATGCAATCAGTCTGGTCCCACTTCAGGAAATGTCACCTAGGGTGACATTAAAATAAAGGATGACAGAATAACTGCCATGGGACAATACATTCCAGTTACTGGACTAATTACCAGTGTTGTGGACGCTTGTGTGGAAGACTAATTTTAGGGTAACATAGCATTCTTCTTTAAGAAATAGCATAAAGGGTTAATAAATGTCGAAACCGAGATAAAGATCAAGTGAACAACAAAATGTATGCTGAAATATAAGAATTGGTTTAGGAAAAATACTAAGATAGTCAAGTAAATAAAGAATGTACCAGAAAAAAGATTGACGTCATATACAAAATGTACTGAAGAATAACTAAGAGATGACTAAACAATCAGCAGATGTCCTATAAACAATGACAATGGACAATTGTTATATGCACAGAAATGTCAAGGGTGGTGGCACAACTCAAAAGGTATAAGAAGAACCAGAATATAATATGACAGACTTTTATTTTATATAAATCATTAGGGTGTAAACCAATGAACCAACCAGAGTACAATGTATGCATTGATTGACACTGTATGTAAATTCAGTAGTTTATAAAATGAACTTCTATTCTTTGTTTCTTTGATCATTGTGACCAGGTTGTAACAGGGTGCTTTTGATGAATGCTTCCGCTAAGGCATTTTGCCGAGGAGTAATTAAAAGATACCATAAACAGTTTTTCTCCTGCCTGATAACTGAATTGTCCTGTTAGAGGATGTTTCTTTCTTTAATAAGATGTTGAATTTCGATCACACCGGGGTCCTTGCCTGGCCAGGATGCCTCCACACCGGAAGGACTCAGGGAGCAAGCGTGGTCAGGGCATTACCTCCCCTGGAACACTAGATGGCAGCCCCCCTGGGTGATTCCCACAGGGCTTCATGGGAGTTGGAGTTGCAAACAGCCCTGTTGGGATCTGGTGGCACCACCAGGGGGTGCTACAACAACAACAACATTTATTTATATAGCACATTTTCATACAAACAGTAGCTCAAAGTGCTTTACATAATAAAGAATAGAAAAATAAAAGACACAATAAGAAAACAAAATAAATCAACATTAATTAACATCGAATAAGAGTAAGGTCCAATGGCCAGGGGGGACAGAAAAAACAACAAAAAAAAAAAACTCCAGACGGCTGGAGAAAAAAAATAAAATCTGTAGGGATTCCAGACCACGAGACCACCCAGCCCCCTCTGGGCATTCTACCTAACATAAATGAAACAGTCCTCTTTGGATTTAGGGTTCTCATGGAAAGGCTTGATGATGATGGTCACGTAGAATTCTGCCTCTGCTACAGCTGCTCCTGAGCCCGTGTGGGTGGTTCTTTCACCATAACCAGGAAGTGCTGCTGGAAGGAGGAGTGGATGAAAAAGAAAAAGAGAAGAAAGAGAGAGAGAGAAAAGAGGAAGTGCATTGTGTATAAGGTGTGCTTACCTTTGTGCTTGAGACCGTGTTGTATGGGTGGGGATGTGGAAGTGAGGAAAAAATAAAAATCACTCATGCTTTTATATGTGTGCCTCTTTTATCTGTCTGTGTCAGGCTGGGTGGCTGGCACGCAGGGTCGGGACAAGGGTGAGGCAAACGAGGCACTTGCCTCTGGGTGAACAATGGGGAAGGGCACTAAACTGATGAAAAATGAAAATGAATAAATTGCAAAATCAAAAAATAAAAGAAAAAAGCCAAATGTATGTTGCAATGTTTGTCAAATACCTTAAGTAAACGGACGATTTGCATCGGACGCTCTCGCTCGATACACTCGTTTCTTCGTATGATTTCGCCCTAGTAAGCTGTACAGTATGAATATGCCCAAACATCGTTGTACATTAGTTTGCATTACTTTTTGCAGTGTGCTAATTTGACAGCGAGCAGAAGGTATTGTTTTAAATACGTTAAATTTAGGGTAAGTTCTGTATTCTATAAATTTGTAAAAATGTTTCATCGAATGTTGCATTATATTACAATATTTTCCATTTTTATTTGTAATATAATTGTAGCAAAGTGTAATATGTCATTTATAATTTTGTTTTTCTCCAAAAAGAGTTGATTCCTTTAAATAGTTAATAGCATACTAACAATATAATCTGTTAATAATAATAATAATAATAATAATTCATTTAATTTATAAGGCACTTTACATTTGTAGTAAACCTCAAAGTGCTACATAAAAACCTTAAAGACACAAAAAGATATATATTTTTTTTTAAAATTTATCATTACTCTGTTGTAGTACCTGCATGCACCACATTTATTAGCTCTAACGCCACAAGCACGGTGGACGCTGTGGGGATAGGTTGTGGTTTCAGTTCTCCCTAAATTTCTCCCGATTTTTATGCTATTTATTTTGTGTTAATAATTTTTAATCGATTTAATTTATTGTTTAATAGGCAAAGGGGAGAAGACCTTTATGTGATACCCTGTCCATTTTTTTCCTTTTGTTTTCGAAAGGTATGCTATATATATATATATATATATATATATATATATGTACAGTATATATATATATATATTTTTTTTTTTTTTTGTTAAGAATATGTAATTATAAAATTAGGATTTTTTTTGTATAAAGGTATGTGTATTGTAAATAGTTCTCTCTGGAAAATTTGAGTAATTTTTTTGTAAATAGTTTTATATGCAATGTGTTTGTTTAAATAAAAAGGGGAGAAGCTCATTGGATGCTGTGGGGGCATAGGGTGATGAGGTTGCATATGTGACGCCCTGCCCATTTTTTTCCCTTTGTTTCGGAAAGTTTCTTGAAGACAAAAATAAAAGCTTCTGTTTTAACCCCACGTGATGATCATTTACACAACGCAGAGAAAAAAAACAAGATACTGACACAAGAAGCTTATTGTTATATACACAGTAAAAACACATGTTAAAACAGGTTAAACAGGTTAAAACCAAGTAATGAAATTCTTACTTTGCTTGCTTACCTTCATATACAAAGACAGAAAGACAAATGAAGTATAAAAACAAATAGCAATTACAAGATTACAAAATAAGGTGCACAGTGCCTGATGACATACCGCAGCAGTCAGTACCATTTATGAGGCTATGAGTTGTGGTTTGGATCGACTTTAACTTTTAGCATTGTTGAGGAGTCTGATTGCTTGTGGTGTCATCAGTCTTGTGGTGCGTGATTTCACACTCCTGTACCACCTCCCTGAGCCAGTCAGTCATTTTCCAACCCGCTATATCCTAACTACAGGGTCAGGGAGCCAATCCCAGGCAACACAGGGAGCAAGACAGGAACAAATCCTCGTTCAGGGCGCCAGCCCACCGCAGGGCACACACCCACAGACCAAGCACACACTAGGGACAATTTAGGATCGCCAATGCACCTATACCTGCATGTCTTTGGACTGTGGGTGGAAACCGGAGCACCAAGCAGACACAGGGAAAACATGCAAACTCCACGCAGGGAGGACCCGGAAGGCGAACCCAGGTCTCCTTACTGCAAGGCAGCAGCACTACCACTGCGCCACAGTGCCACCCCCAACACTCTTTCATTCAGGAAATCCAAGACACCTTTTAGCTACCACGTCATAACCTGAGAAGAATACAAGGATAATCCTACAGGGTGGCATTGAAACCAACCATAGATGGGGCATGGACAAGCAACACTCAATCATTCAAGAAATTCAAGACAACATTTAGCCACCATGTTGTAATGTGTTGAAGACACAAGGTGATCCTGCAGTACTGGGTTGTTAACACCAGCCTGAGTTTTTGAGCATTGATTGTTACGACCAACATCTCCATGACATTCGTCAGTTCGAGTGTTGTCTTTAATTATGTTGCGCGCCATCCTGATGACCCTACTAGTGTAGATGCTCTGTAGGGAGGAGAAGGTTGTTCCAGAGACGATGTGCTGTGCAGTTTTAATTACACGCTGGAGTGCCTCCTTTTCCTGCAAGGAGCAGTTACCGTGCCATGCAATAATAGAGCAGGTGATAACACTCTCTATTGTACCCCTGTAGAAATTGGTGAGAATTTTGCTTTTCTTTCAACCTCCTCAGAAAGAACAGTCTTTTGTGTGCTCGGTTAATGAGATGTTGCGTATTGTAAGACCAAGTCAGGTCCTCGCTGATGTGGGTTCCAAGGAATTTGAAGATTTTAACTCTTTCCACCTCAGCCTCACCGATGTAAATGGGAGTGTGCTGCAGAAAGGCAGATTACAATAGGTTACATAATCAAAAGTGAAAAAATAAATCTATCATTCTTCTCAGGTGAATTAATGGTGTCAAGAAAACCCAGTGGTGCTGAATATAGGAAAAGAGGAAAACTGAGAAATGAAACAAATCGACAATACAGTTGCAAAATTGGCTAGAAAAATCGAGGACTTCAAATACAAGCAGTTCACGCAAGACAATCCTGGTCGAGGCTCAAGAAAGGAACAGGAATTGACAAAACAAGTTAATTTTGATAAAATAATTGATGAATTTGCTTCACTGAAAGCAAGAAAAAAATATTTTCTGTTGGGCATTTATTTAATTATTTATTCATTGTAATTATATTTAATTTTATTTTGTCTTAAAGTATTATTGATATTATTTTGTCTCTATTATTAAATTAAATTACTGAAAAATTTGTAATATTCTAATTCATGTCTGATACTTATTTTGTTTCTCTTCTGTTAAGGTTGGTGTGATTTTATTTTTAATATGTCCAATTTTATGTTCTTATTACTATTTCACTATTACTGCGTTCTGTGATTTTTTATTTAATAATTAATACATTTATTTTGTTCTCAAAATCATTTATTTATTTTTATTTAATATTTATTAGTAATAAAAAACTATATACATAGGGGCGCAAATTTATCCTCCTACCTCAGGTGAAAATACCTCTAGGCCCGGCTCTGCTGGCACTCCCCTACTGGTGTCACACACGTGGCTTTCTCATAGCTTCATTTCAGTTTAATCCTGATACTGTGTATATGCATTTAATTATCATTATCACTCCATATTTAACCCCTATTTTCTCTGCTGTTCTTTTTCCCATTTTTTGTGGTGCCGATCTGCGCCACCACCACCTGATCAAAGCACCATGATGTCTCTACATCGATGGACTAAAGGCCAGAAGTCCCCATGACCGTCATCATCAAGTTCTTCCATGAGAACCCTGAATACTATGAGGACTGGTTGAGGTCATTTACAGTTAGGTCCATAAATATTTGGACAGAGACAACTTTTTTCTAATTTTGGTTCTGTACATTACCACAATGAATTTTAAATGAAACAACTCAGATGCAGTTGAAGTGCAGACTTTCAGCTTTAATTCAGTGGGTTGAACAAAACGATTGCATAAAAATGTGAGGCAACTAAAGTATTTTTTTAACACAATCCCTTCATTTCAGGGGCTCAAAAGTAATTGGACAAATTAAATAACTGGAAATAAAATGTTCATTTCTAATACTTGGTTGAAAACTCTTTGCTGGCAATGATAGCCTGAAGTCTTGAACTCATGGGCATCACCAGATGCTGGGTTTCCTCCTTTTTAATGCTCTGCAGCGGCTTTACTTTCAGTTGCTGTTTGTTTGTGGTCCTTTCTGGCCGAAGTTTAGTCTTCAACAAGTGAAATGCCTGCTCAATTGGGTTAAGATCAGGTGACTGACTTGGCCATTCAAGAATTTTCCACTTCTTTGCTTTAATAAACTCCTGGGTTGCTTTGGCTGTATGTTTTGGTTCATTGTCCATCTGTGTCATGAAACGCCGCCCAATCAATTTGACTGCATTGAGCTGGATTTGAGCAGACAGTATGTCTCTGAACACCTCAGAATTCATTCGGCTGCTTCTGTCCTGTGTCACATCATCAATAAACACTAGTGTCCCAGTGCCACTGGCAGCCATGCACGCCCAAGCCATCACACTGCCTGACTTCACTGTGTTTTACAGATGATGTGCTATGCTTTGGATAATGAGCTGTTCCACGCCTTCTCCCATACTTTTTTCTTGCCATCATTCTGATAGAGGTTGATCTTGGTTTCATCCGTCCAAAGAATGTTTTTCCAGAACTGTGCTGGCTTTTTTAGATG
Organism: Polypterus bichir lapradei; assembly: GCA_026402145.1. Taxonomy (NCBI): domain Eukaryota; kingdom Metazoa; phylum Chordata; class Cladistia; order Polypteriformes; family Polypteridae; genus Polypterus; species Polypterus bichir. Next base: position 15,123,745 of record JANRMT010062841.1, read on the forward strand.
TTCTTTAGCAAAGTCCAATCTAGCCTTTCTATTCTTGAGGCTTATGAGTGGCTTGCACCTTGCAGTGCACCCTCAGTATTTACTTTCATGCAGTCTTCTCTTTATGGTAGACTTGGATATCGATACGCTGACCCCCTGGAGAGTGTTGTTCACTTGGTTGGCTGTTGTGAAGGGGTTTCTCTTCACCATGGAAATGATTCTGCGATCATCCACCACTGTTGTCTTTCGTGGACGTCCAGGTCTTTTTGCGTTGTTGTTCACCAGTTGCTTGCTTTCTTTCTCAGGATGTACCAAACTGTAGATTTTGCCACTCGTAATATTGTAGCAATTTCTTGGATGGGTTTTTTCTGTTTTCGCAGCTTAAGGATGGCTTCTTTCACCTGCATGGAGAGCTCCTTTGATCGCATGTTGTCTGTTCACAGCAAAATCTTCCACTTGCAAGCACCACACCTCAAATCAACTCCAGGCCTTTTATCTGCTTAATTGATAAGACATAACGACGGACTTGAACACACCTGCTCATGAAGTAGCCTTTGAGTCAATTGTCCAATTACTTTTGAGCCCCTGAAATGAAGAGATTGTGTTAAAAATGCTTTAGTTGCCTCACATTTTTATGCAATCGTTTTGTTCAACTCACTGAATTAAAGCTAAAAGTCTGCACTTCAACTGCATCTGAGTTGTTTCATTTAAAATTCATTGTGGTAATGTACAGAACCAAAAGTAGAAAAAGTTGTCCCTGTCCAAATATTTATGGACCTAACTGTATGTTAGGTAGAATGCCCAGTATAAGCTGGGTGGTCTCGTGGCCTGGGAACCCCTGCAGATTTTGTTGTTTTCTTCTCCAGCCGTTTGGAGTTTTTTTTTTTTTGTTTGTTTTTTCTGTCCTCTTTTACCATCAGACCTTACTTTATTCTTTGTTAATTAGTATTGCCTAATTTTATTTTTATAATTTTCTTTTTTCTTTCTTCATCCTGTAAAGCACTTTGAGCTCCATCATTTGTATGAAAACGTGCTATAGAAGTAAATGTTGTTGTACGGTGTGTTTTTTTTTTTTTGAAGAAGAAGAAGGATGTTTATTCATGCACTTAATCGCACTGCTGCTCAATAAATGCACTAGCTTTGTACAAGCTTGGTCTCCTTTGCTGCCATCCATCCTTGGCCGTGACTGCAGATGCCCTGACAAGGGGCCATGTATTTGCTGGAATAGGGCATCATAAATGGTGGCAGCGGTGGGATGAACTGGTGGCAAGGGGCGTGCGATGAAGAGACCTCAAGTGCAGTGGAGGACCTCAAAGATTCCCGCAAAGGCACATACAGCATAAATGGACAATAGACTAATTTCATTGTGATAAAATGTCAGGAATTGTTGTAGGTAAATTATTTTATGTTTCTGTTTAATTCTGGGAATGGTTTGTTTGGGGGGGCGTACATTAGTGAGTGCATATGCAAAGCAGCATTTACTTATTTAAATTATTTAAATAATTTTTTTTTTTTGAAGAAGGATATTTATTCATGCACTTTTAAGGCATGAACACTAATGCACTGTTGCTAAAGAAACTTTACTAGCTTTTGGTTTTTACCTTAGTAATACTGAAAAAAATCTAATCTATTCTATCGTTGCATGGCGCTGAAATATTAATGCATGCATTTGTTTCTTCTAGACTTGACTATTGTAATTCCCTCATCTGTGGTCTTCCTAGTTGTGCTACTAGAAGTCTTCAACTTGTTCAGGGTGTTGCTGCTAGAATCCTGACAAAAGCAACAAATATAATCATACCAGTAACGGCGCACTGCACAATAACGTGCAGTGAATACACTTGACATGAGCATTCCTAGTTTTCATCCTCTTTCTTTCTCTGTACATTTACCATTCATTTGTTCAGAGGTTGATGCGCTTGCTGCTTCCTGAGCAGCTCTTCCTTTCTCCACCCTAGCAGCCCGCTCCTTCTCTTCTTCCGTTGGCATCTTTTCACGTTAAAACTGATTATGTCAGTGTTTGCGTTGCAATTACTTAGTACGTTTTGCTTAATTTTTCACTTAAGCTGGCACTTAAGGCAGATTGAAGACTTAAGAATGATTTAAGATATGAAGAGGTAGGGATAGTGACAGCGAAGGTGGTAGGGAATGAGAAGTTCACCCATACACATGCGCCACAAAGCCGCCCTGCTGGCCGCTGCTGAGAGTTAATTCTTCAATAAAATAAAATAAAAATTACCTTGGAGGTCAATCATCACCCTGAAAGTGGATAGTAGACGTCACGTAGTACATGTGTACCAAATTTCAGGTCAATAATTCAAACGGTTTACAAGCTACAGGAGACTTAAAATTCCAGACAGACAAACGGACAGCCACGGTAGCTTATTATATAAGAAGATAACACCCTTGCTAGCTTCTCTTCATTGCTTACCAGGACAAGCTCATCAAGGCCTTGCACCTCCTTACTTAGCTGAGCTGATGACACCATAAACTCCAGTATGTTCTCTTTGCTCTCTTAATGCTGGTCTCTTGGTCATTTCCCCACTTAAGATAAAAATCAGGTGGTCGGTGGACTATGATGTTTGCGGATGACATTGTGATCTAAAGTGAGGGTAGACAGCAGGCTGAGGTGAGCCTGGAGTGGTGAAGATACACACTGAAGAGAAGGGGAATGAAAGTTACAACAACAACAACATTTATTTCTTTAGCACATTTTCATACAAATAATGTAGCTCAAAGTGCTTTACATGATGAAGAAAAGGGAAAAAAAAAAGACAAAGTAAGAATTAAAATAAGAAAACACTGATTAACATAGAATAAGAGTAAGGTCCGATGACCAGGGAGGACAGAAAAAACAAAAAAAACTCCAGACGGCTGGAGAGAAAAAATAAAATCTGCAGGGGTTCCAGACCATGAGACCCCCCCAGCCCCCTCTGGGCATGAGTAAGTTAGCAGGAGTACAATGGAGTACATGTGTGTGAATGAGAGGTAAGGTGGTGGAAGGGTGCGACTGCAAAAAGCAGTGAAGGCTGACAAACTTAAATACTTTGGTTCAATACTTCAACAATCCAAAGCAATGGAGAGAGCAGCAGAGACATGAAGAAGAGAGAGTAGTCAGGGTGGACTGGGTGGAGAAGAGTGGCAGGAGTGATTTGTGATAGAAGAGTAGCTGCAAGAGCGAAAGGGAAGGTCTATAAAACAGGACTGAGACCAGCTATTTGGTATGGTTTGGTGATGGTGGCACTGAGTAAAAGACAGGAGGGAGAGCTGGAAGAGGCAGAGTTGAAGCTGCTGCGATTTTCGTTTGGAGTAACAGGGGTAGACAGGGTTAAGAAGGAGGATATTAGAGGGACAACACGGGTATGACAGCTTGGTGACCAAATGACAGAGGCGAGATTGAGATGGTCTGAGCACGTGCAGAGGAGAGATGAGGGGTACATCAAGAAAAAATGTGGAGGATGAAACTGTCAGGCAAGAGGAAAAGAGGAAGGCCAAAGAGGAGATTCAGGGATGTGGTGAGGGAGGACAATGAAGGCAGTTAAGTGCGGCAGAAACTCCAAAAAGTGATGTTTTGTGAGTAGGTCACATTGCAGAGCTGAATAAACACTTTACTGGTACTACAATGTTTCCCCCTACATGTTTTAAGGACCACATGTTAATAAAAGCCTTTAAAAAAAAAAGAGAGAAGAACTTGAAACAGGAACATTTGTCTACCTAAAAAATGTGCACATGCCATCTCTATGAGGAGAAAATGATCAGTAGGCAAACAACAGACAACATGGTTCAAATTTTCTGAATACTTCAGGGTTATTCATGTCATTCTTCATAGTATCTTGAAGACGGATTGCATCTGGAAGTTCCAGTGCCCCAAGTATATCTGTAGACATCTGCAACATGCTGTCGATACGCGGTATAGTTCTGGATGTACGGCAGGCATTCCCTGCAATTTACCCATTCAAACCACTGTAGCTAAATTGTTCCAAATGACAGCTGCACAGTTTTACGAATTTAACATTTCTAAACAGGGTGACATGGTGGCACATTGGTAGCACTGCTGCCTTTACAGTAAGGGTCCTCCTGCTCCCCGTGTCTGTGTGGGTTTCCACCAGGTGCTTCCTTCGATGACTTGCAGGTTAGGTGAATTTAAGCTGATACATTGGTCCTAGTTGTGTGTATTTGAGGTGTTGTGTGTATTTGGGGTGTATGTGTGTTTGCACCGGGGTGGACAGGCACAATTTCCAGGGTTTTTTCTTGCCTCAGGAATGGTTTGAAGAACAAGACAAAGAGTGGTTCGCTCTGTGACCGTAGGGGGCGCTATCGCTCCCTTGAACCCTCAGGTACCACGCCAAACACCAGGTAAAAGTGCAATAATTCTTCTTTTTATTATAATAATTATGTGCACCAAGCACACTGCACTCCACACTACTCATTAACTAATCAATACAATAATAATAATCAATCCTCCAACTCCCAGACACTTAGCCACCCTTCCTCCCAGCTCAGCTCAGCGTCTGGGACTTCCCATGATCCTTTAATATCTCCTGACCTGGAAGTGAATCCACCCTACAGTCCATGAGATTCCTTATCACTTCCGGATCGGATACAAAGTCTTTTTCTTCACCCCGGAAGTACGTTGTTCCTACTATTCACGTGATCAGGACGTACTTCTGGGTTATAGGGCACGTAGTACTCCCTATAGCGGCTCCTGGTGGCCCCCATGGTATCCAGCAGGGCTGTCCATAAAAACTACAACGTCCATGAGGCTCTGCTGGAATTCGGGGAACCTCTATGCCGGTGGGAGGGCTCCATCTGGCGGCTTGGAGGTGTGGTCTGGAATATATGGCCGGCCATCCTTCACAGCTCTCATTGTCTTCCTCTGTTCCAGGCAGCGTGCAGTTAATGATTGTGTTTCGCCTCATCTTTCCCCAAGTTTCATACCTGAGCAAAGCCAGTAATGTGCTCTCTAGTTTTGAATGTGTGACAGAAGTGTTTGTATAGTAGACAATTAACCTGACATGCACATTTTTCAGTTTTGGGGGAAAACACTGAGTACCTAGAAGAAAAGCCAACACAGTCACAGGGAGAACAAGCAACCGCCAACTGGGGCTGAGCTCTCTAGGAGGTAGCGGTGCTTACCATTGTACCGTCACGCCTCCCCAAGTTCAGATATATTGATTCTTCAATGAACAAGTTTTTTTTTATTGTCTATTAGAAATTATATTCCTGTAGCATAAATGTACATGTTTAAGTCAATTAATCAAAGTAAATCACAGTTTACTAGAGCATCTATAGTCGTTCATACCATTGTTTGAATTTCTGTGACAATTTCATGGCTCCGTAGAGGTAAGCAGTCGCACCCTGGGACAAGAGATGGCGCTGGTGCTAACAGTATGGTCAGTTTTCCAAAAAAGCCACTCAATGATGCATAGCCCCACCCACAGTGCCCAGAAAAGGCTTTGCCCCTTCTAGCACCAATACCATAAAATCAAGCCGCTCCTGAAATGGTGGCATCTCAGACTGCCCTGGCGGTGGAGAAGGTCAGAGCTCCTACATATCTTTATTTCCATGTAAGGCTGACTGAAGCCAATTGAGTTAGTTTGCTGGTTTCCAGAACGAAACGGCCATCTTTTTTTGTTGGAAGTAAAAAGGGTGACCCGGTTGGTACCGCAACCTTTTCTCAGTGTGTTGTTTTGGTCTGCTTCCCGGCCACATTACCACATATTCTTATATTGTACTTTTCCATAAAACGCAAGGCAACCCATTTTTCTTTTTTAATAAAGGTTACACATATTTTTGTCTGTGTAAGAGTTCACATGCTGTTCTGCTGCATTATCTTTTTTGTCATACACAGGCGTCATCATGTCTTTTTCACATCACTTCTGTCAGGTCCAAATTTGCTGTTTGGCTCCATGGTAATCCATAATTCTTCACTTATGAAGCCAGATTGCATCCCTCACATTTATAAAATGCTTCACCATCTGGCTCAACTGATCATAAATTTATCATTAATGTACATGTTATACGGCGTGTACTGTTTTCCCAAGAACATTATGTTAAATTCCATGTCATTAAATTGGGCCTTGTCTCTTTTTTCAGCAAAATAATCACAAAACTATTCAAATTAAACATTACATAATGTATCTGCTTTTTCATGACAAAGGTTGAAGAATGAAGCCTGGCTTTTTGGTATGTAAACATACACTACAAATATTATGGGGTGCCAAACAAGTAAATATATAAAATATATATAATAATATCCTGAATATATAAAGTATACATCGAAATACAGGGCTATTCAAAATGAAAGAGCAGATTTCAAAAATGTATTTCCAACAAACTGCATAAGACAGAAACACATTACGCACATCACTTGATAGAGGAAAGTTCCAAGTTTGGTCCTATGGTCCTTGAGGTTGCATGCACTCAACATGAGCACCATGTTTAGTGCGACAAACATCAAAACGGTAGACCATTTCTTGCCACACCTGAGTCAACTGGTCCCTAGTTACTGAATTCACAGCTTCCTCAATTCGATGTCGCAAAAAAAGATTAATGAGCATACAGTAGGTGGAACCTTCCAATCCATTGTTCTGAAATGGTGTTGTTCAGGTAACGCCGGCCCTCCATGCAAGATCCGGCATTACCTGAATGACACCATTCCAGGATGATGGATTGGAAGAGGTGGACAACAAGATCTTGCTCGTCGTCTATGGCCTCCCAGGTCTACAAACCTTATCCCCTGTGATTTTTATCTATGGGGGTACATTTAAGAAAGAGTGTTTGTTTCACCTATGCCTGCTAATCTTCAAGATCTGCAACATCGAATTGAGGAAGCTGTGAATTCAGTAATTATGGACCAGTTGACTCGTGTGTGGAAAGAAATGGTCTACCGTTTTGATGTTGGTCACGCAACACACGGTGCTCATGTTGAATGCATGGAACCTCAAGGACCATAGGACCAAACTAGGGAATCCACTCCCGGACATTTTTCATTCCCGCTTTCCCAGGAATGAAACTGCTGTAATTCCCAGGAAACCGGGAATGGCCAAGCTCACATATATTGCATGTAAAAGTGTAAAAATCGATCAAGAAATAACAGAGTTATAGTTGAAAATAATTAAGTGGCATGGTTTTTTGGCCCACGGTGTAGTGTGTTGCAGATTAATTCAGTCAACCAGCAGCAGTCGTCAGTCTCCTGGCTCCCACTAAGACTGAGTATAGTGGACTGGGAGGAGTCTGCACTCGGCAGCTCACGAATGTCGGGATGGGGCAGACTTCATTGACGTCTGTTAGACAACAGCTTTGAACAGCAACTTGAAATTGCAATGCGTCAGTCTGTTGCATCCGCATTATCTGTGCCAAGAAACTTGCACGGCAAGCGCAGGCATTGTTTAGAACAAGTGTGTCAGTATCTGATCAGGTTAGTCTATCATATATCCTCCCTATGGCATTTGCCACTTGATTGACATACAGAACGGCCAGTCTGAGATCTCTTTCCTTCTAACACACTGGTCAACCCACATGCACCCATACAATCAAATTGTGATTCAGACTATGAATGCCATGAATGTAATTATCCCAATCTACATGCTGTCAAATAAACGAACCACACTCCGTGGCACAACATAAAGGGCGCAACACGTGTCACGTACTCTTTGCATTATTTGACAGTAAAACTATGCTATATATATATATATATATATATATAATTTTTAATGTAGGTAGATCACTTTGACCTGGTCATTTTAAAAGTAGCTCGCAAGCCGAAAAAGTGTGGGCACCCCTGAACTAGATACGTGTACTTATATGACAGCATGAACTGCTTGTAAGGTTAGTCTTTTATTGGTGTCAACATATTGCAGTAGTTTTATTAAAAATAAGTGTCGGTCGTTCTAAAACCATTCACATGTGAGATGCCCGTGCACTGTGTCATCCCCGGGAGCCCAGGATTCCAGGGAATGACATGCAGGAATTCCGAATTCCTGGGAATGGATAAACCCATCCGGGAATGGATGTCCTAGACCAAACTTTGAACTTTCCACTATCCAGTGATGTGCGGAATGTGTTTCTGTCTTATGCAGTTTGTTTGAAATAAAATTTTAAAGTCTGCTGTTTCATTTTGAATAGTTCGGTATATAAACTCAATTTTGAATATATAAGCTGAGCAGCTGAATATAAAAAGTGAAATAAATATATAAAGGTAGCATCTAAATAAATAAAGGCACCATCTGAATATTGTCACATAAGAACAAATATACGCCCGGAATTTGTGCAGATCTGACGGGATCGACACCACATACGATATATATTATATATATATATATATATATATATATATATCAGTGGCTTGCAAAAGTATTCGCCCCCTTGAACTTTTCCACATTTTGTCACATTACAGCCACAAACATGAATCAATTTTATTGGAATTCCACGTGAAAGACCAATACAAAGTGGTGTACACGTGAGAAGTGGAACGAAAATCATACATGATTCCAAACATTTTTTACAAATAAATAACTGAAAAGTGGGGTGTGCGTAATTATTCAGCCCCCTGAGTCAATACTTTGTAGAACCACCTTTTGCTGCAATTACAGCTGCTAGTCTTTTAGGGTATGTCTCTACCAGCTTTGCACATCTAGAGACTGAAATTCTTGCCCATTCTTCTTTACAAAACAGCTCCAGCTCAGTCAGATTAGATGGACAGCGTTTGTGAACAGCAGTTTTCAGATCTTGCCACAGATTCTCGATTGGATTTAGATCTGGACTTTGACTGGGCCATTCTAACACATGGATATGTTTTGTTTTAAACCATTCCATTGTTGCCCTGGCTTTATGTTTAGGGTCGTTGTCCTGCTGGAAGGTGAACCTCCACCCCAGTCTCGTCTTTTGCAGACTCCAAGAGGTTTTCTTCCAAGATTGCCCTGTATTTGGCTTCATCCATCTTCCCATCAACTCTGACCAGCTTCCCTGTCCCTGCTGAAGAGAAGCAACCCCAGAGCATGATGCTGCCACCACCATATTTGACAGTGGGGATGGTGTGTTTAGAGTGATGTGCAGTGTTAGTTTTCCGCCACACATAGCGTTTTGCATTTTGGCCAAAAAGTTCCATTTTGGTCTCATCTGACCAGAGCACCTTCTTCCACATGTTTGCTGTGTCCCCAACATGGCTTGTGGCAAACTGCAAACGGGACTTCTTATGGTTTTCTGTTAACAATGGCTTTCTTCTTGCCACTCTTCCATAAAGGCCAACTTTGTGCAGTGCACGACTAATAGTTGTCCTATGGACAGATTCCCCCACCTGAGCTGTAGATCTCTGCAGCTCGTCCAGAGTCACCATGGGCCTCTTGGGTGCATTTCTGATCAGCGCTCTCCTTGTTCGGCCTGTGAGTTTAGGTGGACGGCCTTGTCTTGGTAGGTTTACAGTTGTGCCATACTCCTTCCATTTCTGAATGATTGCTTGAACAGTGCTCCGTGGGATGTTCAAGGCTTTGGAAATCTTTTTGTAGCCTAAGCCTGCTTTAAATTTCTCAATAACTTTATCCCTGACCTGTCTGGTGTGTTCTTTGGACTTCATGGTGTTGTTGCTCCCAATATTCTCTTAGACAACCTCTGAGGCCATCACAGAGCAGCTGTATTTGTACTGACATTAGATTACACACAGGTGCACTCTATTTAGTCATAAGCCCGGGACCGCGTCAGGGAATTTTTTTTTTCGAAGGTTGGCATACCTGCGTGTAGAGGGGTCCTAACGGTCAAAATAAGCCCGGGACCGCGTCAGTCAGTTGTGAAATGTCATCACAGCAAGCGAGTTCGTCAACCTCTGCTGAGGCCGTTTGCTCCACCTACTGCCGATGCAAGATTCGTTCGGTCATCAAGTTCCTCACTGTGCGTCGCGAATCCGCAGCTGAGATCCATCGTCAGCTTGTGGAAGAATTGTGAAAGAATTCTTGGGTGGGAAACGTTTTTCCAACGATGAGGAGGTGAAGGAGACAGTGGAGAAGTGGCTTTCGGAGGTGGAGCGGAGCGTATTCAACGAGGGTATAAAAAAGCTGGTGCCCAGGATGAAGAAGTGCATCGAAGTTGACGCCGATTATGTTGAGAAATAAACACATATTTTGGAACATACCCTGTAAATTTGGTTGAAATATATTCATTTTTCGATTTTTAACAGCTGTTGAAACCTTTTTTTCTGGATATCCCTTGTATATACTAGCAAAATACCCGCGCTTCGCAGCGGAGAAGTAGTGTGTTAAAGAAGTAATGAAAAAGAAAAGGAAACATTTTGAAAATAACGTAACATGATTGTCAATGTAATTGTTTTGTCACTGTTATGAGTGTTGCTGTCATATATATATATTTATATATATACACACATATATCCACATATATACATATATACAGTATATACATATATATATATATATATATATACATATCTACATATATACACACATACATATACACACACACATATATATATATATATACCCATACCCTTTGGGGTGCGAGCAGCTGTTGCTGGGGGTGCCAGAATCCATCGAGGAAGAAAAATTAAAAACATTATTTGTACAAAATCTTAATTTATCTATCCATTCCTAAATAATTAAATGGCCAGGCTATTTCGTATCAGTGCAATACAATGCTTGTTAAAACGGATGACTCCCGCTCTTACGCACACTTAGTGCTGCATGGGTATTATGAACTATCGTATCTGTTCAAGTTCTATTTAAATTTTAAATATAAGTAATTTTTATTTAGTCAACAGAAATGTGTTTGGTAGGAATGTAAGTTAAATTTAGTCATCATTGCATAAGTTTTTCTTCACCATAGAAATTTAAAGACTAAATTCAACTTACATTCCTACCAAAGATATTTCTGTCGACTAAATAGACCTACTGATATCCAAATAGAACTTGAAAAGATATATTTTTCGAATCTGACCGTGCATTTTAGATCGACTTGACATGCACTACATCGAGCCTGTGTGCTATTGTGCTCTAGCCTGTCTGCCTCAATAAGTCACTTTGCTCTTACTTTTTTACCGTTCATTTAATCATGGCTAGTCGCAAAAAAATTAGAAAATGGAAGGAGGATCACACTGAGTATGGCTTTACCAAAACAATTATTGATGGCGAATAAAGTATCCATTATTCATAAAGCTTCAATTGGTAATCTGTTTTTCTGCGTTAACCTCATATTTTTTCATACTTCTTCTCAAACTAAGGGGGTGCGAAATCGGGATCGTCCGTCACAGTGGGTGCAAGTGTAAAATGAATCAGGAAGTGCTGATATACTGTATATGTATATATGTATATAAATAGTTTTACTGTCAAATAATGCAAAGAGTACGCGGCACGTGTTTCGCCCTAATTCTGGGCTCATCGGGCGTACACACTCGCTGCACCCCCTCTCGGGAATCGAACCTCGGACGTCAGCACTAAAGGCGAAGCCTCTTGTGTTGCGCCACTGTGTGTGGTTCGTTTATTTGATAGTATGTAGAGCGGGGTATATATATATAAGATAACTCCTGTAGCCACAATAAATGCCTTTATTGAATAGACAAACCAGGGGTGAACAAGTTCCTTTCTACTGCAGCCACAGCCGCGACACACATAAAAAACATCAATAATAACTTATAAACTTGCAATATTATTTAGGAAAATCGCAACATTTTACTTACCAAAAATTCGGTTTATTTGTAAACAAAATCCATCCTCCTCTCTTTCCTCAAAAACAGTTCAATTACTCTGTCGTACGGATTATCCGTGCACTTCAGTTCCATCAAAAAGTCCCTTTCTATCGCCATCGAAGCTAATGCTCAAAGTCAAACCTGCCCTGTTGTATTTCTGGCATAAGTTTTAATTTGCTTTAGGGCTGAAAATGTCTGCTCCTCAGAAGCAGTGTACACGGTAATTGGTCACCGCCAATATACCAATGTGAAAAGCTGCCCCATGCTCTCATTCAGATTTTTCTGATGAAGGAAGTCAAGGAGATCAGTGGGAGATTTTCTTGCAAAATCATCCATGGCATACATTATAGTCAGTTCTGTTTTTAGCCGAGACAGATCAAAAACCGCTCCGTGGCCCTTGTGTTAAACTGGAGAAGGCTGCATGCGTGAAATTTTTCTTGTATTCCCGAAAGTTCTGGGGCTCGAGGAGCGTGACAAACATCAGGTTTTCGTGGTCTTGAAATCTGGTCTGTGTCTGGCAAATAATATTGTCCAGAATCCTGCCATGGAGTTGGCCGTATTGCGCGCGAGGATCTTGCGCTCGGAGCGTTTGCGGTGCGTTTAGTGGCCTCGTAGAGTTCCTCATTTCGGCTTCTATCCAATCAATGGGTCTGAATACGGTAACGTTGCCGTACGCCTGCTAGAGGGCCCTTCTGACACCAACTCAAAATCTGATTGGTTGAAGCAACAGGTTAATCGACATTTATTCAACGGATTGTGAAGGCCTCTCTGCCTGGCAACAAATGATGGCTGAAATGTGATTGGTTAAATGCTTTAATACGAAAATACATGCCTGGAAGCAGCACAACCATCGGAAAAGCTATGAAAGCAAGCGGACAGACTATTTGGAATTATTTAATAAGTATTCATGGACAAAATATAATTAACATCAGTTTGTGATTCAGATATTTTTACTTATGAATATGCTAAGCACAGTCCTTCACCCGCGAGTATTTACATTATATGGGCAGGCACTCAATTACGTGGGAGGCGTGATAATACGACATGCAACTCCGCCTCCCACGGCCATCAAGCTGCAGTCTATTACAGTATATGGATGAAAATAGGTTCCAGTTATGACCATTACGCGTAGAATTTCGAAATGAAACCTGCCCAACATTTGTAAGTAAGCTGTAAGGAATGAGCCTGCCAAATTTCAGCCTTCTACCTACACGGGAACTTGGAGAATTAGTGATGAGTCAGTCAGTCAGTCAGTCAGTCAGTCAGTCAGTCAGTGAGGGCTTTGCCTTTTATTAGTATATATATATATATATATATATATATATATATATATATATATATATACAGGGTGACCATAAAGTCCGTGTGCAATTTAAAATAGTTGTAACTTTGTATATATGTGATAGAAAGAATTTGTAAAAAGGATTAGAAAGTTTGATGTATCTAGTTTTTTTTTTTACCTTTAGAAGTTTTATTTTTGCCATATTTGGGAAACTGAAAATCCACATAAGTCTGTTGAACATGGAAGAGATTCTCCCAAAGTTAATGTGTGTTGTGCTTTGGGAACAAATCAAGTCATAGGGCCATTCTTTTGTGAAGGGCGTGTTGTTAATGGTGGTAGCTATTTAGAAATGCTGCAAAATTACTTTATTCCTCAACTTGAACAATTAGGACTGATAGAGAACACAGTGTTTCAACAAGACGGAGCTCCTTGTCACTTTGCTTTGCATGTTAGACAGTTTCCACATGAGAAATTCCCTAATAGATGGATTGGAAGAGGTGGACCATTTTCTTGGCCTCCTTGTTCGTTAGATTTGACTTCATTGGATTCCTTTTTATAGGGACATGTGAATATGAATGTTTATTAAACCAAACCTCGATCTTTAGAAATCTTGTAAGCTAGGATAACTGATGTGATTGCTGGTAATACTGAAAATCAGCTTGAAAATGTTTTCCGAGAACTACAGAATCATATTACCTTTTGTATTAGTAATGATGGTGGACATTTTGAAAATTAACAAGAACAATAAAAAATGTAAGTGTTTCTTCTTTGTAATCCTTTTTACAGATTCTTTCTATCACATATACTTACAAAGTCACAAATATTTTAAATTGCACACAGACTTTATGGAAACCCTGTATGTATATATGTATACTGTACATATATATATATATATATACCAGCTGTGTAAGCCTGTGCTGTAAAAAGCCTGGGGTCAATGAAACTATTGAAATCGTCAGAAAAAAAAATGAAATGTAGAGATATCAGGTAATTAAAAGGAACTACTCTGGGTGTCTCTCTCCTAGGTGGATTCGTTTTGCCGATGTGCTTGCCTCACTTGTTTATTAGCAGTGGGAGGAAAAGTAAAAGGGATACTATTTTGCCAGTGTTAGCAGCTAAGTGACTTTGTCTTTCTTCGGAGATTTACTTTTGCTGACGTGCTCACCTCACTTCTGTTATTAGCGGCTAAGCGAGTGTCTGTTTCCTTGTAGGCGGAGCCGTGACCCCAACTCCACCTCGCACTTCAGACTACAGACACACACACTTCCACGTGTAGACGTTTATATATTTTATATATATATACATACAGGGATGGGCAAAAGTAGGTTTACAATTATTTGTGTTGAAAAAGACATGCAGGCTATGATTATTAGTCCACCTTGTTGCTCCAACAACAACAACAACATTTATTTATATAGCACATATTCATACAAACAGTAGCTCAAAGTGCTTTACATAATAAAGAATAGAAAAATAAAAAACACAATACGAAAACAAAATAAATCAGCATTAATTAACATCGAATAAGAGTAAGGTCCAATGGCCAGGGGGGACAGAAAAAACAAAATAAAAACTCCAGACAGCTGGAGAAAAAAAAAAAATCTGTAGGGATTCCAGACCTCCACCCTGCCTTGCACCTCCCCAGTTGTTATATATTTCCTTTGATTCCTGTATGTCTAATCATTTTCCTCTCATGATGACACCTGACAGACTGTCGAAAGTTTAGGAATAAAAAACTATTTTAAGATACATATTTCATCCCATCGTGGATTACTAGCTACAAATATGCAAAGCATATCACAGACCTTCGCTACCACATATATATAGCATATATTTGAGCAACCTTCAAACAAAAATGAAAGAATATTTTAAAGTCAAAAATCTAACACAGTGTGTAATATATAAATATTAATTTTTCCATTTTTTTCCTAATTTTGTTTTCTGTTTAGCTTTTTGCTTTTTAATTCTTTATTAAGATCAACAAGATTCTATGAGCACTGCAGCATAATACAAATTAAATAGTAATTATTATTAGATATTATGTTAGATATCCAGTATTAAACTTCTAATTAACAAAATGACCTAACATCTGTGAACTGTGATTGTTTAAACTTAAGTAAAAAGTTTACAAGCCATTTTTTTCTTTTAGATGTGCTAGAAGGCCTGGTTCACAGCACCCTCTGCTGGTACATTCATTATACAGCACCTGGCTTCAATTAGTTCGGAAGGAATCTCACAGTTTTTGGTTTAAGCTTTTTTAACAATTTAGACCTCAAACAAAACTTGAACCCAAAACAAAAAAAAAAGCATGACAAAGTACAAGCACATTATATTATATTATATTATATTATATTATATTATATTATATTATATTCGCTGTGCTATCTATCTAAGGCAGTTTGAAATGAAATTAATCGAAGGAGACTTCATGTCATTTATTTGCTACATTTGTTGTCCATTTGTTCTGGTATAATAATACACATGCAATCCCCTTATCTTGCAGGTACATGTTTTTACTCATCAAATTAACTACACCGATAGATAGATAGATAGATAGATAGATAGATAGATAGATAGATAGAT
>JANRMT010062841.1:15145222-15160077 GCA_026402145.1 Polypterus bichir lapradei
ATCTATCTATCTATCTATCTATCTATCTATCTATCTATCTATCTATCAATGGGCTCAGTTGTTCCAAGCAGTGTCATGACATTTTTTTTTCAGTTTTAAAGCATTTACATTATGTGCTTAGTAATAAATCGAGAAATGTACGGACAGTTGTTTGAGGTAATAAAACACTTTACTTTTATTACAAAACTATAGTCCTTGTATCTGGTGTAAAATAAAGAGACAATAATCATAAAGGTTAGGGGTTTCCGGCCCCGTATACTGTAGAGAATCAAAAATATGAGTCAATATGTGTAAACACTATAACATTGACTGTCCAAAGATGGCGACAGAGGAAAATTTATGAAGGAGGGACCGGAAGTAGAGATGTATGCTGGGTAGGAGCCGAGATGGATGGTGGGATCGATGACGTCATAGGGAGTAGACAGAGGAAGGGCGGAAGTAGCGTAGTGCGGGAACCGATGACCGTGGATTCATGGCGGCGGTGCGTCTTTCTTTCTGTAGGAAACAAAGAGAGAAAGGTTAGTACCCCGCCACTCCCTCCTGGCATACGACTTTACGATCTCATTTAGGTCCGTCTGCGGCCCCCTACTCGCACGTGCGTGACACTGGATAATATGTTTAGTCACTCTAATTTACAGTGTATTGCTGTGCTCCAATTAAAGCACACTCATTCTAGAAGAAAGTGCATAGCGGTTAAGACTTCGGACTTCAAACCCTGAGGTTGTGTGTTCAGATCCCACTTCTGACACCATGTGGCCATGAGAAAGACACTTCCTCTGCCTGTGCTTTAACTGGAATAACAAAAGAAATGAAACCAATCGGGTGGCACGGTGGTGCAGTGGTAGCGCTGCTGCCTCGCAGTTAGGGGACCCAGGTTGGCTTCCCAGGTCCTCCCTGTGTGGAGTTTGCATTTTCTCCCCGTGTCTGCGTGGGTTTCTTCTGGGTGCTCCGATTTCCTCCCACAGGTAAGGTGCATTGGCAATTCTAAATTGTCCCTAGTGTGTGTGCCCTGCCCGGGGTTTGTTTCCTGCCTTGCGCCCTAGGATTGGCTCTGGCAGACCCCGTGACCGTGTGGTTAGGATATAGCAGGTTGGATAATGGATGGATGGATGGATGGATGAAATCGATCATATCTCAAATGTTGAAAGTGTGGGCGATAAAATGCAACTGACAGCAGGCGGGTGTTATTTTCTCAGTTCTCTTAATTTCTCAATCAGAGTCGCAGAAAGTAGAGATTCAGACGGTTCGGTCTTATTGCAAAATAGACTCATCTGAACCCCCGATCAACAGTTAGGGGGAGTTTTTATACCTCTTTATCTCATAATCAGTAAGACAGAAAACATCCTTATTATCAAAATTTTAAAGTTAAGCAATATATCTAAGCTAAGCAATTTTTATTTAAGTCCCTAAGACTGACCACGGGACAGACACCTTGCGCTTGCACTTTGCAGCTTTGTGACCTTTTCACCCTGAGCCACTCACTTTGAGGAACCTAACAGAAAAACAGCTTAGGACATCATTATGTGGCAACATATTTTTGTTAGTTCATAAATCAAGCTTTCTTTACTAGCAAAGTTAAACGTATTGCTTATGAAACTCGGTTACTAAACACACAGGGTACAAGGTGCTAAGGAGAACATTCTTCTTCTACAAAAGTCACTCTGGATAAAGGAATCAGTAAAAGATATGGGGTCTTGAAAGAGGTTAAAACAAGACTAGAAAGAGATCCCACAAGATATCACCTGCTTTTCAAACCAAAATTCTCAATTTTGCATCCTCAGTTGAACCTCATGTCTCGTTTTTGTCTAAAG
The DNA here is from genome assembly GCA_026402145.1 of Polypterus bichir lapradei. Taxonomy (NCBI): domain Eukaryota; kingdom Metazoa; phylum Chordata; class Cladistia; order Polypteriformes; family Polypteridae; genus Polypterus; species Polypterus bichir. Next base: position 15,147,034 of record JANRMT010062841.1, read on the forward strand.
CTATTTCTCCTAAGGAATTTTAGGAGAAACATCTGTGACAAAGTTGATTCTTGCATGAAACATAAATGAGAATCTCCTGAGCCACCAAAGATCAACCTTTAAGGGCTCTTATTACATGGAATTTGTCATCCCTCCATTGTCAACCAGGAGAAATTAGAACTCAATTTAAAATCGGGGTTCTTACTTATAAAGCCTTGCGTAGCCAGGCCTGCCAGTACATTAGTGACCTTGGGCATTGTAACAAGAAGACAAAGAGAGAGAAAAAGGTTTGGGGATTGTTATACTACATTTTTATTTATGTCACTATATCTGGACAATACTGTTATGAGTTTTATTCACATGTGCATGTTAACTGTGGCACACAGGGGCTCAGCAGTTAGAATTGCTAGCCAAGCATTGGATTAGATAGCCAAAGACAACTGGAGGCTTGTATAGTCAGCTTAAACACAGGTTAGGGTATTTCTGTCCTCTATCAGCACAAATCTTCTTTCCTTATTGGGAGAATGAGAATTGGCATGTAAACACTATGATATTTCTGTATTTTGTGGAGGAGGAATTCAGCCCTTGTTTAGAGACAGAGAAGACCAGCAAATGAAGCAAGACATTATAAAGGCTTGGACAACAGCCAGACCTTTAGAGGCGGAATCGACAAAGCTCGAAGAAAAACCTCACAGCGTGGTGACGAGAAAATGGCTGACTGTGTTGATCCAGATTTCCCACCTGGATTAGGTCTGTCCATGCGCCTCTCCGTCTGTAACCGCGTTAATCGTCACTAAATGTAAGCTAAAAGATATTGTTTCTCATGTGATTCTTGTACCGCCGTAATCACGATGGGAGGGATATCGACGTTTCTGGTATATTATGATATTGTTTAATTATTTAATATGCCACAATTTCAAAAGAACACATTTCCAAGAGAGCTAATGCCTCTTCAGGAAACAGGGATCCACCCCATATATTGTAAGGCAAAACGAATAAGCAACCGAGTATTCAAAAAAGACTGAGTCTTAATAGACTGCAGGGAGAGGCGGATCCGGGCGGGGAGTGGCGGAAGTGAGGTCAGTAGGAGGGCGTGGTCTGGACAGGAATGGGGGAGTTGATGCCAGTTTAGCTGGGTTTCCCTTCTGTTGGTCTGTAAAAGAGGGAGAAAAGAGGTTAGTGCACTTCATCAACCCTCGTGCTGACATCTTACCCTCAGTTAAGCTCTTTGACTGCCTCCTAAGTGCACGTGTGGGACAGCTTCATTACATGGCTCTTAGTCAAGCTCTTAGATCTTAGGGTCTCCAAACTGAAGCTACGCGGTGATCGTGCTCTTCAGTCTGTTACACTGAGGTGTGGAAGAATCTCCCCCCGGTCCTGCGTCAGGCTCATTCCATTGAGACGTTCAAAGGTCATCTTAAGACCTAATTGTTCAGATGAGTCTTTTGGGTAGCATTTCTGGGAGTCGTATTGTTCTATTGTTGATTCTGTGTATTTTTATTGTCCACTGATTTCATTTTTTACTGTTTTTCTATGGATGTTTTAATTGTTTATATAACAGTACAGTGCTTTATGGCCTTTGCCTGTAAATGGCACTTTATAAATACATACTCACTTAAAGATTATATTATTATGAAAATGTTGGGCAGGCCCAATTACTCATTATGTTGCCCTGAAAGAGGAGAGTGACTTTAAGAGGGTGTAATATGGCTAAACATTTATAGAAAAGCATTGAGTTAATACCTTGAACAAGCTGTGGGTTGTCTCTTTAAGACTGTAATTCAACCACTAGTATAAAATGGCCTAGAAAAGCCATTCCACAGGCACTTCAGGACAGGTAATCCACCTGAAGCTAAGCATGGCTGAGCACAGTCAGTACCTGGGAGGGGAGACCATCTGGGAAAAGCTTGAGTTTCTCTTGGAAGAGGTGTTGTTGGGCCAAGCAGGGGGGTGCTGACCCTGTGGTCTGTGTGTTAATCCCAATGCCCCCAGTGCAGTGACAGGGACACCGTGGTGTAAAAATGGCGCCGCCATTTGGATGACATGTACAGTCAAGGTCCTGACTCTGTCTGGTCATTAAAGATTCCTGGGCATGCTTTGTAAAGAGTAAGGTGTATCCTGATGTCCAGGCTAAGTTGTCCACCACAGCCTTGTTATCCAGACCCCTGTAGTGGAAAAAACTTTCTTCTGTTCTCAAAGACGTCATTCACAAAGACCAGATGAAAAGGCGGAACGATTCTTTATTTGCACATAGAAATGCACAAATGTCTCAGTCCATGGAGTGAACAATCAACAAAACAATTCATTTGCTTTTATCCTTTTCTGTTACATTCCCTCATCTAATACATCACATGATCTAAATCTTAATATGTATAATATGTAGAGCTTCATCCAATCAACGAGTGCCACTGGTGTCATTTTGCTTGACTTTTCACAGCAGGGCTGAGAAACCAAACTCCAGATCCCGGGGCACCCGCTATGCTGCAGGGAAATCACCATCTAGCGTCTTGGGGAAGGCAGTGTCTCACAGTAGCTGCCTTCCCCCATCCTTCCCCTCTTTGGGCGTCCTGGCCAGATCGAGCAGCCGGCCGTCCACCACACATAGCAGAGTTAAGACACTAAAAAGCCATGAAAGTAAATTATTAGCAATGATTAGCTTCTAATTAAGCAACTGGGTTGGAACAAAAACCTGCAGCCACTGCGGCCCTCCAGGACCAACTTTGTCCACTCCTGCATTAACGCGTGTTCATTTTGTTTCACCACCGTTTTGTTTCAGAATTCTTTTAAGCATGCATTTCCCTAGCAAGACAAAATTTCCGTTTTTGAAAATTGAAATTAATGCCAACAACTGGAGTTAGTGCTTGAGGACCTCCACACACGCATGGCTCCAGACACTTTCTAGACCATTCTATACTGGTGGGTGATTTAGTCTCTTAAAGAGACCCCCCCCCATCCCACTTGTTCAAGAGTACTAACCCTTCATCTTTCTTTAAATGTTCACCCATCCTGCAAGGACACTGATTGATGAGACACAGCAGTATCAGTTATGTGACAAAAAGTGACAGAGGTCATGATGTTTTACGGTTCACCGACAAAAGTGCGATAGACATATGAGCGCCGAAAAAACCGCGACGGACAAATGAGCGCCGGCAAACTCGCTAACTGGTTTTCGACAAATGCGCGCCGACAAAATCGCAAGAGAGGCCAAGAGAGTGGGACGCGTACGTGCACATTATGTGCTAGGTTATAACTGTAGTGAAAGATGCTAATTGCACTGAGTTTCGTTCCTCCGGAAGATGTTGGGTCCGCTTTTGATGAAATGAGTGAGAGTAGATCCGACAATCTTTAGAATGTTTATGATTACTGGGCGGACAATTACGTTGGTCGATTGAGACGCAATCGACGAGCCAACCCGTTGTTTCCTATTACCATGTGGAACATGCGAGAATGTGTTGCTGATGGCATGCCGCGAACAAATAACTCAGTCGAGGGTTGGCATAACGCGTCGTATACAAAGCGGAATTACCAGCAGTCAGGCAGCCAACAAGTCTAAATGCACTCAACTATCAGGACGTCTTGCTGCAATTCTTCCTACATATGCAGGGCGTGATCTTAAGGACTATCTGCGTGCCGTGTCTCATAATATTGACTTTTAAAATAAACATTATTATATATGCTTTAAACTAGTAATTCATATTTAATGAAACTTTCGCGATTTTGTTGGAGCGATTTTGACGCCGCGTTTTAATGGGCGCTATTTTGTCGTCGCTCATATGTCTATCGCGCAATTGTCGGGTCACTTGTTTTACAAGGAAGGGTGGCTAAATTGATGGAGGAAAAGACCTTATAAAATAGTGGCAACTGTGAGGAAAAACACAAAAAACTACTTAGCTGTGGTGTGTGTTGAAATGTGAGATGCCAGAGTAAACAGACGAGCACCTAGGGATCGTTTAAATGCAGCTACGTCCTGTGGTCTAGCAGTCCACAGCTCAGATCGAAAAGGCCAGTTTTTAAATAGATAATTAAAGAGGGGGCATAGTAGTTTGGCCGGAGCACTTCCTGGCTGCTGTGTGAGGCGGGCATTTCCTCGCTTATGTGCACAGGTGAGGAGTCATCCACATCTGTAATTGATGCTAGGAACTGTTAATTGCCACACCTGAACCATGGGACCATTATATATAGCAGGAGCACAAGTGCGGAAAGGGAGAGAGGAAAACAAAAAGTGAACGGAGGTTAAGGGCGAAGAAGGCAGCTGGGCAGTGAGCCCTAGCGGATTGTTTGGCTGGCACCCGTGGCAGTCGTTAGTGAGGAGCGGGAGTGACAGGAAGGATGATGGCTCACAGCATATGGCTGCGGGTGTCTGGGATTTGGGAAGTGAAAGCCCCAGTGTGAGCGCCCTGGTCGCTGGGAAGACCAAGTCATGCTCTGGTGGAGCCCACTGGAGCCAGGGATTAGAAAGGCGACCAGACCAGCAGAAGTAAGAGAAGGTCAGCTGTACGTAGGTCAACTCCCCTGGTGCATAGTCTGGATGGAAGAAGCAAGGGAGTCGCCAGTAAAAAGAAGGACTGCTTCCAACCATTGTTTTTAACCTCGTTTTAAAAGGATTTATTTATGTGATTTTAACCTCCACACTTTTCCCTTGTTTTTAATGGATTATTACTTGATTCAACTTTATGCACCGCACTTGTTTTTGAACACTTTGTTTTTGGTTTTGTTTTAAATAAAAGCACTTTGTACATTTTGCACCATCCCCTTGCTTCGTTGTTGATGTCTTCACTGTCCAGCTCACCTGGTTACATTACCGACAGTGTTGGGTTCAAGAGCTCCCCAGAAGCCCGATGGGAGCGTGGAGCAGAACCCGCATCCACAAAGTTTCAAGGTCTTATGAGTAGTAAGAAGAAACAGCAAATCTCTATGCTACGAATGTCACCAGAACGTTGGAGTTTTTGGGAAGAGAAGAAGCCCATCCATCCTGCTCACCTCAAATTTCCAAAATAACAATAATAATGTGCTAGCCATGGGAATAATAAAAAAAATCAAACGAGAGATCTCCTTAATGTCTTTTTGGTTTCTCTTAGACAACAATGAGATTAGAATACAATGAAGACATTTTCTTTTGCCTCAGGCTTCTTGGGTTTTTCTCCTAAGGAAAAAAAATACCCCGATACTCTCACAAGGGTCTCTTCTTAAGTCTCAGCAGAGATCTCAGCAAAGTCACACCATGGGCATTTCTCTCTATTTATATAAAAAAAAATCTTGGAAGGCTTGGAAGGAGATGATACGTGATCTCCTCAGAAGACAATTTGACGTCCCGCGAGAGACACTTTGATGTCAAGCGAGACAAGGCAGTGAGACAAAAGGACAGCTGCTGTACAGGCTTTTAAATGATCGACGCGCAGCGCGACAAGCAGAAAACACGCAACTTGCCGTTCTGTAACTTGCTCTGTATGTATATTGGGCCTACGTTTTTTTGTGTCTTTTAAATTCCACTGTTTTCATGATCTCTAACCTGCCCTGCATGTGTTTTGCCCCCTCATATTTGAACCTCTTTATGACGTTTTACTTTGTTTTCTACTCTTTGCCTTTTATTTCTGACCTCGCTTTGTCCTGCTATTTTTTCAATTACACCTGGTCCTGATGATTAATTTCCTTCTTTTTGCGCTAATGCGATCTTTATTATCTTTTTTTTGATACTGTAGCGACCTCCGCGTCCGGCTCGAAAAGAAAAGAAGTATGAAAAACAGGCTGATGTAATAAAGTGTCACAAAAGTTTTACTTGAACAATCGCCGACTTCATAACCCCAAACACAACTTTCTAGCACCCTCTCCAACCCCTCCATCCCCGGGTCTCACCCGCCCTTACCGTATCAATCAATACCCCACTATCAGTCTTCCGTGCTGTACTCCGCCCTCCCTCAATCGGACCTAACAGTCACTTAAAACAAAAAAGGCTTCAACCTGGCTGGGACGCTACAATACTTTCAAATTTTACTGCTTTCATATTCTGTACCTTTCTCTGCATGTGTATAGCGCCATCGTTTGTTTGAGCCTTTTGAATTCCACTGCTTTCATAATTTCTTATCTGCCTTTTTTTCTGTCCAATGCTTTTGGGCCTCTTTTCGCCACACTGCTCTTTCTTTTTTGCTTAGTCGTTGACGTTTCGTCTAGAACGTATTGTCCTTATTCGCTTTATTTGTGCTGAGAGCACAGGATCTGTGTGTGCTACGTGCCTTTACACGACTGAGTGTTTTGCTGGCTGTGCTCTTATTTGATATCGGTTGTAAGTAGGGCGTGTCTTGCAAGAATCTCATGTTCCATGTCCCCGCGAGACGGTCCTGGGACAATCTGTTGGCACCAAGTCTCATGTTTACGAATCCTCGCGAGACGCTCCGTGGTAAGTCTCTTTCGTCTTGCAGGTCTTTTAAGTGTCTTCCGAGAACTTCTGAGAAGATCACGTCATGTCGTCCTGCTTTTCCTTTTCAAGATTTTTTTTTTATAACAGAGATAATTAATAATTTTTTGCATTTATCCATCCATCCATCCATCCTCTTCCGCTTATCCGAGGTCGGTTCGCGGGGGTAGCAGCTTAAGGAGAGAAGCCCAGACTTCCTTCTCCCCGGCCACTTCTTCCAGCTCTTCCGGGAGAATCCCAAGGCGTTCCCAGGCCAGCCGGGAGACATAGTCCCTCCAGCGTGTCCTGGGTCTTCCCCGGGGCCTCCTCCTGGTTGGACGTGCCCGGAACGCCTCACCAGGGAGGCGTCCAGGAGGCATCCTGATCAGATGTCCGAGCCACCTCATCTGACTCCTCTCGATGCTCTACTCTGAGCCCCTCCCGGATGACTGAGCTTCTCACCCTATCTTTAAGGGAAAGCCCAAACACCCTGCGGAGGAAACTCATTTCAGCCGCTTGTATTCGCAATCTCGTTCTTTCGGTCACTACCCATATCTCATGACCATATGTGAGGGTAGGAGCGTAGATCGACTGGTAAATTGAGAGCTTTGCCTTACGGCTCAGCTCCTTTTTCACCACGACAGACCGATGCAGAGCCTGCATCACTGCGGATGCCACACCGATCCGCCTGTCGATCTCGCGCTCCATTCTTCCCTCACTCATGAACAAGACCCCGAGATACTTGAACTCATTCACTTGGGGCAGGATCTCTCCCCCAACCCTGAGAGGGCACTCCACCCTTTTCCGGCTGAAGACCATAGTCTCGGATTTGGAGGTGCTGATTCTCATCTCATCTCATCCCAGCCGCTTCACACTCAGCTGTGAACCGATCCAGAGAGAGCTGAAGATCACGGCCTGATGAAGCAAACAGGGCAACATCATCTGCAAAAAGCAGTTTTTTTTGCATTTATATAGCACTTTTCTCACTACTCAAAGCATTCAGCAATTGCAGATTAACTTTTCACTGAGCTTTTTACCTAACATAAATTTTCTTAAGTCATTCTTTATCTTTTTTGTTTTTGTTTGTTTAAGTCTTTGTCTTAGGGGATTCAATGCAGTGGGGACTCATGACAAATTGGAATATCTGTGTCCACAGGTGGCTGCACAGGACTTTGATCAGCGGGTGGTGGCCACAGAACAACTGAAAGGAAAAGAGAGAAAAGTAAAGATTAATAAAGATTCTCGATTCATTGAGGAGTATAATATTTATATGAACATCCATTTTATTAAGGGTAGAACTAAATGGTAATCATGAAATTAAAAAAGTGTGTTTTTAAGAGTTTCTGTTTCTTTGCGCTCTCCCCCTATCATAACCTATCGTCTATGGGGGAGCAGCGAAAGCTTTAGATTTGCCAAAAATTCCGATCTCTGTTTATTGACGGATCTCGGCGTTTAGGGTCCCCTGATACTGAAAACATCGATATCTCAATGATCGGTGTGTGCCTGTGTGTGTGTCACAGTTTCTTGTGAACTAAAGCTAATATACACCAAACTCGAAACTTAAGCCTGTTATGAGATGACGATGTGCTGATTAGTTTTTGTGCCAAATTGTGCAAGAGAAAGTGGCACTCTAGAGGAACCCTCAAATACCGTCATTCTGCAATGAATTATGAATTCTTCCTGTCAATTGCTATCATAATGACCTATTTTATGGGTTCAAAGGTCAGCATCAGAATGGTAAATAATTACTGAAATGTTAGAGAAGAGTTCGGGTAATTTGGTTCCTAGGATGCAAAGCCTACTGACGCTCATGTCCAAATTTTTTTGATCTCTTCAGTGCCTTCAATACCATCCAGCCGTCCATGTTAGGAGGTAAGGTCAGAGACATACAAGTGGATGAGCCTAAGGTGTCCTGATGATGGACTATCTGTCGGGTAAATAATTACTAAAATGTTATAGAATAGTTTAGGTAACTTTGTACTTATGGCGTAAAACCTACTGACGCTCACGTCTGAAATTTTTTTTTAATGATCTAGAGTGTTAGCCTGGCATATCTCTGTTGGTAAAGTATTCCTCACCACTTTTTTGTGCTTGGCTCTTGGAATGATAAACACAAACTGCTACTAGAAGATCTAAGGTTAGATGTGGAAAATCGTAGCCTGGTCTGATAATCTCGATTTCTGCTCAGGTGGTCAGAATGTGGTGCCAACAGCAAGAATCCATGCAGTCAATCTGCCTCATGTCAACAGTCCAGGCTGGTGGTGATGGTGGTGCTGTAATGGTGTGGGGAATGTTTTCTTGGCACACTTTGAGCCTGCTAATACCACTCAATGGCCTATTTGATTATTGTTCCTGCCCATGTGCATCCTTTCATGGCCACAATTTGCCCTTCTTCTAATGACTAATTCCAGCATGCTAATACACCTCATCACAAATCTAACTGGTTTCATGAACATGACAATGAGCTCAGTGTTCTGCAGTGGTCTTCCCAATCACCAGATCTGAATCCAATGGAACACCTTTGGGATGTGGTAGACCGGGAGATGAACGGGCAGTTGACAAATCCACAGAAATGGTGTGATGCCATCATGTCAGCATGGACCTCAATGAAATGTTTACAACATCTTGTGAAATCCATGACATGAAGACATGTGGCTGTTTTGAGTGTAAAAGGAGGCCCCACCCCGTATTAGGGGTCCGAAGAATCTTCTCAGTGAGTGTCAATTTAGTTCCATTCTAGCCATCATTGCATTTGAAGTCTCCTTGATGTATGAGGTGCCATTAATCAAAATCTGCTAAAGTAAGCATGAAATGAAAATTCATCATTGGTGCTTAGTACCACTTTAATAAGAAAAATGATAATGTAACAGATAATCAGAAACAGTATAAATGGTATTGTCTTAATGATTATTACTGTTTTTCTGCATTTCAGTTGTAGATAGTACATTAACCAATACCCTTATGACATGTGAATACAAAAAGAGTGTGGAGATTCCCATATGAAATTTTAGCTAAAGGCTTTTAATAATGTTTGATGGTTTTTAATATTTTAACGGCAGGAAACAGATGGCTGATGTGACATTCGACCTTTAAGCTTCTTTCCCTTAATAATTTATGACACTTGACAGCCAAGAAAAGCGCATTGATGCAGTGTTCAGATTATTCTAAAGTGCACAGCCTACAGAAATGCTAGAAATCCCTGGAAATGAATAAAATAAAAGGAAGACTATGCAGTTCAATGGCCACAACGGATTTCATTGACTGCTGCAGTTATGTCACCAACTGGTTTCAAAAAATCAATGGAAATCATACGTTGTTGCACAAAAGCAGCCATATGTGTCTATACTTATTAATACAGATTGACATAGTAGGAGCTGTTTGACGCCACTTTTAGTCGCCATCAACAGACAACTGAGAATATGATCCATTCATACATACTGTATACATTTTTTATAGTTTTTGGTTTCTATTTAATTCAAGCTCTTGTATTAATGAGGTGCTACTGATAGAAGGGTGTTGCTCCTTTAAAACTTTAGCTAAGTCAGGCGTTTTCTTTCTTCTTTATAATACTTGTGTGTATTTGTTTGTGGTTTATTTATGTACTGAGTGTGGCCACCAGGGGGCGCCCCTGAACCCTCAACTCAAGATACACTTATCCAGTCACAAGTTCAGGCAACAGAAAAGGTAGTTTATTAAGTAATACTTTTCCCAATGGTTTCAATCAGTTCAATAATGCATTGTTTCACCTTCTGTCTTTTCTCCACTATTCCTCTGTGGGTATCATCCACTGCCTCCCAACACCTGACTCTCCCCCTGATGTAGAGCAGGCAGCTCCATTAATGCCAGAGCACTTTAATGCCACAGCACTATGGGCATCCCTGGTGGATGCCCCACCCAAAGTACCAGTGGTGATCAGCACCCAAGTAACCTAACAGAGTTGCACACCAGGACTATAATTCCCAAAATGTCATGTGGGTGTACCAAAAGGATGCTGCCACCCTGTAAATATATGGGAAACACATGGTTCTGGGAAACAGTCTCCCTCTGTCCTTCCATTATGGTGTCCCAGCCTGGAAAGTTAACCATCAACCCACCTAGCGGGGATGCCTGTCCATCCATTTCATCCTCTTGAGGACTTCTGTCCAGGCAAGGAATTGCCACCCACCTCCATCGGAATGCTGATCCCTCTGTTATGGCATTCAAATGAGTTTCTGTAATAACTCAAATTTCCCTCTTGGGGACAATCAACTTCTATCTAAACATTTTAATCCTAAGTATCTTTTTTTTGTCTAGTCCAAAAGCTCTTCGTTTCTTCTTTCATTCCATTTGTCATATTTATCTTTTAGGCTTTTATAACCCCAATCCGCAAAAAGTTATGACATTGTTAATAAAAACAAAACAAACTGATTATCAAATTCTGTTCACCCTATTACTTGTGGCATATGGCGGGATGCCGCCACACTGGAAGAACTGGGGGAGGGAGCATATCCAGAGCAGTACCTCCCCCGGAGCGCTAGGTGGCAGCCCGCATTGGTCACAACAGTGCCTTAGACTCCCGCGGGGCTCCATGGGAAATGGAGTTGGATACAGCCCTGTTGGGATCTGTGGGTGTCTCCAAGGGGTGCTACAGCTACTGCTGAACCAGCAATGCATCAACCAGCACCTGGAGCACTTCCGGTTGCCTGATAAAAAGAGCCAATAGACACTACTCATCGGGAAGAGCCTGGAGGAGTGGAGGAGAGAAAAATAGAAAAGAGGAAAAGAATTGTGCTGTGTTTAGGGACCGTGTTATACTTGTGGGGACTGTGTTATAAGTGTGTGCTTGCACATGTGCCTCCTGCGTCTGGCTGTGTCAGGTTGGGGTGACAGTGCCCGCCTTGGTGGTACACATACTATATTCAAAACACTACAACATCATGTTATTGGATGTTTTACTTTCCGAGTTTCATTGTTCTTTTTGAAAATATAAACTCGTTTCACAGAGTCCAAAAAAAGTTGGGACGGTTGAGTGTTTGCCGCTGTGTTACGTCGCCATTTGAATTAATACCACTTATTAATCATTTGGGCACTGAAGACACAATAAGTTTGGTATTTTTCAAGTCAAAGTTATTTCTTAAGAATCATGGTATACCGTATATGCATTTGCAACGCAAAATTGCATTCTAAAGTTAAACGTTTTCTATACATTTTCAAAAATACATAGCCAGTGCTGACATTTTACATTGAACCCTAGGGGGGCACTTACCAAACTATTACCAAATGTGTCTGTTTTTCAAGCTAAGACAGTTGTTGAGTATTGATCCGCGTTTTGCAGTTATATATACATTGTGATGCACAGTTTAAGGGATCTGATGATGCTATTTCTCCTCCGCTCCAGGGGTTGGCACTGTGTGATAATGCCTTCTCTTTTTCTCCCTCTGCAGACTGGAAGATTAATGTGACTTCCGGTGTTTCTCTGCCTGGATCCGCCTCTTCTTTTCAGAAACCATCATTACTGGAACTGATGCCATCTTTGAGTGAGTTCAGTCTCAGGCCCTTGTTTGAAAAGATGTTACTTCAATGCTTTGAATCAACTGTTGTGCATTTCTTGAAAAATTAATTATATGGGTTTGCCTGCCTTCTTATTGTATCCTTTTGTTCTTACAACATATTATAAAATAGCTTACACATGTCACATGGAACAAAAAGACACAGATATTGTGATATTCAGCCATTTTAAAAGAAGATCTGCTCTGCACGATACCTCAGGGCTCGTCTTGTTCCGTAATAACCTTTGTGACAGACAGCCAGCGCCCTTGCCCGGCTGCAAGGCCATCATAGTGGAAGCACCCAGGGAGCAGGTGTACAAAGGGCAATGCCTCCCCCGGAGCACAAGATGGCAGCTCCACTAGGTTGCAGTGTCACCTTGGAACCCTGCATTACCCCATGGGAGTTGGCGTCTGGTACAGGCCTGTTGGGTTCCATGGTAGCCATTAGGGGGAGCTGCAGATACTTACTTTAGGCTTTCACCACACCTGGGCGTGATTTGAGACCTCCGTAACAAGCCAGCTGGAAAACTCCCAGGTGCAGCATAAATGGGGCCGCCTCACTTCACTTGAGGAGCCAGAGTCAGAAGGGAGAGAGACAGAGCTTGCCAATGGAGGAGTGGAGGAGGAAGAAGAAGAAAGAAGGAGACAAAACAAAGAAAGCAGAAAAGTGTGCTTATTGTGCCTAATACTTGTGCTGTACACCATGCAGTAGTGGGGAAACAAAAAGGAAGCATTTCCCACGCTTCAAATAAACGTGTGTGTTGCTGGACTTGTGCCTGGTGTCTGCTCATGTCGGCTGTTGGGGAGCTGGCGCACCCCATGGTGGTCACACCTTTCATCCCCCAAGGAGAATTTTCCTCTTGATAGACTAAACCACAGTAAAGTATTCATGCCATGTGGTTGGGTTTTGTTTTAATTTACTTCCGTATTTATGTGAGAACTCACACAAGCGAAAAGAAAATGTATCCTTACCTCCAGAAAAATAGTACAAAGATAGATAGATAGATAGATAGATAGATATGAAAAGCACTATTTAATAGATAGATAGATAGATGTGAAAGGCACTATATAATAGATAGATAGATAGATAGATAGATAGATAGATAGATAGATAGATAGATAGATAGATAGATAGATAGATAGATA
>JANRMT010062841.1:15160087-15171139 GCA_026402145.1 Polypterus bichir lapradei
ATAGATAGATAGATAGATAGATAGATAGATAGATAGATAGATAGATACTTTATTAATCCCCAAGGGGAAATTCACATACTCCAGCAGCAGCATACTGATAAAAACAATATTAAATTAAAGAGTGATAAAAATGCAGGTAAAACAGACAATAACTTTGTATAATGTTAACGTTTACCCCCCCGGGTGGAACTGAAGAGTCGCATAGTGTGGGGTCTCCTCAGTCTGTCAGTGGAGCAGGACGGTGACTGCAGTCTGTCGCTGAAGCTGCTCCTCTGTCTGGTAATAATACTGTTCAGTGGATGCAGTGGATTCTCCATGATTGACAGGAGTCTGCTCAGTGCCCATCACTCTGCCACGGATGCCAAACTGTCCAGCTCCGTGCCTACAATAGAGCCTGCCTTCCTCACCAGTTTGTCCAGGCGTGAGGCGTCCCTCTTCTTTATGTTGATTCCCCAGCACACCACCGCGTAGAAGAGGGCACTCGCCACAACCATCTAATAGAACATCTGCAGCATCTTATTGCAGATGTTGAAGGACGCCAGCCTTCTAATGAAGTAGAGTCGGCTCCGTCCTCTCTTGCACAGAGCATCAGTATTGGCAATCCAGTCCAGGATTATGCGATAAAATGATCATTTTGAGGTCCCTTTTGTTGTCACAAACATGCATTGGAAACACGGAAGGCATGTTTTCTTTTATCGAAACTTGAAAATGACATATTTTGTAAGTTTTTATGCTTTTATTTTCATTTGAAGCCTTGTGCCACATAGCGTTCTTTGTAAACCTCCAGGACAGGCTATGTGTTTTTTTTTTAATGAATGGAAGACTTGTAACTTTAGAACGACAATTTCCCCTGGCAAATGCATTTATGCCATGCTTTTCTAACCTGGGTAGAATGTGGTTTGGCGTTGTCCTGCTGGAAAAAGAAAAGACTGAATGGTGACATATGTTGCTCCAAAACTTGCAAATACACTATATGGATAGAAGTACATTTAAAACATCGATTATCCTCCAGGGGTCAGGACCGAGGCCATGAAGGATAAGAGAAAAGACAGATAACAGAACAGCTACTTTAAAAATGATATACAATAGATTAGTTTAGTGAATAGTCATATTTATTTACAAAAAAAACCAAACTATTTTACAAAATTAATTCATTTATGTAATATTGTAACAACAAGCATAATAAGAAAACACAACTCAGAGGTACTGGAGTTTTTTACATTTAACTTGGAGTCTTCATTCCAGTGCCCTGTCTTCTCTGGGTTATGGAGCACATCTCCAAAGCAATAAAAGAAAGCTTTCCCTACCAATCTGTTTATCTCCTGCCACTCACATTCTTTTTTTCTCCATATTGCAAACACTCCTGCTTATTGTCTCCTGACTCAAAACGTCCTTCCGCCGCACTTTCCTTTTCCTCCTAACTTCTCCTGTCGCTCGTGTCCGCCCCTCACAGAGCAGAAGCCCTTCACCCAGTCCCATTACTTATAGCATTCATTGCACCCTTTCTGATCCCATACAGCGCATCACAATATATTAACAAAACATAATAAAACAGAATTTAAAAAACATTAATACAGAATAACGTTACTGTCAGTGGTTTCCATTTTCGACACTTTTTCACTTTTGTCGGCATCACGCTTTATGTTGTTCACTGTTGCTCTTCCAACTCTGTAAATTGAAGCAACACTTGAAGCACTTGTGCCGTTTCGTAAACATTTAATAATTTAAATTTCTGTGGCAATTCCAACACCACACACATTTGTTTATCGGCCATAACAATGTATAGTAGTTTAGTTATAACAAAAGAGAAAAGCTACAAAATGCTATTAAAGCTGAAGGTATGTAACTGACACTGATTTCAAAATGGGGCTTAAAACATTAATACAGAATAACGTTACCGTCAGTGGTTTCCATTTTCAACACGTTTTTCAATATTGTCAGCATCACGCTTTATGTCATGTACTATTGCTCTTCCAACTCCATAACTTGAAGCAATACTTGAACATTAGAACACTGTAGATGAGAACAGGCCATTCAGCTCAACAAAGCTTACCAGTCCTCTCCGCTTATTTCTTCCAAAAAAACATCAAGTTGAGTTTTTAAAATTCCTGACGTCTTACTGTCTACCACATTACTTGGTCGCTTATTCTAAGTGTCTATGGTTCTATGTGTAAAGAAAAACCTCTTAATGTTTGTGCGAAATTTATCCTTAACAAGTTTCCAACTGTGCCCATGTGTTCTTGATGAACTCATTTTAAAGTCACCGTCTCGATCCACTGTACTGATTCCCTTCATAATTTTAAACACTTCAATCACATCACCTCTTAATCGTCTTTTGCTTAACCTGCAAAGGCTCAGCTCTTTTAATCTTTCCTCATAACTCAACCCCTGTAGCCCTGAATCAGCCTAGTCGCTCTTCTCTGGACCCTTTCTAGCGCTGCTATGTCCTTTTTGTAGCCTGGAGACCAAAACTGCACACAGGACTCCAGATGAGGCCTCACCAGTGTGTTACAAAGGTTAAGCAGAACCTCCTGTGACTTGTACTCCACACATCAAGGCGCTATATAACCTGACATCCTGTTAGCCTTCTTAATGGCTTCTGAACACTGTCGGTAAGTCGATAGCTTAGAGTCCACTATGACCTTCTCATGGGTGTACTCTCGATTTTCTGACCGCTCATTGTGTATTCAAACCTCGCATTTTTACTTCCTATATGTAATTCTGACATTAAATTTCATCTGCCACAAATCTGCCCAAGCCTGTATGCTGTTCAAGTCCTTCTGTAATGATATAACGGATTCCAAATTATCTGTTAATCCACCTGTCTTGGTATCATCTGCAAACTTAACCATCTTGTTACTTATATTCCTATCTAAATTATTTATAAATATTAAAAATAGCAGCGGCCCCTGCACTGCCCCCTGCTGGTCATCACTCTTAACATCAGCCAATTCTGAGAAGGTTCCTTGCACCATCACCCTCTGCTTCCTGTGTCTGAGAAAATTCTGCACCCATCTAAAAACATCACCCTGAACTCCCACTTCTTTTAGTTTGATGCCCAACCTCTCATGTGGCACCTTATCAAATGCTTTCTGAAAGTCCAGATAAATAATATCATCTGCTCCACTTTGATTGTATCCTTTTGTTGCCTCCTCATAGAATTCCTGCATGTTAGTAAAACACGACATCCCTCTTCTGAGCCCATGCTAACTGTTCCTAATAACTCCTGCCCTTGCCATGTGTTGCTCAATCTTATCCTTAATAATTCCTTCCATTAATTTTCCTGGGATGCATGTTAAGCTTACTGGCCTATAGTTGCTTGGATCTGCCCTGTCACCCTTTTTATATAATGGGATGATATTTGCCATTTTCCAGTCCTTTGGAATCTCTGTAGTGATATAGGGTTTATATCTGTACTCACTAGCCTCCTTAAGAACCCGAGGGTAAATATTATCTGGTCCTGGTGATTTGTTTGATTTCAGCCTATTTAATCTGAACAGCTCTTCTCCCTCTACAATTTCCAAATCCCTCAGTACCTCCTTAGTAGTCCCTGTTACCACTCGGAGGTTATCCACTTGCTCACACCTCAGGAAAATGTAAGTTTAGGGCATCTGCTATTTCACTGTCTGTATCTTTTAATTCCCCTTTACTATTCCTGATGCACTTGACCTCCTCCTTGACTGTTCTTTTACTACTAAAATACTGAAAGGGTCTTCTTTCACCTTATCTGCTCTATTCCTCTCCAACTGTCTTTTAGCCTCCCTGATATCCTTCTTAATGGTTGCCCTCATGTTCTCATACACTCTACCATTCTTTTTGCAGTCATTAGTCTTATATGCCTTATATAGCAGTTTTTTCCTTTGCAACTTCTTTTTAAAATCTTTATCAATCCACTGTGGAGTTTTTTTTTAGTTTCCTATGAATTCCAAATGTAGGTATGTACCTTTCCTGCATTACATGTAAAACATTTTTAAACCTGCTCCACTGCTCCTCGACTGTCTCCACACTTTAAAGCATATCCCAGTCGATCCTCCTTAGATATTGTCGCATCTGCTCAAAGTTTACCCTACCAAAGTTCAACTTAACAATTTTAGACTTTGCATCTGCACTCTTACAAAATACTGAGAACTGTATTACATTATGGTCACTTGACCCTAGTGGTCCCACCACTTCTACACCCTCAATTCTATCTTGATTATTACAAAATATTAAATCCAAGCGCTTGTGCCGTTTCGTAAAAGTTTAATAATTTCAATTTTTGTGACAATTCCAACACCACATGCATTTGTTTATCGGCCATAACAATGTATAGTAATTTAATTTAAAAAAAAGTGAAAAGCCATGAAACGCTATTACAGCATTTTTGCCCTGACTGTTAATGTAATCGAGTGATGATTGAGGTTTTACTGTATTGGGAGACACCTCTTAATTATTGAATTCTGGTGTTTCGATCAGACCCACTGCCACAGGGGTGTAAAATCAACCAGATAGCAATGCAGTCTCCATTTACAAACATTTGTGAAACCAAATGGGTCATTCTGAAGAGCTCAGTGACTTCAAGCGTGGCACTGTGATTGGATGCCACCTTTGCAATAAGATGGTTTGTGAAATTTCAAACCTACTGGATATCCCACATTCAACTGTAAGTGGTGTTATTGGAAAGTGAAAGCGTCTAGGAAGCAGAAGATCACGTAAAGTCACAGAGTGGGGTCAATGACTGCTAAGGTGCATGGTGTGTAAAAGTCGCCAACGCTCTGCTGATTCCATAGCCGAAGAGTTCCATACTTCCACTGGAATTAACTGTGTGGCAGGAGTTTCATGGAATGAGTTGTCATGGCCGAGTAGCTACATGCAACCCTCATATTGCCAGGTCCAATACCAAGCGTCGGATGGAGTTGTGGATAGCATCTGTGTCTAAATGAAGGGGAACAAATTCCCACAGAAACACTCCAAAATCTCGTGGAAAGCCTTCCAAGAAGAGTGGAAGGTGTTGCAGCTGTCAAAGGGGGACCAACTCCATGTTAAAGTCTATGATAGTGTCCATCGAAGTCCCTGTTGGTGTACTGCAGCGTTTCTCAACCTTTAAGTATTTGCGACCTGAGTTTTCATAACAGTTTTAATCGCGCCCCCCTCCCAACATTTTTTTTGAAATGTAGATACATATTTTATTATACCTACTTAACTTTTATCGACATTTATCTAACTCTATATTTATTGTTCTAGTATCAGAATGTAGTTTAAGTTAATTTGTTTTGGTTTCAACAGATTTTTTTTCATATTTTTGATTCTTGTTTTCTTTTTTTCAAATCTTTGCGCCCCCCTAGGGGGGCCCGCTGCACAGGTTGAGAACCACTGGTGTACTGGTCAGGCGTCCCAATACTTTTTTTCCATATAGTGTATCTTTCTACATTAATTGTGTTCTCACAGATGTACATGTTGCCCATGCCATGGACTCTGGAAAACCTTCATGCAATGAGCAAAGTTGGCTTTTTGGACCTGATGCTCATAACAGCTTGGATGGTCCTTTCCCTCTTTAGCCTGGAGAGCCCAGTGGCTGTTTAATCCAAAAACGATTTGAAATGTTGACTCGTTGAACCACAAAACACCATTCCATTGTACTGTTTTACATCACAGAGTTCAGAGAAGGTGGCGGCCATTCTGGAGAGTACTGATGTATAGCTCCTGCTTTGCATAGTCAAGCCTTATGTTGTATTTTTGGATTGCCGATTATTGACTGATGACTGAAAAGGGTTTACTAAATTATTTTGGTGATGATATCCACTACAGATAGATGACAGTGACAGTAACTAGTGTTGAGCAGTGAAATTCACCAAATCGTTTTTCACAGTGGACATGCCGTGTTCACCAGTGCCCTTGTTTGCCAAATACTTTCCTACAAATTTGTCATTTGGTTGGCTTTTTTTCCCAGTGGCCCATGATGCTTTGCAAGGCCAGCGTGACATCTTAGAGCTCTAGCAGCCATGTGCAGAACTTACCTTTTTACTTACCTTGGCAGTGACATTCACATCTCTGGTGACTTTTCCTATGAAGTCAGTAGACGGATTAGGAGAGCATGGGGGGGTCATGAGGTCACTGGAAAAGGGTGTGTGGTGCTCCCGATATCTATGCAAAAGGGCGAAGGTCCAAGTTTTTAGAGTCCTGGTGCTCTCTGTCTTGCTATATGGTTGCGAGACATGGACGCTATCCAGTGACCTGAGATGAAAACTGGACTCATTCAGTACTGTGTCTCTATGAAGAATTCTTGGGTAGTGTTGGTTAGACTTTGTGTTGCTCACGGAGTCCCGAATGAGGCACATTACCTGCATTGTGAGGGAGCGTCAGTTATGAAACTACGGCCATGTGGCGCATTTCCCCGAGGGTGATCCAGCTCATAGGATCCTCATTGTTGGGGACCTGAGTGGCTGGACCAGGCCAAGGGGTCGTCCATGTAACACCTGGCTGCAGCAGATAGAGGGTCATTTCCGGAGGGTGGGACTGGACGGCGTGTCTGCCTGGGGAGTTGCCAACCGGGATCCCGAGTTGTTTTGTCATGTACTGGGTGTGGCAACGCATTGTACCAGTGCATGCTCCCCAACTTGATTTGACTTGATCTGCTTCACTCATGAGTGATGTCATCAACCCATATGTACTTTAGCCAGATTTTCATTCCACATGTGATTAAAAGAAAACAAAAAAAGTGCACTATTTTCATTTGCGGGGTACATTAACTGACTATAATAAGTACTGGAGTACACCAGATATGTCACGTGGATCCTTGAGAGCTTACTCATTGGCTGCCATACAGCACCACATGGATAATTTGCATGCATAATTAACCACGTGCCCAACTATGATGGCAAAACAAGTCTTAAATAAGCAAATCCCCCCTCAAATTTCACAAGATTGAGCTTACACACCCCTGTGAAATAATAATAATAATAACGAAAGATGTATTACTATTTACAAGGTGTTTCTTTCTTATTAATGGAAGAAAAAGTGCAAAGCAACTCCACTGATAGACACTCCACCTGTGCCTGGAGCTGCGACTTCAAATGGTGGAACGAGCCAGTCCCATGCTGTCACTTTGTGCTACAACATCTGGAAGGTTGCTGGTTCATGTCCTGTTACTGCCAGAAGGGATCCTACTCTGTTGGGCCTTTCAGAAAATCCCTTCAGCTGGAAGTCTGGGATTAACGAAGTGAATCAAATTACAGTTTATTTCATTTGACTTTTTTGACATTGGTCAACAGAAAAAAAGACTCTTTAATATCAATGTGAAGCAAGATCTCTACAACGTGGTCTAAATTAACAGAAATATAACACATAAAATTGAAATTGTTTGTTTATGAGCCCCATCATGTTGTTTTTGGTAACAGCGATTACTGCTAGTCCCATGAATCTTCATCTTTTGGATGAAATAAGAAAACTCAAAGACAATCATCTCTCTAATTTATTAGAAACGTTTTCTGTCATGTCTGCGTTATTCAGTCTTGACCACTCCCCTCCACTCCACTCGCCCAATCGTTACTCCTACTGTGAAACATTCTCTCTCCGTCCCACCCCGTCACACTGTCAGTGCTGCTAACTCACCCTTCAACGCTGTCGGATATAATCGCACAGCAGAAAAGAAAATTATCTATTGATGAACGTCAAAAATGAGCAGCAAAAGCTGATAACCAACATCAAAAAAGAAGAAAATAAGCAAAAGAGAGCTGAAAATCATAAAAATCAAGAACAAAGGGAATCGTCTAATGAATTGTATAGAGAAAACTATCTATACGAATATGCAAACTGAAATGCGAAAAAGTAATGTTTATAGAATGTAAGTTAGATGATGGAGTAATTCATAATACTGTTTTGATGAGGTGTTAATGTAATTTAATTTTTTACTGACTTTTTATTACATTTACATACTTTTTTATTTTTACTGCATTCTATTATTCATTGGTATTTAAAATAGACAGTTGTAGTGAAATACTCAAGTAACTGATTTTCTGTCTATAATAACTAAGGACCAAACCGTGTTCCTCTCGCATGCTGCATACTCTCTTTAAATACAATCACTTTCTCTAATGGATGGGCACCCTGACATCCTTCAAGTGGCTCAGCTGCGAGATAGCGGGCACCCAGCACCTGCCCACGGGGGGTAAACCCCCTAGTTTGTTAACAAATTCAGTTTATTGAAGGAAAGACTTCTTAGTCAGAACCTGTGATTTGATTTTTGATTAACATCAAAAATGTTCTCCACATGTACGAGGGAAGTATGACAGTGGTGAGGTCTGCAGTAGGAGTGACAGAGGTGGGATTACATCAGGGATCGGCTCTGAGCCGTTTCTTATTTGCAGTGGTGATGGACAGGTTGACAGATGAGATTAGACAGGAGTCCCCGTGGACTATGATGTTTGCTGATGACAGTGTGATCTGTAGCGAGAGTAGGTAGCAGGTCAAGGAGACCCTGGAGAGGTGGAGAACCGCTCTAGAGAGGAGAGGAATGAAGGTCAGCAGGAACACCAAGACAGAATACATGTGTGTGAATGAGAGGGAGCTCAGAGGAATGGTGAAGATGCAGGGAATAGAGTTGGCGAAGGTGGATGAGTTTAAATACTTGGGATCAACAGTACAGAGTAATAGGGATTGCGGAAAAGAGGTGAAGAAGAGAGTACAGATAGGGTGGAGTGGATGGAGAAGAGTGTCAGGAGTGATTTGTGACAGACGGGTATCAGCAAAAGTGAAAGGGATGGTCTACAGGACGGTAGTGAGACCAGTTGTGTTATATGGGTTGGAAACGATGGCACTGACCAGACAGCAGGAGAAAGAGCTGGAGATGGCAGAGTTAAAGATGCTAAGATTTGCATTGGGTGTGATGAGGATGGACAGGATTAGAAATGAGGACATTAGAGGGTCAGCTCAAGTTGGACGGTTGGAAGACAAAGTCAGAGAGGCAAGTTTGTGTTGGTTTGGACATGTGCAGAGGAGAGATGCTGGGTATAGTGGGAGAAGGATGCTAAGGATAGTGCTGCCAGGGAAGAGGAGAAGAAGAAGGCCTAAGAGAAGGTTTATAGATGTGGTGAGAGAGGACATGCAGGTGATGGATGTGACAGAGCAAGATGACGAGGACAGGACGATATGGAAGAAGATGATCCGCTGTGGCGACCCCTAATGGGAGCAGCCGAAAATAGAAGAGAAGAAGATATTAAGGAATTGGAAATGATGTCACACAGAGATGACATTGAGGGTCTCAGCCACTGCATCACAGACTGTATTAACTTGTGTCGACACTATGGGACCCTCAAAAAGAGTGCGTTGTCCTGAATTATTATAAGGAGCTAAAATGTTACCTGAAGCAGGAGTAGAGAACGTTCAAATCTGGTGATGAAGAGGATCTGAAGGGCACAGCGAGGGCTGAAGGAATGCTGAGTGAAGGGAAGGAGCTAAAAAACAATGTGGAATGTTTGGAATGAACTCAGCATCACTATATTAGAGGGTCAGCTCAGGTGGTACGGTTGGGAGACAAAGTCAGAGAGGCGAGATTGCATTGGTTTGGACATGTGCAGAGGAGAGATGGATAGAGCTGCTGGGCAAGAGGAGAAGAGGAAGGACTAAGAGAAGGTTTATGGATGTGGTGAGAGAGGACATGCAGGTGATGGATGTAACAGAACAAGATGATGAGGACAGGAAGATATGGAAGAAGATGATCTACTGTGGCGACCCCTAACAGGAGCAGCCGAAAGAAGAAGAAGAAGATCAAAAATGTTAATATGTTAATGTTAATATTCAAATATTTTGGATATTTAAACTCCTGTCTTATTGGCTTATTTCTAGACAGTTCTCTTGCTTATTTCTTTTGTCTGTTTCTCTCCAGGTCATTATAAATTTTGTCCATCTTTTTTCCATCATTTGTCCACAACATCCTCTTCAGGTGTGAAATGTCATTACGTTTGGGGCAAACTTTACCCTTTCAAAGCTGATTTTTTTTTTTTCATAAACAACTCACAGTCAAAGTTCATTATTAGATTTCTTCATATATAATTGTTATTTCTCAGCCAGGGTTGCTTCTCTGGCTGGGATTCAAAGTCTTGTTGTATGCACTTTTTGTTCTTTTTTTGTGATCAAATAAATGAAAAAGGAATATAATAAAAGAAAACCATCAACATTAACTGATTTTTGGGCTATGTAAGACCAAAAAATAAAAATGCACCCCACCCACTGGTGCCCACCTGCTCTACCCCACCTGAAATAGATAATTTAAGAAAGAAACAAGGAAAAAACAAAGAAGTCGACACACACAACAAGTTCTTTATGTTATCTTTACTTTTTTTCTGCAATTTGTTATATTTTCTTTGTCTGTTTTATGTTCCATGTATACTCTAAGTGGTCCTCCAAGAGGTGGGGCCATCTGCCAATCACCCCCAGGATCTGCCCACCACCCTGTAAATCCAGAGGGCCTCTCACCGTTCCTGGCAGTTCATTGTGAATGTGTTTGGGAGGCGCACAGCTAACTTGTGTTTATTGTTCTTCAGTGATTTATTGCGTTTCTGGCTTTTTTGACTTTCTGTTCTGTTTGTTGACCTGGCTATTGGAATCTGTTTCAGGATTTGTTCGATTTGGATTGCCTTCATGTTACAGGTAATTCCATTTTACTTTTGTGTTCCACTGAGCTTTATTATGATTAGAAAACATTTTTGGTAAATTCAAAATCTTATATTTTTATAAAAAGATACTAAATAATATGATAGATAGATAGAAAGGCACTATATAATAAGATAGATAGATAGATAGATAGATAGATAGATAGATAGATAGATAGATAGAAAGGCACTATATAATAAGATAGATAGATAGATAGATAGATAGATAGAAAGGCACTATATAATAAGAAAGATAGATAGATAGATAGATAGAAAGGCACTATATAATAAGAAAGATAGATAGATAGATAGATAGATAGATAGATAGATAGATAGATAGATAGATAGATAGATAGATAGAAAGGCACTATATAATAAGATAGATAGATAGAAAGGCACTATATAATAAGATAGATAGATAGAT
>JANRMT010062841.1:15186139-15236204 GCA_026402145.1 Polypterus bichir lapradei
CAGTACTGAGATAGAGATATTTATACAGAAAATGGTGACAGGATGTGATATGGCAGGAAATAACATCAAAACTGTAGGACAGAAGTGATGCCTTTTGACAGCCCCCAACACCCTTGACTCTATAAGAAGACAAGGAAAAACTCTAGTTGTAGGGAGAAAAATGGAAGAAACCTTGGGAAAGGCAGTTCAAAGAGAGACTCCTTTCCAGGTAGGTTGGGTGTGCAGTGGGTGTCAATACAATACAATAGACAGAACAGAACAAGTAATCCTCAATACAATATAACAGTACAATAGAAATATTACAAGTGCAGAGAAAAATTCAGCAGTAAATTATATGACAAATTCAGAGTTCTGGAGATCTCGGCCAGCAAACAGCCTCCCCCTATTGGCCATTCCACAGATGAGTCAGCGCTGGGCCAGCCAATCCGATGAAAGGACCCCTCTACCTTACGATTCCTGCAATCCTCCATCAGAGATGACTTTACCTTAGGCAGGCAAAACAATTTGGCAGGTGGGCAGTGGCACCTAGTGCCACATTTGAGTACCGAGAAGAGAAACAGAATAGGTGAGGGTTAGTAACAAATTGTAACTATCATGTTACTTATGTTTTAGTGCTAATGACTAACAACAGAGATGCAGTCTGTACAGTTAATCAGCAGCTCTAGTCAGGGTGTGCTAAACTGGAGTAGTGAGTCTTCAGCCGGAATTTGAAAGCTGAGGCAGAAGGGGCATCTCTTATAGCAGCAGGCAAACCATTACACAGTTTAGGGGCTCTGTAACTGAAAGCTCGACCTCCCACTGTTATTTTATTAAACCTTAGAATCATAAGCAGACCAGCATCTTGAGATCTTATTGGGCGTTCTGGTTTTTAAGTCATGATAAGTTCAGATAAGGAAACTGGAACTTTGCCATTTAAGGCTTTATATGTTAAAAGGAGGATTTTGCAATCTGCCCTAAACTTATCCAATTTTTTGTACCAAATAAACAGGTGCAATAATGTCTGGCGTTTCAATAAAGAACACAATCCCAGGAAGATAGTGCCCTCTGCTGGAGAAACTTACCCAAATGGAAATGTTTCAGCCTCCTCTAGGTGAACCACCTTTATTTGAGAATCGGAGGTCTGCATGTTTTCTAGTGTACAATAAATGTATAAAAGTCAGAGGTCCTAACAGTCCATTCAGATCGATAGGAAAATCTTACAATGGCAGAGAGACAGGAGATGGGAATCCCTTGAGGATACCAAGAGGGTGAGATACGGAGACTGAATTAGCAGCCAGTACCGTAGATTAATCGAATTGTAGTTCGATTCTTTACCTGCTAGGCTAACCTGTCAACCATCTTCCACTCCACTGTAATTAATGACTGAAGGAGCAAACTACCAGAATAAGACAAAATCAGACAATCTGTAAATGAATATGCGAGGCAGATTTAATTTACAGTTTAAGTCTTCTTTTGGGGGTCTCTAGAGAAAGCCTGATGTAGCAGATATGATTTCTTTGATCTTCCTACATGATGTTAGCGTAAAGTTTTCCCCCTAGTGGGTGGCATGTTTATCCTCTGTTGTACTATCGGGTACAAGCGGTCCCGCCAGAAAGCAGTGTGCCCTCTCGTCTGTGCTACTTATTATCAACCTTCAGCAAGAGGAATATGTGCTAAACTCCATTCAGTCAGTAGGCAGTGCGCTCCATGCAGTTTGGGACAAAGACACATTTTTCCTTGATTTAGGCCTCTACTCCACAGTTTAAAATTACAAATCAATCAGTTCAGACATTGTGATTAAAGTGCACATTGCAGACTTTCATTGAAGGTTACATTTCAGTCACACAACACTTTTTCTACACGGTCACCCCATTTCAGGGCACCATAATGTTTGGGACACAGCAATGGCAAGTCTATTAAAGCTGTTGTCATATTTAGGACTTTGTCGCATATCCCTCATGTGTAATGATAGCTTGACGTGTGCGATAGACATCAGCGGGTGCTAAGGGTCTTCTCTGGTGATGCTCTGCCAAGCCTCTAATTCAGCCAGTTCCTTCTTCTTTTGGGGGGCTTACCCTCTTAAGTTTTTTCTTCAGCATATGGAAGGCCTGCTCAGTTGGATCAAATTGGGTGACTGGCTTGGCCATTCAAGAATTTTACATTTTATTAGTGTTAGAAAAACCCCTGCATTGCCTCAGCAGTGTGTATGGCTCATTATCTTGTTGTTGTATGAAGCGCCATCCAGTGAGTTACGCATCATTTACTGAACTTGAGCAGATCAGATGTTTCTCCACACCTCAGAATTCATTGTGCCGTCAGCAGTCCCATCATCAATGAAGAGAAGTGTGCCAGTCACTGTGGCAGCCATACATGCCCAAACCATAACACCCCCAGCACCTTCATATTTAACAGATGAGGTGGTCTGCTTTGGATCTCGGGAAGTTCCTTGTCGTCTCCACACTTTGCTCTCGTCATCACTCTGATGAGGTTCATCTTTGTCTTGTCTGTACACAAGACCTTTTCCCAAAATTCTGCAGGCTCTTTAAAGTCCTTTTCACAAACTGTAATCTGGCCATCCTGTTCTTGTGGTTTACATCATCTTGCAGTGTGGCCTCTGTGTTTGTGTTCATGAAGTCTTCTGCTGATAGTCATCTCTGACACGTCCACATCAGCCCTCTGAAGACTGTGTATGATATGTCAGGCAGGCATTCAGGGCTTTTTCTTAACCTTGGTGAGGATTCTTCTGCCATCAGCAGTGGAGGTCTTCCTTGGCCTACAAGTCCATTTGTGATTACTGAAATGGCTGTCAAAGTGGCTTCAACAAAGCACTGGGGGAAAGGGTCTGAATACTTGTAGTAATGTGACAGTTCAGTTTTATATTTAAAAATAAATTTGCTAAACTTTCTATAACCCTGTTTTTGCTTTGCCATTTTAGGGGTTGATGAGGAGAAAAGTAAATTTAGATTTTAGCACAAGTCTGTAACATAACCAAATACCGTATACTGTAGGTCGGGTCTCGAAACCCGAAAAATTGATCATAAAATCAGACCCCGACTTTATACACCAGGTCTTGAAACCTGAAAAATTGATCATAAAATCAGACCCCGACTTATACGCCCGTTCAAAAATTAAGATACTTAATTTTTTTTTTTACATCGTCTTCTCTCTTCAAATTTTGTACCAGTTTCTAAGACACATTGAATTTTGTTGCAGCAGCGCAGTTACCAATTTCTTTTGCCACTTCAACAACTTTTAATTTAAAACCAGCTTCATATTTTCTTCTGATCGAACGCTCCATCGTAGATAAGGGATGGTTTTACAATAAAGGTGGAGCAGATGAGGGTGTGAGTTGCAAAAAACACAAATCAGTGGAAACGTTGCTTCAGAATAGTGCGGGTATTAACGTGTGGTCACATAGGCTCAATACATAGCAAAAAAAAGGTTGTGTGCTCCATGGTTACTCTCTCAGGTGGGCGTTAGCATATTATAATCTCTTGGATCAATAGCGTGAGTTTTCCGTATTCAACTTATACAACCGACATTACAAAATACCAGAAATCATACGGTAAAATCAAGTCTCGACTTATCCACGGGAGAACTTAAATGTGAGTATATCTACTCTAGTGTACAGTGGAACCTCGGTTCACGAACGTCACGGAACACGTACAAATCAGTTTACGACCAAAAAGTTCGCCAAACTTTTGCACCTGTTCACGAACAAGCCAGTTTCCCTTTTGATTTGTGCGCGCCGATGATTTCCGCTCGTGTTCAGTCTCTCCCTGTGCATTCCCTGTGCAGTGAGAGAGAGACTGAGAGAGAGAGGCGCGCACACACACAGAGACGTGCGTGAGACAGTGACACACACACAGACGTGCGTGAGAGAGAGAGAGAGAGAGAGAGACACACACAGAAACGCGCGAGAGAGACACACACACACACACACACACACACACACACACAGACGTGCGAGAGAGAGACATAAACACGTGCGCCCGCGAGAGAGAGACACACACACACACGAGAGAGAGAGACGGCTGGACGCATAAGGCCGAGAAGGCAGTTAAAGAATTCACCAGGCTTGTTTTTAAAGAGACAGATCCGAGCATTGTTTTAACCTCGTTGTATTTAATGAAGACTTTTTTCTATTGGATTTTAACCTCCACTTCACTTCTGTTTACAGCGATCGGTTCTTAGCGTGCATTGTTGCAATGTTACTTTTCTTGGTGGTTTATTAAATTACAGATTTTTCAAATGTTCATTTTTTTCCCTGTGCTTAAAACTCATTAATAAAAGTGTTTTTAGCGAGCGGTGCGTAGCGCTATAGCATGAACTCTAGCAGTGTTAGTTTTCTCTGTTGTTCAAGGTCTTCTATTTTCTACATTGTTATTCAATGTTTTTACATTTAGTTTAAATTTGCGCTGTGCATTCTATGGTATAATTAACCATATTTGTGCTTAAAAATCTTTAAAAAAACATATTTACATACAGTTCCTATGGTCTGGAATGGATTAATTGTATTTACATACAATCTTATGGTGGAAATTACTTCAGTTCACGACCAAATCGGTTTACGACCAGAGTTATGGAACGAATTATGGTCGTGAACCGAGGTTCCACTCTATATATATATATATATATAAAATCCTAAGCCTAAAAGTGCAACGATTTTATGTGAGCTTTTAATGACATGCTTTAAATTGGGCTTATTTTAAAACCTACATATATATTTTTGGTATCATTCTTTTAAGAATTTATCAAACTTTAATGTGATGTTATTAGATTTTCAGATTCTTATTCCGTTTTAAAAAACTAAAACTTATCAAGACCTCACATCCCGCAAGACGAGACTTTGTGCAAAAAGATTTAACCACGGCCAGGGCCAGAAATAAAAGACAAAGAGTAGGACAGCTGCTGTACAGGCTTTAAAATGTTCGAAGTGCTGCTTGAGATGCAGATCACGCGGCACGGCAGCAGCAGCAGCACTTGATCGAGTAAAGAGGAGGTAAAAATAAAAACAGTATGTGTTTCCCATTGTATCACCGTTTAAGTGGGGGTTTCTGAGGAGCGTCCGCGTCTCCTTGGGGTGTGTTTAGCCCCGCTCTTCACAATGTGAGCAGCAGAGACGAGAAGCGGCTGGCGTGTAGCACAGGCCTTGGGGGGTTTGATGAGCGAAGCGAGCAGGTGGCGAACCCCCTAGTACAGTATATAAAAAGTGAGGGGGTCTGAAGACTTCCTCATTCCATAGTACACGCTCTGGGTGTGTGTGTGTGTGTGTGTCTCTTTTGAAATACAGTACAAAGAATGGTGACGACTTTCAAAAAGACTGAATACTTTTAGAACATTAGAACAATGTAGACGAGAACAGGCCATTCAGCCCAGCAAAGCCGGTCTGTCCTGTCCACTTAATTCTTCTAAAATAACATCAAGCCTAGTTTTGAAAGTCCTATTGTCTACCACACTATTTGGTCACTTATTCCAAATGTCTGTGGTTCTCTGTGTAAAAAAAAACATCCTAATGTTTGTGTGAAGTTTACCCTTCACAAGTTTCTAACTGTGTCCCCATGTTCTTCATGAAGTCACTCCATACACTAAGCTCTCTGACAAAGCCTACAGTTTAAGTTCGACATAAGAATAACTGAATTGTACTGAACTGAATACCAAGTAATAAGTATAGGAAATACACCATCTGGGCCATGTTGTTGTCGCCGCCCTTTGCTTTATCATCGAAAACAAAACCTAGCTAACTGAAGCAATGGTGCGCAGAATAACCTTGTTTTCACATATCAGAATTTTATGGGATAAAACGTGGATTCATGCAAAACCATTGATGCCCTTCGGGAAGCTGTAGTAGTAGATTTCATGTTTTATGACTTCAAAACAGTATTATGGGAAAGGTCTGTTAAGCAGAAAAACCCCCTTCCCAAAAGTTTGCCTGTGGGGATCATAAAACCTGCTTAGTAAAAACAACATATAAGAAAG
Organism: Polypterus bichir lapradei; assembly: GCA_026402145.1. Taxonomy (NCBI): domain Eukaryota; kingdom Metazoa; phylum Chordata; class Cladistia; order Polypteriformes; family Polypteridae; genus Polypterus; species Polypterus bichir. The sequence goes on from JANRMT010062841.1 coordinate 15,192,098, forward strand.
AACACCAGAGACACAATTTAAATGGGGGGATTTTAAGAGTGCAAATTTAAACAAGGGCAAAGGCGAGCAGCCTCTAAAAGTTTAGACTTTAAAGTTGACCATCTCGGAATGTACACCAAGGTGCAATGATGGCGCAAAAAAAAAAAAAAAGAAAAAAAAGCCTTAGCCCTCACGTCTTATTTTTCGTCAGATAAGCCAGCAAATTCGAAACAAAAAAAGTCCCGCGAATCAATACCTCCATATGCCTCCTGGCACGGTGTGACAGAAATTAAGTCATCAGCAGACTGTAATTTTAAAAAGGACTTCTCCAATAAAACTAATTCTCATCCCAAAATTACAATCTTATTGATTTTTCCCCAGTGTGTCCTTTGATTGGCTACAATATAATTAGACAGAATAGAGCTGGAAGATGCACAGAGTTAAAGATCAATGATAGATAATGTAGCAAAGGTCTGCGTTGTAATTATTTTTTTTTCCTTGAGCCATTAAAAAATGAGCAAATGTCAAATAATGTTTTGAAAACGGTTGCTGGATATTAGTGGCACATACGGCATAACTCATCAAACCGGCATTAGCAGTGCCACTTTGGCAGTCCTCTTGGAGTCAATAAAAGTAAAGCAAACCATATAAAGTCTGTTTGAAACAATAAACATTAAGTGACCTGGAGAAGAAAAAAAGGAGAAGACCTGATTAAGAAAAAAAAAAATAAAAAAAATAACGTGTTCGGTCACCTCTTATATTTGGGGGAAAACTGATGAGGTCAACTTAGGAGAGCACTGTTTAATCGGGGGCTGCTGTGCTAGATAGATAGATAGATAGATAGATAGATAGATAGATAGATAGATAGATAGATAGATAGATAGAAAAGGAGTTAGATAATGTAACTCCTTTCCTATCTATCTATCCATCTATCTATAATGTAACTCCTTTCCTATATATCTATCTATTATATAGTGCCTTATCTATAGATAGATAGATAAGGCACTATATAATAGATAGATAGATAGATAGATAGATAGATAGATAGATAGATAGATAGATAGATAGATAGATAGATAGATAGATAGATAGATAGATAGATACTGTAGATAGATAGATAGATAGAGCTGCAAGTCAGTCAGCAATTCTTTGGGTTTTTTGAGGCTAAGTTGCAGACAATTCTCTTTGCAACAAGAAACAAAGTTCTCCCCCTGACTCCTCTCCTCTGTCTCACCCCTTTAACACAAGCCATAAGTGCAGAATCATTTGAGAATTTGTACAAGTGACCTGACCTGCTGTTATATTAATACTTTGTGACGTGCATAGTGAAGGTAAAAGCAGACAGGCCTGTTCCTTATTCTGCTCCAGTGTTTCTCACACAGTTCTTGAATCTCACAAACTGGGATCTGCCTGACAGATACTCCATTATCCAGGACACCACTTTCTCATCCGCCTGCATATCGCTGAGTTTACCCCTTAACAGGATTGGCTTGATGGTACTGAAAGCACTGGAGAAATCAAAAAACAGCACCCTCACAGTGCAGCTATGTTTGTCCAGGTGAGATTAAGCCTTGTGGAGCAGACTGATGATTAAATTCTCCACTCCAGTCTTTGTCGAATAGGCAAACTGCAGTGGGTCCAGGTGCTTTACCATAGGAGGACTCATATAGTCCAGGACCAGCCTCTCAAAGGTCTTCATGATGTGTAATTTAAGTGCCACTGTCTGTAGTTATTACGTGAACAGTCACCTGCCTTCTGTAGGACAGGAACAATGTGGGACGTTTTCCACTGCAGCTGCACTTTGTGAAGCCTTAGGGACAGACTGAACAGGTGACAGTGGACACTACAAAGTTGGTCAGCCCAGACCTTAAGTAGCTGAGGTCTGACAAAATCTGGTCACACAGCTTTTCCTGTGTGTAGCTTCCTCACTCGTCTCCATACGTGGTCTTCAGTTATGGACAGTCTGCACTGATGATCAGAGGTGGACTCATCACTACCCATTCCAGTTGATGTGGTAGACATTGTTGATGTAGTAGTTGCTGTTTAGAATGAAGATAAATCAGATGTGATGAACTTAAATGTGAGGCTAATCCAATTGTATCCATCTGTTTGTAAGCTCACTTGATCCTCCTCATGTTCACAGAAGTCAGTGCAATGGAGTCCACCACATCGTCCATCACAGAGAATCCAGTTAACCTTGCAGGCAGTGTGTTGTAGTTGCTCAGACACTGGACTTCATCCCTCAAGGTTCCTGGTTTACTGTGTGCCCCTTTAATAAGTCACTTAACCTGCATGGACTCCAAATGTAAAAATTACAAAAATTCGTTTTCAGTTTTGATTTGTCAGGTAAAGTTGGTCTGCTACCGAAAACTGGCAACATATAACCTAATATAACCTGTCACATGTTCGAATAGAGGTTTGGAGCATATGCTGATAGCACATTACTGAACCCGCCAGACAACAAACCACCTGGACTGGTACCTGAGTGCAGCAGGTGACACCTCAGCACCACACCAAAACAATGTGAGGGTTTTAATTGTGGCCAGAGTGCCAATCCTGCCACCAACCCCTAAGCTTTCCCTGTAAGTCGGAGGACCTGCTTGCAGGGCTGGATGCAGATTAACGTCATACCCATGATGAAGCAATGGCATGTTAAGGGCCTTGGTCAAGGACCCAATTGAGTAGAGTCATTTCTGGCGTTTACAGAAATCAAACCGGAAACCTTCTGATTGCCAACGGAGAACCATAGCCTCATAGCAACTTCAGATGGTTCAGATAGATGGTGACTAAACTGGCTCCCCCAGCAGATTTTCTGGTAAGGATGGTAGCTAAAAACCCTGTGGCATTATTGGTTCTTAAACAATTTTTTTCTTGTGACCCATCTTTTTTGTGTCTTTGAGACCCAGCTGATATGGAAGGAAAAAATGTATGTGTCATTAGCATAAATAGCCATAAAAGTAATTAAAAGCTTTTGAAACATTAAATTAAGCATAAATTAGAATCATAAGCAAATAAGATAGGTCAAGCAAATAGTTAACTAAAAAATCAGTTATATTGCATTATTTTTTAAAAGCTGGAAGCAGAATTGCTAGTGTGGGAAAGTAAGACAGGATGACGTGTAGAAACTATCAGGACAGAAGAAGTGTCATGTACACCTGTTGTTTTAAGTCAGCTGAGAAACGATATCAGTAAAAAATAGGCCCTAGTAGGGCACGCAAAAAGCCAGCTGCAATAGAGAATCAGCAAAGATGGCAAAAAGGCATTGCTGCCAAGGTCAGAGATGATGTAATGTATGGAAAATAACAAAATACATTCTAGCATAAAGAAGTTTAGAAAATTATACTAGCATTTTCCCTTACTGCAGAAATTAAATGTAAATCAAGCATGCCGAGCAAATGATTAAATAAAGGCATATGCCATATTTCTTTTTAATTAAACCTTAGCTTTGGGCATCAGACAAACCAGCTTGAAAGTCCAAGAAAGAGGAAGTGACGAGAGGAAAGCCCATAAATGGAAGAGCGAGAACGTCTGTACTGGCCTTTGCCAGTGAAAGAAATAAGCAAAAACAGAAACTAGAGATGAACAATGGACAGTAAGGACAGGTGCAGAACGAGCTAATTGAATCAGGTTGAAGTGATAAGAAATTACAGTCGACCCTTGATATACGACCGGCCTGACATGCGAACAACTTGATTTACGACCAAAATTTTTGTTTTAATTTACGACCAACATCTTGCGTTACGACCCGAATGCGGTCACGTGTATCCGCTTGTGCGATTGTAAACAAACAGCCGAGAGCGTTCGTAAGCGTCAGTCGGAGCCCAGATACATGTGTTTGTGGACGTAATTTCGGTCAGTGCAGTGATTTATCTATATATATAATTCACTAAGACAATGGCAAGCAAGACGCATAATTGCTAAGGAAGGAAGAGAAGGTAACGAAGGTAAAGAAAGAAATTGTTAAGGGATGTTAGCTAGCGGGCTGGCGCGGCATATGATGATGTCATCAGGCTGAGTCAGTACCGGCGTGCTTTGGAGTGTATTATTACAGCAGTTCACAACACGACCAGCTTTGGACTGAGTGCTCAACTACTGTCATTATTAACTTGAGAAACAGCGATCACAATCAAAACGAAGAAGGAAATTGTGTGGAAATATGAGAGTGTTGTTCGTGTGACCGATCTCACTAATATGTACAGCATGTCTAAATCCACCATCTCGACAATTTTACAAAGAAAAGATTTGCATAAGGAGGCTCCTTCTAAACAATAACCACCTTTCGTTTCATTCTCCTCCTTCTTCCTTCCTGCAGCCCAAAGATGTCAAATTAAATGGTGAGTACAGTGTGAAATTGTTGTTTCTGGTAGGCTAGGCACTTTTTATAACTTTTTGGTTATTACATTAGAAAAATTATTGGTGTTTTGGTAAATTATGCACATTATACAACCCTTTTTTATTATGAAAAGGTTAAGTAAGTGTTGCTGTGGGAGGTTCGGAGCGCATTATGGGTATTTCCATTATTTCTTATGGGAAAAATAGTCTTGACTTACAACCAACTTGAGTTACAACCAGCCCTCGTGACCGAATTGAGTTCGTAAGTCAAGGGTCCACTGTACTTTATAAGTTTTGAGTTTTGAACTGTTCTGGGCTCAGCAATTTGGCTGTATTGGGTTGAGTCCGTGTTATTATTGTTGTTTTACTGCAATAAAGCTTGAAAACTCTGTTTGTCTATCCTGAGTCCTAATAGCCTTCATTTTCAGGTAAAAAGCCTTCTGGTGACAATTTTTTGCCACGACACTGATCACCTCCAGCTGTCAACCTGTCCCCCTTGAAGAATCACTGCAAACAATCATCCCTCCCCCCACTTGGAGAATCACTGATGCAGGTCGTGGCGGAGCTATAGCATTTGCTTAAATGGCTCTCGCGGTGAACCATCGCAAGACGCCATGCACACCGCATATAAACCTTTCCCATTTGAGTACTACTGTGAATCACAACTCTGCACAGCACAAATTCAGACAACACGTGACTCAAAATGGGTCACGACCCCTAGTTTAGGAGCCTATGTGCCCTATTTAATTAAAAATGAGAGCCCTCATGCTGGCCATTTAGATAGAGATGGTGTCTCGATTAAAAACTCGGCGAGGAAGACAACGAGAACCCACCTTATTATCCCTTGAGATGAATACTTAAATGTCCATGAACAATGTTAACATGTCATGAGCATGTGAATAAGGAACAGTTTAAGGGCTATAGTAATGATAATTCCTCACCACTCCAAGGGTTGGCGCTGTGTAACAATTTCTCTTCCTCCCTTTGCTTACCAAAAGATTAAAGGCTTTTCCACCATTGACATCACTTCTGGTGTTCATCCACCTGGACCTTCCTCTTTCTGCTGGAAATCCTCAAAACCGAATGATCCGCCATCATAGCACAGTTCACTTTGTGAACTCGGGTGAGAAAAGACATCTGCACGTGTATCGTGTACCTTCTTTCATATTTCTGTTTTTAAATATACGGGGACACCAGGGTGGTGCCCACACTCTTTATCGTTGTTTGTCTTGTCTCTTACAATGTTTTAGGGTGCTACACACAACAGGGGAGGTAGTAGGTCGCTTTCATGGAAAACATCTTCAAAGGTAGACTTAAATACTTAGGATTGGTACGTAGAACGTTAGAAGATTATGACAATCTAAAAATCTGGAAAAACACCATAAGGGAAATGGGGAGTCAAAAGGCTGAAAATCCCAGGAATGACTGAAGTTAGATGGCGATATTAGAAGTGGTGATTACAACGTCATCTACTAAAGCCAATGTCACATTTCGTGTTTTCTAGTCAGAAGCAATGTGAAACTTAGGGACTACAGTTGCTGATTTCGTTTTTGGAAAATGTCACTTTAGATGAGTGTACAACGACTTTCCAGCACTGTGTCACATTTCCAAAGTATCATAGGCTTTTTTCTTACAGCCCATAATGTGCTGCCCGATTGAGCCGGTGCCTGTGCAAATAATTTACAGGTATGGCAAGTTCCGGTGTAATCTTCGCCTCTTTTCTCTTTATTTATTCTGTCTTGATTCATTGAATGGTGCTGAGAAATTAATTCACGCTTTTGTTTTCAGTCGACTAGATTACTGTATTTACTTATCCTCTCAGGACTATCCAAAAAAGACATAAATCGACTGCAACAAGTGCAGAATGCAGCTGCTAGAATCCTAACTAGAAAAAGAAAATCCGAGTACATTTCTGCAGTTTTGATGTCACTACACTGGTTACCTGTGTTATTCAGAATTGACTTTAAAATGCTGCTTATGGTTTATAAAGCTTTAAATAATCTCGCTCCATCTTATATATCGGAGTGTCTGACATCTTAGATAACCTTAGATCCTCAAATGAATGTCTGCTTAGAATTCCAAGAGCTAAACTTAAAAGAAGTGGTGAGGCGGGCGGCCTTCTGCTGTTATGCACCTAAAATCTGGAATAGCCTGCCAATAGGAATTCGCCAGACTGATACGGTGGACTGCTAAAAACACATTACTTTAACATGGCTTTCTGATAACTTCATTTTAATTTAATCCTGATGCTCTGCATATTCAATTAATTATCATTATTATTCATGGTATTCAAATTCAAAATCTGTACTAACCCCTACTCTCTCTTCTGTTCTTTTTCCGGTTTTCTGTGGTGGCGACCAACACCACCTAATCAAAGCACTGTGATATCCCTACATTGATGGATTAAAGGCCAGAAGTCCACATGACCGTCATCATCAAGTCCTTCCATGAGAATCCTGAATACAATAAGGACCGATCATTTATGTTAGGTAGAATGCCTAGAGGGGGCTGGGCGGTCTCATGGCCTGGAACCCCTGCAGATTTTATTTTTTCTCCAGCCGTCTGGAGTTTTGTTTTGTTTTTTCTGTCCTCCCTGGCCACCGGACCTTACTTTTATTCTATGTTAATTAGTGTTCTCTGATTTTAATTGTTACTTTGTCTTTTTTTCTCTTTTCTTCATCATGTAAAGCACTTTGAGCTACATTATTTGTATGAAAATGTGCTATATAAATAAATGTTGTTGTTGATATATAAATCATGAGACATCAGACAGATAAGCTGCGCTTCAGTTTGCGGAGGTCCTAAACACTCACATTCCTTATTTCTTGTCGTTGCATTGTATGCATTGTACGTCATGGCTGAGCTCGCATTGGTTGACAGCACTCACACACGCAGAACCGCAACTACAACTTAAGAAAAAATCAAATCTGTTTAGTTTTGTGTGGGTGAGTCGCAGTCTGCTTGTATTCCACTTTGCTAGTGGTTGTCAGAAGATTGCACTGCAACTGCTCCCTAACTCTCTAAGATTACGTGAAAGAAGATCCCTGGAAAAGTCATGCAATGTGACATGCATGGCCTTCTGGAGGAGAAGAATCCCAGAGAAGAGTGGCTTGATACTAGCCAACATGGCTGGACGGTTTACCACAAATATAAAATTTATCCATAACACAGAGTGGTAAGTCGTGCTATGGAGACCTGCGTGTGTGCGTGAAATGCGTGTTAGTGTAACTATTTATAGATTTCAGTTTGACTTTAAATGGTTACACGAAGGCACCTACCTGTGGTGTCCGGTAGTATAAGAAATGGTGAGGCAGCTGCTTGGATACACATATCTGCATTGAAGCAATGGGGGTCTCACGGTGAGCAGCATGAGTCCCCCCAGTCGCAACATGAAGAGGCGCCCAGGCGTGTGATACTGATAGTGATACAGATACTAGCAAAGCCTTTTTGTGGTTAGAAAAGGGTACGATAGTAGTGATTACTTGACAGAGGGTAAGCTGAGGTTGACGCATCTGTGGAGATTTATGTGCCCACGAACATAGGCACAGATTTGTAGGCTTCCATCCGGGTTGAGATGTGTACAGTGGACTATGTAAGGCAGGCTTGGTAACGGGAGAAAGTTGGAGGGGACTTGTAAGAAGGGGAAGATGGACAGCAAGTGTTTGAATTCGTTGGCAGTCAAGTCAGGTCTGTTGGTAGTGGAGCACCTGAGCATCCTGAGAAAGGATAGGAGAGGGGTGTGCTTCTGTTGTTTACCTCCTAGTGGAGATAAACGTGATCAGCTAAACATTTGCTTGATTTAAGGGTTTAATTTTTAAAGAAGAAGTCCTGTATACCTGAAGCAGCCTGAAAAGTTGCCTCCATGAATAAGACTTGTTTTTCAAGCACATCCTACAGATTCTCAATCAGATTGTGATCTGAGGAATTTGGAGGCCAAGTCAACACCTTGAACTCTTTGTCCCGTTCCTTAACACAATCCTGAACAATGTTTGCAGTGTGGCAGAGTGCATTATCCTGCAGAAAGAGGCCACTGCCATCAAGGAATACCACTGTCATGTTTGGGGATATGTGTCAAAGTAACATCCACATAAATGCCAGAATGCAAGGTTTCCCAGCAGAACATTGCTCAGAGTATTACACTGCCTTCACCGGCTTGCCTTCTTCCCATAGTGCATCCTGTTACCATCTCTTCCCCAGATAAATGGCAAACCCACACACCCAGCCGTCCCCAAAATCTGAAAGGAAACGTGACACATCAAACCAGGCCACCTTCTTTCATTGCTGCATTGTCCAGTTGTGATGATCCAGGTGCTTTTGCGGGTGGACAGGGGTCAGCATGGTATTATTCTGCGGCGTAGTAACCCTCGATGCAGCCAGCTGTGATGCACTGTGTGTTCTTTTCTCTCATGGTCAGCATTAAGCTTTTGTGCAGTTTGTGCTACAGTAGCTCTTCTGTGGGATTGGACCAGACAGGTTAGCCTTTGCTCTTCATGTCCATCAATGAGCCTTAGGCACCCATGACCCTGTTGCCGGTTTCCCGGTTATCCATCCTTGGATCACTTTTAGCAGGTACTAACCACTACATATTGGGAACACCCCACAAGACCTGCCATTTTGGAAAAGTTCTGACCCAGTCGACTAGGCATCACAATTTGGCCCTGGTCAAAGCCGCTCAGATCCTGCGCTTGCCCATTTTTCTGCTTCCAACACATTACCTTGAAGAACTGACTGTTCACTTGCTGCCAAATATATACCATCCCTGGTGCCATTGTAACGAGATAATCCATGTTATTCACGTCACCTGTCAGTGGTTTGAATGTTGTGGCTGATTGGTGTATATAGTTTCCACAATTATTGAGGCGTGGATTGTGACTCTGATCGTCACCCTGTAGTCACAAAGGTAAAACAATAACTGGTGTGACGGATGGCGGCCGGCGTCATTACCTAGGCACGACACCTCCATAATGGAGGTGGCTTATGAAGGGCACTATCTCCACCAAACTGCTACTTGGCAGCTCCCCTGGGTTGCAACGGTTCTCACAGGGCTCTATGGGACTTGCTATTTGTTGGCTCAGCCCTGCTGGGTTGCATGGATGCCACCAGGTGGAGTGGTAGAGCCCCACTTTGGGCTTTCACCACACCTGGAAAAAATACGAGATCCCCATAACGACCCAAATGGAATACTCCCAGGTACAACTTAAAAAGGAGCCAGTTGCCTCACAGAGATGAGCCAAAATCAGGAGGAAGAGGATGAAGCTTGCCAGATGAGTGGAGGCGAAGAGAGAGAGAAAGAGGAAGAGGTGGAGGAAGAAATAGAAGAAGACAGAAGGCACTGTACTGTGCTACTGTCGGGAGTTAGGAAGAACCGTGTGTGCTGAACTTGTGCCTGGTGTCTCCCCGTGTTGGGTTTGGGTGGCTAGCGCGTCCCCTACAGGCCACACTGGCTACCACCAAGTAAAATAAAAAGGGAAAAGTGAACAAGAAATAGAATCTTTACAAGCTGAAGAATAAAGATATTATGTCAACAGTATTTGAAAACAAACTGACCAGGAAGTAGAGTGAACAGCAGGCGAGAGATGGCACAATACAAGGAAAGTGGCAAGTCTTTAGGTCAGCCAAAATTATAAATAATGAAAAAGACGTGGTATGATGATGAATGGCGAGAAGCAATGGAAGAGAGAAACAGAGATACAAAGAGACACCAGAGCCTTACCATGGGAAAATGCAGCAAAAAGAACTGGTTAAAGAAATTAGATGAAAAAGCAAAGGGAAGAAGAAGAGCAGTAGGAAGAGTTTTAAATGTTCCAAACAAGGATCAACATATGGAAGAGTGAAACTGGGAAGCTGAAACCCGATAGGAACCAGACAATGAAGATGTGGACAAATTAGTTTGAGATGTTCCTTAAGAGTGAAATCAGGACAGTGGAAGAAATTGAGTTAGAAGACATTTTTGCAGGGAAGGACTTACGAGTTCAAACATGGAGGTTGAAAGAGCTTTTAATGTCATGAGAAATTATTAATCTCCTGGATGAGATGGAATACCAGTGGAACTGATTCAGAAAGGTGGGATTTCAGCTGTTTCTGAATGTTCTTTATATCTTCCCTTCAAACATGGATGTGTGTGTGTGTGTAAGAGCAAATAACTCCTACTCTCAAGTAAAGAATCCTGAACTTCTGACGGACCCTTAACTTACTGATGGCTCAATATTCATTTGGCATACGTGTTCTCTCCTTGCCGGTAACTAAGTGGACTTCCTTTCTCCTGCACCATCAGAGTTACGCCAGGATGTCAGCACTTCTTTGTTTGGGGCACCCGTGGTTCCGTTCAACTGCAAGGTCACACGCACCTCCACCCGAAGCGCAACCTCATGCAGTTACCCAGCCGATTCTTCACAGGGTACTTCTCAGTAGGCATGAGTGGAAATTCTGGTGTATTGAATTTCATGATGCAAAATACTGGCAGAAAGAAATGTGGCGTTGTATCGTGTATTCTATCACTGAAATGAAACACTTTGGCAAACCGGCCTTCCAATAACACTGGCTCCCACCCAGTTCTGTTCTCTCGCTCTCTTTTCACCAATCTTTCTTCTTTGATTATTTTTTCTCATTTCTTTTTCTTCTCAACCCTTTTCTCTTTCTGTTCTACTCAGACCCCTTTTATCCTTGTGAGATCAGGTGCTTTCACCTAACGACCCATGGAGTGTCAACATGGAATGGCTGCACTTATCATGCTTGCATGTGAATTAGCAATCAACCAGTTTCCCCATTAAACACTCCGGAGTTGTACAGTGCCTGTGCCTTCAAAGTTTGAGCACCACTGTTCTTTTCCAAACCCTGTGCACTGCCATGAACCCCTGACTTCGCCACAGTCTTTTATTACCATCTGAGAATCACTCTTAATAACTTTTAATTTAAGAAGGTGAGTTGAACTATCGGTTCAAATCACACAACAAACACAACATAGACTCGTTGAACGCTGGCGTATGAAACCAACAATTAAGCGTTGAAGCCTCCTTTAGAATTAAATCAGCTAAATTTCCGCCTGGAGATAAAAAAAGTTATATTTATCTATCTAAAATCTGTCTGTTTGTCTGTCTGACCGCCTTTCACGAGAGAACTACTTAATGAATTAGATCGGGTTTTTTTCTATAATTTGCTTGAACATTCTGGCTGATTTTGCAACTTCACACATCGCTCTATGTATCATAGTTCACCTGCACTGATTCATTTGTGTGAGAGAGGCTGCAGGCCGAGAGGAGGGTGAAGCGGGACTTCAGGAGTGGGGAGCCGGGCAGGGCCCTCCTCACTCACGCACCAGCCTCCGTTCTAGTTGGTCTCCCTCATGCCACGTGTTGGAGCGTATCTTGTCCCCTTTAGCTAGCGATACCCGTTTGTTCAGCAGACATTATCATCTAGAGATTATTAAGGAGTAACGTTTGATGTTTTTGACAGAGAGATCGCAGCTATGTGTGTTTTAGAGGGTAGCTGCTGATTCGAAGAGATATCTCGGCCACGTGCTTTTCTCCCCATGCAGGGGAAACTCTCCCTTCAGAGCTGAACATGATCAGATACAATGCCAGCGTTTGATGTTGGAGCGTACCTACCTTCCGCTTGGCCAGAATTACATTTTTTTTTATTGATTTTTAAAGTATGTCCTGTTTCACTACTATGTGGATGGAGCCACGGGGACAGCTAGTCTATTATATAGTGCTTTCTTATCTATTGTGGTAAGCAGCCCGGACACAAATAGGTAGTCATGATTTTATCACCCAGCACACGTTTATTATACAATTATTTACAATGGTAAACACGCACAAACCCAGTGCCGCAGCACCAAACACCCCAACGTCCAGGCCTCTCTTCACAATGCCTTTCCTCTTCTGACCGCCTCCACTCCTCTCCTCCGAGCTCTGTCCTCTTCCACCCGACTCCAGCCATCGAATTGAGGGAGGCGGCCCCTTTTATAATCACCCGGATGTGCTCCAGGTGCCTCCTGACAATCTTCCGCCACCACTCCCCAGTGTGGCAGAAGTGCCGGCTGCGCACCTGGAAGCACTCCGGGTGTCACCGATCCTCTTTCCCCCCCTGCACTTCCGGGTGTGGCGGAAGCGCTGAGGGCCAGGGCTCCAAAGGCATTGGGGTGCCCCCTGGCAGTGACCACAGGCCCCTATGGGGTTGAGCTTCCAAGCTCCGTTCCCGTGGTCTCCAAAGCCACCAGGGCAGTCGCCCCCGCGTGGTCTGGGGGAGACGTAAGCCCTCCTCCGGTCCTCCTGGGCGTCCCGGCTGGGTACCACCCTCAGCCACCTGTGACACTATCTATCTATCTATCTATCTATCTATCGTCACACACGTGCGCATGGTAGCAGTCAAAGGGCTTAACTGAGGGTAACATGTCAGCTAGGGGGTTGATAAAGTGCACTGACCTCTTTTCTTCCTCTTCTACAGATCCACAGAAGGGAAAACCCATGGAAACCAACACCAACTTCCTAACTCCTGTCCAGACCACACCCTCCTACTGACCTCACTTCTGCTACCCCCTCACAGTCCCGCCTCTTTCTGCACGGCAACTATAAAAGCCTGCACCTTTTTTCCTTAGTCAGTCTACTTTGAGACTCTGTCTTTTTTGACTATTCAGTTGCTCTTTCTTTTGTGCCTTGCAATATGTAGGGTGAATCCCCAAACCTTTATCTGTTCTCTTGTCCTTCTGTTAATCAATCAATCAATCTATCTTTCTCTCTTTGCTGTTTTCGCTGTCCATCTGTGGTTCGATTGTGTAGGTCTACCATAGGGTGTGTATATAGGTTGCTGGTGGGAGGTGGTGGTGTGCGGAGTCGGCTTGTGAGTATTTCCTATCTTTGTTTTTTCCTTTGTTTTTTTTTTTACTTTCTGTAATGTGTAGGGGTTCATTTGCTGACTAGAGATTATTTTTCTCATTGACCCCAGTAATGCAATTGCAGCCGCGCCAAGAAAAATGCCGCCTGGTTTGATGCCGCGCAACTTTGAAAACTTAACATGCAGGTGTGGAGTGCAATTGCTTGTTGATCTGATGATCTCTGCCGAGACGTGTGAATAGTGGAAGTCGGCAAGTTAATCAGCTGTAAAAATGTCCGTTTGGCTTCACGAATGAATACAACTGTTGTTATTTTTCTAAATGATGAGAGTTTGGTGCATACTCTTGTACAGTATAATGTGATTATTCACGGCACCTTAATTTCTGTTTTGCCTTTTTCCACTCCTGCATGGAGGGTGATTATCTCAAATAATGTACCTCCATTTCTAAAAAAAAAACGATATGCTTATTCAAGAACTTGAAAGATATGGGCAGATAATCTCAAAAGTTGCAATGATTCCCTTGTCGATCACCCGATTTAATGTCATCTCTTTTAGGAGACACATTAACATAATTTTGAATGATTTACTGGGTGAACTTCATGTGGCTTTTAAATTTAGAGTGGATGGTTTTGATTAGGAAATGTTTTAAGTGGGGACAAGTGGGGCACAAGGTTAACCAGTGAAAGCGCTCTGAGGTGACAGCAGACTCAGAAGTACCTGGAGCTTCTGAAAGTACACGATGAATGTATGACAATGAAGGGGGTGTGTCTTCTGTCAGTTTTTCTGATGTGGAGGAGGAGTTAGCGGAGGGTCCTGTTCAGAGTATGTAGGGTCAGATGCAGTTCATTATCTGTTACGATGGCGCAGTCGGCACCTGAACATGCAGCAGAGCCGCGATTGAAGACATGCAGCGTGCTGATGGCATCCCAGAAAAGGATGCTCCGGTTGAAGCCAGTTCAAAGTCTGCAGACTATTTTACTGCTAATTCTGCACACACAAGTGACAGCACCGAGCAGCCTGTGAGTATGGCTGCGGTACAAGATAACGGGGCTCTGCCAAGCATTGAGGTCAGAGAAACAGAAACCATACAAAAGATACGATAGGTGGCGGAGAAATGTTAGGGCTGAGCAAAGTGCTGAGGGTGACTTTGATAAGATGAGCACCACTCCAGCAGAAAACAGTGAGAGTGCTTTTCAGGAAATGGAAGATAAGACAGAGTGGGTAAAGCCCATGACAAGAAAAAGAAAAGACGGAGCAGAAATAAAGCACAACAAAGTTGAGGGTTCAGTCTCCACAGCTGACAACTCTATGAATGTTCAGGATGAGACTGAGGGGCCTGTAGACAATGAGTGCAATGAGTCAGGATGAAGTCGTAGAAGGTAGCGGCTCGGGGACATCCGTGAGGTTCAGTCCATCACCTCAGCTGAACTTCCGTGGTGGCTACAGTAATGACAGCACAATCCGCTTTGTGAAGTTCATTGAGGGCAATAGGGGTGTGATTGTTAGTCACCATTTCCCTGATCTCCAGCTGTTTTTGAGTTCAGCTAAGCGGGTCCTACGTCAGGCTACAGCTTTAGGTCTTAAAAGAACAGAAGCTGTGCGACTGAAAAATGTTATGAGCAGACTGAAACGTTCCTTAAATCCCAAACTGGTATGATGCACATCTGGACACGTCCTTTAATGTCATTATTAAATTTGTTTTTGGTGACTGCCTTTCTTTTTCACTTTTTAATGCCTTTGTGCAATTTTGGTATAATTAACATCAAAGGATGTCGACGTGAAAACAAACAGATAGCAGTTTTTGATTATCTGCAAAGAAAACAGCTTGCTGTTATTTTTTTTTTTGCAAGAAACTCACACAGATCCTGCTAACCAGGCAGAGTGGCACAGAGGCTGGCAGGGATAGGTGTTTCTGAGTTACGTGTCGAGTGTTAGTGCCGGGGTCACCATTCTCTTTTCTGCGGTTTTCTCACCCAACTCGGCTAGCATGACAGAGGTGGTTAAAGGCAGACTGCTGAAAGTGGAAGCCTGCTTAGTGGGCACAACGTGGGTCTTTATAAATGCTTATGTGCCCAATGAAGTCAGGGAGCGTTTGCAGTTTTTCTCACTGTTTAGTGCAATGATGAAGATCTTGGTTTTTTGTGTGAGTATGTGTGGGCAGGGGGGTGGGGCTATCTTTAACTGCACTGTTAATGCCATGTTAGATAGAAACGGCCTGGAGTCTCATCCCAATTTAGTGCATCACTTGAAGTCAGTCCTCAGTAAAGCCAACCTTTTTACTGTCTGGAGGGAGTTACAGTCGTGGCTAAAATGTTTGAGAATGACACAAATGTTGGTTTTCACAAAGATTTTAGATCTTTTTGTCAGATGTTTCTATGGTATACTGAAGTAAAATTACAAGCATTTCATAAGTTTCAAAGGCTTTTATTGACAATTACATTAACTTTATGCAAAGAGTCAATATTTGCATCCTCCAAGAACAACTTCTCCCAACCTTCCAAGAACAGTTTGGTGACCAACAATGCCTTTTCCAGCATGATAGAGCACTGGGCCATAAGGCAAAAGTAAAATCTAAGTGGCTCAGGGAACAAAGCATTGAAATTTTGGGTCCATGGCCAAGGAACTCCCCAGACACCTTAATCCCATTCAGAACTTGTGGCCAACCCTTAAGTGGCGGGTGGACAAACAAAAACCCACCAATTCTGACAAACTCCAAGCACTGATTATGCAAGAATAAGCAGCCATCAGTCAGAATTTGGCACAGAAGTTGACTGACAGCATGCCAGGGCGAATTGCACAGATCTTGAAAAAGAAAGAAGGGCCAACACTGCAAATATTGACTAAAATATTACATAAACTGAATGTCATTATCGATAAAAGCCTTTGAAACTTATGAAACTCTTGTAGTTATACTTCAGTCTACCATAGAAACATCTGACACAAAGATCTAAAAACACTGAAGCAGCAAACTTTGTGAAAACCAATACTTGTGTCATTCTCAAAACTTTTGGCCATGACTGCACATCCAGGAATTCGGCAGTATACATGGTTGAAGGGTTCGGCGAGCTCGATCTCCATGGCGACATTGAACATGGTGTATGGTTTGAATCATCACAGCATTCTAATAGTGAACTGCTCCATTCATCCTTCTGGCTTCTCTGATCACAGTCTTGTCCTTCTCAAAGTTTCACTTCAGTTTCAAACTTCCTTTCCGTCATACTGGCACTTCAATAAGAGTCTACTAAAAGATGTCCGTTTCATTGGAGTTCTTGAATTTTTCTGGAAGAGGTGGAGATTGAAAATGAAATCCTTTTTTTATCTCTGCGGCAGTGTTGGGACTGTTCCAAATCTGAAATAAAATTGCTGTATCAACAGTACACACAAAATGTAACACAAAACATGAGGAAGGCAATGGCAGAGTTGGAGGACATCTTGGAACTCTCTTCATCTTCAGACAGCTCTTTCAACGATGGTGTCTTTGAGAATTTAAAGGCGAAGAAACAAGATCTCATGAACTTATTTGACAGACGGGTGCATGGTGCTCTGGTGCATGAAAAAATTCAGGAATTGGCTGAAATGGATTCTTCTTCTCAATATTATTTTGGACCAGAGGAAAAAAAAAAAGATCACAGAGTAAAGTGATTCACTCTCTGAAAAATGAGGATGGGTGCATCATCAAGGAGTCTGAGGCCATCAGGGATCTAGCTCGGGATTTTTATAAAAAGCTGTTCTGTGCTGAAACAACTGAAGATTCTTCTGAGACCAGGAGCCTCCTACACAACCTGCCACAAATTCTTAAAGAAGAAAAAGAGCTTCTGGATGCCACCCTCAGCTTAGAGGAGTTGACTGCAGCCCTCAGCAGACTAAATACAGGAAAGTCACCTGGAATAGACGGCCTGACTGTCGAGTTTTTTAAAACATTTTGGAATTTATTAGGTGCTGATTTATTGGCGATCTTCAGGGAAAGCATATTAAATAATAAACTGCCATTATCATGTCAAAGGGCTGTGCTTGCTCTGCTTCCAAAAAAAGGAGATCTGTCCGACCTTAAGAACTGGTGTCCCATTAGCCTTTTGTGTAAAGATTATAAAATTCTGTCCATGGCCCTGGCTAATCACCTGTGCAGGGTAATGGAATGCATCATCAGGCAAGATCAGACCTACTGTGAGCCAAACTGGTCTATTTTTGATAGTGCGAGACCTAATTACAGTGTCAAAGCTTCTTTGTTTAAAGACAGGACTGATCTCTTTAGATCAATAAAATGCTTTTGACAGAGTGGATCACAAATATCTTTTCAGTCTTACAGGCTTTTGGCTTTAGGTCCTCCTTCTCTAAATATATTGAAATACTCTACACAAATGTATTTGGTGTCTTGAAGATTAACAGTGCCCCAACTGCTCCTTTCTCTGTCACCAGGGGTATTCACCATGGCTGACCCATCTCAGAGATGCTCTACTCTCTATCAATTGAGCCCCTCCTAGAACAGCTCAGATGTCACCTTTCCAGCCTAAGTATCCCTGTTTGCCCCATTACATGTTTTAAGATCATTGCCCACGCAGACGATGTGACTGTGTTTGTGTCTACTTCATTTGAGGTGGACACTTTAGTCAGCTACTTAGATGTTTTTCAAAGATTGACGTCAGCGAAAGTCAATTGGTTGAAGAGTAATGCTTTCTTGATAGGTGACTGGGGAGTCACATCTCCTCCGGCTCTTCCTGAGAGCCTGTAATGGAACAAAAAGGTCTACTGGCAGTGTATGTAGGTGAGGAAGGCATGGCTGTAGACAATTGGGTGGGGTGGACAGATATGATTCAAGCTAGGCTGAACCATTGGAAGTGGCTCATGAGGGACATTTCCTGCAGAGGTTGGGTGGTAATTCTAAATAACCTGATTGCTGCCATGTTTTGGCACAAACTCAGGTGTGCTGATCCACCAGTAGCACTGACTAAATCGTGCAGTTGATCGTCCTTAACATTCTTTTTGGGACAGTATGCACTGCGTCCAAAAAATGTGCTGCATCTACCAGTGGCAGAAGGAGGGCAGGGACTGATTAACATCAGGAGTAAAATCGAGGCCTTCAGGCTCCAAACGATACAGAGGTTGTTCTATGGACCAAAAGGCCTGCCTTGGAGCAATCTGGCATTTGTACTCTTACACAAAGCGAACGAGTTGAACTTAGATAAACAGCTACTCCTCTTAGACATATCTAAACTGACTTTATCGTTTCTGCCAAAATTTTATCAATCCATGTTGCTTACCTGGCATAATAACTTTATGAGATCTCATTTTGTTTTTAGTAATCTTCATTGCTTTTTGGAGGAATAATGTGCTGAGATCTCCTCTGCTCTGCCCATATCATTTCAACTCAGTCCTTATTAAAAACGGAATCACAAAGATTTGCCATCTTGTAAATAACCAAACTGGCACATGGCACACTCCAGCACACCTCACATCAGTCCTGGGCGTAAGGTCTGAATGGCTCGTACACCAATTTCTTTGCCAGTTTAAGGAGGCCTTAGGCGCAGGGTCACTTTGCCAGAGCATCTCTCCAGACAATCAGACCTTCGACTCAGATGTTAAAGAGCTCGTCATTCAAGTCAAGCCCGATGTCACAGACTGGACCGATCGGCTGGGCTCGATTCTGAGATTTGGCAGCTTAATAGTCAAACAATGGAAAAAAAGGTGCTGCAACAATCATGTATTAAAGTGACTTTTTACAAATTCCTCAGGGACTTGCCAGACACACGGTGGAGACAAGAACTACATGTTGGAGTGAAGAGAACTCCAGCGTGGAGAACTATTTACAAGCAACCTCTTAGGAAAAGAATTGGCAACCTTCAATGGAGGATTCTTCATGTGGCTCTCACCAACAACTCCTTCTTATCAGTTATTTCACCTGGAAGATCAGACTGGTCTCCATGTTGTCAATAGCGAGAAATTGTCTGTCACCTTTTTGTACCCTGCAAAAGACTTGAACCGCTCTTCACATTTCTAAGGTCACATTTTGATGGGATAGAACTATCATCGTCAACTGTCTGCTTTATTTTCGGTATCAAGTATACTCTAAAACAGACAACCAAGTGTGTGCTGAGAAATTATTTTCTCGGCCAAGCTAAACTCTCAATCCTCAAATCCTGGAGGAACAAAGAGAAAAACTCAATGACAACCGATGTGCTCCTGATGTTCAAAGTACTGGCAAATTGCAGAGAGAAACTGGAATTCACTTACCACCACCTTTATTGGAGACATGCAGACCTTCTGTGATTTAAAACAAAGTTTGCCCACCCCTGCCCTTTATGAAAATATGCAAGTCGAACCATTGGATTGAATCACACACACAACTCAGATTCATCTGACACTACCTAAGGAAACCAACAATCAAGTGTAGTAGCCTCCTTAGCCTTATGTTTACTCCAGGAAAACGGGTCCAGTGTTGTAGTAATGTAGATTTAGTGCTCATTGATACAATGTATGCTCCAATCAATCGTCCATCAGCTGATTTTCACTACAAAAGACTTGATCCATGATTCACAAATTGGTTTATGTGTCCTGCAGGGGGCACTCGTTCCCTGGGAATGAATTGATTTGTGATTGCGGTGTGTTACTTAACCTGAATCTGTACAGATATAACTTAAAAGATGATACCCCACCCTAGTGATATAGCAGTAAGAAATCACATAGGAGAAATAGCGTAGCTTTGTTTAATGTCAGTTTACACTCCAAATCATAACTCGGATGAAGCTCTTGGCAACGCCCAGCCTTAGAGGGGAAGCCCAAGAAAAGGTGTCCGTCATCAACTCTGGCAATGTGGAAGGCATTCTGAGCAACAGGTGGCTGCAACGTTGTCCATCCGTCTGGGTCGAGCTTCAGAGGATCAGGCTTTGTCAAAGACTTTTTATACAGTTTCGGAATGTCAGAAGTCCCAAAAGGCGAGTTTATTACAACCAAACATAGACACGATATTTTTTTTTTTAACAAGAGAATAGCTGACATAATCCATCAAAAGACAAACATACATCTTCTAAGTATGGAAACAGTGGTGCACTGGGCAGAGTGTGAATGAGATTTAGCACCCGGTTGCTGCAAGACATATAGTGACTAATTTACATCACACCTGCTCTTCCTATAATAGCCTGCTTAGGAATGCCTACTTGTCATTTTCCATCTTGTGAAGTTGTTTTAGGAGAGGCTCTGGGACAGCTGCTTGAATAGGCCCAGTGACATCTTTGTTGTGAACCCTTTGTTGCCTGCTGCCTACAGCTTATCATCATAAACGATCTTTTCAGCCCTGCTTTTCTGTGCTTTATGGTAATTTAGTTGCAGTGCTCCTTTATGTGAGGTGTTATGGTAGTTGAGCCAGTGGCAACTTATTTTATTGTGCATAAAACGTCCTGCAGTGTAAACAAAGAGCAGCAAGTCAAGGCCTGTTTTACCAGAAAAGCAAGAGACGATTGGAATATTGACCTTTACATGAAAGAAACAGGAGTAATAAACTGAGAAAAAATGAGAAGTTGTCCTGTGCAAAGAAAAGCTACTTTGATGAATCCAGACCTTTTAATTTTGCCCTTTAATTAAAATGGACACCGCTTGTCTGAGTTTGAACAGTGAGCTTCTGTTAAGTGTAGCAGCTTACATTTTTAATTGGAAAAAGAAAAGAGAAAGATTCATTTGAAATTGCCGCTTAGTAAACCATAAGCTTGTTAGCTTAACAGCAAAATGTGTCTTTTACAGTACTTTTAAACTTGTTAAGCATGTTAGCCTTGTGTCTTCTTGACAAACAACTTATGAACATTCGACACATTTGTGGCTTTTATAAAGATTTCCACTGTGTTTGTTATTTGTGTGTGTCATACAGTATAAGTACTGCACAATGAAAACGTTAATACATATTTATAATTACACCTTACGGATTACGAATGTCTAGCTGATACACTAAAGAAAAATGTGGCATAAATACAGTAAATATATATTTAAACAGCAAAAAAGTTGAATTGCAATTAAAACCTATAAGTGCAAGTATATTCATATTTAAGCACTGTGTAATTGTCAATATCAATTAATTGTGTGAGAGTATATATATATATATATATATATGTATATATATATATATATATTTAGGTATAGGTATCTATATTTATACGAGGTCTGTCCGGAAAGTACCCTGCTGTGTAATATGAAAAATAGATACATTCATTGAAGAAGATACCAGACACAAGAAACTTTGTATATAGGACAAAGACGCCTCAGTACCCTTCAAAGTGGGCACCTTGGGACCCCACACAGTTCTCCCAGAGTCTTTTCCACTGTTCAAAACACTCCACCTTTGTTGGAATCGCCATCAGCTGCCTAGTTGTATTTTCCAGAATCTCATTGACAGTCTGTAATCTCTTCCCTTTCAAAGGTGATTTTACATTTGGGCAAAGCCAGAAGTCCAGAACATGGATCACTTTCAACAGATTCTCGTCCATCTTTGAAGCGTTTGTGCGGCACTTTTATTTGCGCTGCACTCATTGCATTGTCCCCAAAAGCCTTCTGTATGATCCAAATAGTTTCCGCGTATGAATGCTCAAGCTTAACTCAAAACTTGATGTAGATTCATTGCTCTTCCCCACAGTACTTATGCTGACTGAACAGCATCTGGCGCCCCAACTGACTAGTCAAGTGAACTCGTCATTGTTCATGCATGAGCATTCCAGTCCACTGTCCTTGCCCATCAGGTTACATCAATGCTGCGCAAACTGTTCTCATTATATTAGCAATGGCTAGACTCGTGTATATATAGTAAGAGAATCAAAAAGATAACGATAAAGAGTTGGAGTACCAACCCAATGACCCTGTATAGCTGGATTGCAAACAAAATAGAAAACAAGCTTTTCAGACACAAGTCGAGGACAGAGCTGGCAAAGATGGAAGAGCTTCTGGTTTTCAGTCCTCCCGGCAGAAAGAGGCGTGGACGTGACATCAGAGGTGTTCTAGCTGTCAATCAACCAGTATGCAGAGGGAGGAATAGAGAAAGGCATTAAGACACAGCGCCACTCCCTGGTGTGGCGGTAGAATTACAGTCACTAGAGCCCTTCAGCTGTCCCCTATGCACATGCGCATGAGTGTACATATATGTATATGTTTATATATGTATATGTGTATATGTAAATAAACGACTTTTTTTAATTAGCTTTGCTTCTGATACATCACAGAAAAAAAAATTAAACAATATGACAGCTTGTAATTATGAGCCGCATTTTCTTTTCTTTTACGCCTTATGTATTATGAGAACATATTTTTGTACATATTTTATTAAAGTATGTATCTTAACAAAATTTTATTTATTTTAGTATTTTTATCGTCAGTGAGCAATAAGTCTAGAGCATTTCATAGTTTAATTATGAAAATACCAAAGTTAACATTTTAATAGAGGACATAAAGCTCCTATGCATCTGGTTATGCAGGAGCTTAGTGTAAAAAGTGTTTTAAAGAGATACACAAAAGATAAATTGGAATCGGTATTGGAATCAGCCGATCCTGTAACAAAAAAACCTGATCAGAGCATCGTAATGTGATTCGTTTTAAGAAAGTCACAAACACACTGCCCGATGTTGTAATCTGGAAGACAGAAGCGCATTTCTTTGAGCACTTTTCTCATTTTTTTAAAGAATAGGATTTTCAGTGCCTGAGCTACATGATTGATGCACTTTTTGTGTTATTGCAATCTACCACGACGCAAAGCTTAGTGACTTCCACCATTTCTACTGACACGAATACTGACGAATACACGGGGCTAACATCTGGCATTGTCCTTGCACTCAACCACAATTATTTTGCCATTTTGTCATGCAACTAGTGAAGCTTCACAGAACCCAACTCGCTGGGCATATAATGGACGTTTGGTCGTACAGTGCCATACTTTCCATGTCAACATCCAAGGACCATTTCACATTGTCATCACTATCGCGCGATTCAAGCCTTTATGGCTTTTTTGTTTGCCATTATGTCTTGATAATATTGATGATATTCTATATGGGGTTCCACAAGGCTCTATCCTGGGTCCGCTTCTTTTCTCAATCTATATGCTTCCGTTAGGTCAGATTATCTCAAGTTACAACGTGAGCTACCACAGCTATGCTGATGACACACAGCTGTACTTATCAGTAGCACCTGATGACACCGGCTCTCTCGAATCAATAACACAATGTCTTACTGGTATTTCTGAATGGATGAATAGTAATTTTCTCAAGTTAAATAAAGAGAAAACTGAAATTGTATTGATTGGCAAAAACGGATTAAGTGAGGTTATCAAAAATAATCTTGACGCATTAGGATTAGAAGTTAAGACCGAAGTAAAAAACTTAGGGGTAACCGTTGACTGTAACCTGAATTTTAAATCACATATTCTTCAGACCACTAGGACAGCATTTTTTCACTTAAGAAATATAGAAAAAGTTAGACCTCTTATATCATTGAAAGATGCTGAGAAATTAATTCACGCTTTTGTTTTCAGTCGATTAGATTACTGTAACGCACTCCTCTCAGGACTACCCAAAAAAGACATAAATCATTTGCAACGAGTGCAGAATGCAGCTGCTAGAATCCTAACTAGGAAAAGAAAATCCGAACACATTTCTCCAGTCTTAATGTCACTACACTGGTTACCTGTGTCTTTCAGAATTGACTTTAAAATTCTGCTTATAGTTTACAAAGCCTTAAATAATCTCGCTCCATCTTATATATCGGAATGTCTGACACCCTATATTCCAAATCGTAATCTTAGATCATCAAATGAGTGTCTCCTTACAATTCCAAAAGCTAAACTTAAAAGAAGTGGTGAGGCGGCCTTCTGCTGCTATGCACCTAAAATCTGGAATAGCCTGCCAATAGGAATTCGCCAGGCTAATACAGTAGAGCACTTTAAAACACTGCTGAAAACACATTACTTTAACATGGCCTTTTCATAACTTCACTTTATCTTAATCCTGATACTCTGTATGTTCAATTCATTATAATAACTATTCATGGTGGCACTAAAATCCGTACTGACCCCTACTCTCTCTTCTGTTTCTTTTTCCGGTTTTTCTGTGGTGGCGGCCTGCGCCACCACCAACTTACTCAAAGCACCATGATGTCCCAGCATTGATGGACTAAAAGCCAGAAGTCCACGTGATCATCATCATCATCAAGTCCTTCCGTGAAAACCATAAATACAAAGAGGACTGTTTCATTTATGTTAGGTAGATTGCCCAGAGGGGACTGGGCGGTCTCATGGCCTGGAATCCCTGCAGATTTTATTTTTTTTCTCCGGCCGTCTGGAGTTTTTTTTGTTTTTTCTGTCCCCCCTGGCCATTGGACCTTACACTTATTCTATGTTAATTAATGTTGACTTATTTTATTTTCTTAATGTGTCTCTTATTTTTCTATTCTTCATTATGTAAAGCACTTTGAGCTACATTTTTTTGTATGAAAATGTGCTATATAAATAAATGTTGTTGTTGTTGTTGTCTTTCATTGGAGGCCCTGCCCACTCATGAATATTGATGAATCAACTTAGAGTGGCCAGATGCATAGAAAGATTCTGGATTTTTTGCATCATGACATTATTTCGTCCACTGGATTGCAGCAGAATACTGTCCCAACCGTTATTCATGTTTAAAAATGTAAAGCAAATCATTGCACGTCACCCCGAGTCTGACTTGAGGTTAACCGTAATTGCATAGAATTCTGAGCTCAAGTCACCAAGGAGGTTAACATATATATTCTCTCTGAACCACCTGAGAACTATGGAAGGAGATGCAGAGGTTACAAGAACTACATTGGTAAACTAGTAAAACTCTGCGTGCTATCAATAGTCTGCCAGGTAAGGGAAGTGAAGAACAGTGGAGAAAGACTGTGAACGTCTGCAAAACCCACCGAGATTGCAGCCGAGCGATGATTTGGTGATGTTTATTCTAAACAAATTATCAAACTGTCACTAGAACAGCTCACATTTTCTTCTATAATGGCCTGTCATGACAGGCGTGCTGTGCCTTTTCATTTGCCACCCTTAGGATGACACCTACAACCAAGATCCTGTCACATACAAGAGCCCACCGATTGCCTGTAAGTTGCATCAGGTGCACTGACCTCGGGAGACCCCATCTGCGTCTTCTCCCTGTTAGATCCTACAAAGTAAGCGGACAGCACTTGGTCTTCAGGAAACTCATGTCCTGTATTAATAAATAAAAAGGTTTCTTTCTGCTCTGATTCCAAAACAACTAGTCTGAACATCTTGCATTTAGCAGCCACACAAATGCTGCATCTCCAAGGCCATCTACTAAGTGACAGATCTATATAGTTCCTGACAGGGCTGCATTTTGATGTCCCCGTGCCTTTTTGAAGGTAAAGGAAATTTCAAACTGAGAGCGGCTTCAACCTGAAAAGAATGGCGTGTAGCATTTTGTGGCACTCTGACATTTATAATAATACAGAGACAGAAATCTTGTATAATAAATGAGTATAAAGTTTTTGCCAGTGCTTTACATTAAACAGATTTCTCTTCCGCTAACTTAATTTTTCTCCCTTTTTTTTTTTTGCAAACCTCAGCTTGTAGATGTAAAAGCCAAGGCCTTCATTTAAAGCACCTTTTACATTTATATTTAACTCTCCATCATTCTTTGGCCTTTATTAGCCGGCGAATGGTGCTTGTAGCACATTTTTAGCAGCAGGCCTAAGAGAATGTAAATGCAGAATAATGTAGCAGGACTCAAATTTGCATGGTCAAATGTCAAAAAAATTAGGCTTTCCCCTGAGCCTTGTCAAGAAAAATAACATAAGTGGCCTGCTCAACTGCCGGCATGCCATTATCGGTTAGTTCAAGCTGTCATCACTGAATGAGGGAAGGAATGGTGGTCATTATCTTAAAGATGAGCAAAGGGGCCGTGCCTTCCCCCTCCCATCTTCTCATTCCGTCTTCCATCTGACAGTATGTTTGCAGAGGAAAGAGGTGCAATGTTAATAATGATCCTCAACATCAGTCTGCCAGAGGCAATGCTGCCTGGTGGATAAATACTTGATTAAAGTAATCACTTTATTTCAACCCTGTAATGACATTAACAAGCCAGGAGGATGGGAATTACAAGAGTCAGAACAAATAATTAAATATGTGCTTGCTGGAAAAAGGCAGTGGAAGGGCTCGCTTAATGTCAGGCTATTTGGGTAGGAAGCGCCGGCAAGCAATTAGATAATAAGCTTAAAGACCATAAAATCTACTGCAGGAGGAGCCATTAATTGCTACATTCTTAAACCACTTGCAAATCCATCTTGTCTTGCAAACTAACTTGTCAGCTCCTAATATTTTGAAGGCTGTGAAAGAATACAATGCAGACTCTCGGAAAAGGGAAAACGAGTTCATCAGAATGGGGGGATTCAACAACAACCACTTATTTCTTGTGCAGTCCAAAAATCACACAAGGAATGCCTCAGTGGGCTTTGACAGGCCCCGTTTTTTTTTTTTTTTTTTTGGACAGCCCCCTAGTGTTAACTTCCTAAGAAGACGAGAAAGAACTTGTAAGGAAACAAATAACGGAAGATATCTTGGGAAAGACAATTCAGAGAGAGAGAGAGAGAGAGAGAGAGAGAAAGAGACCCCCTTTCCAGGTAGGTTGAGTGTGCAATGGGTGAGAAAAAACAGGATAAATACAATGCACAAAACAAAACACAAATAATCCTATACACAGAGTTCGATGGCCAGTCCATCATGGCCACCTCAGAAATACAACACAACACTACAAGCGACTTTGTTCTTGCAGAGCAAACCTCACTAAGTGTAGGCACAGACAACTCTCAACAACAACAACAACATTTATTTATATAGCACATTTTCATACAAAAAAATGTAGCTCAAAGTGCTTTACAAAATGAAGAAAAGAAAAATAAAAGACACAGTAGAAAATAAAATAAGTCAACATTAATTAACATAGAATAAGAGTAAGGTCCGATGGCCAGGGTGGGCAGAAAAAACAAAAAAAAAACTCCAGACGGCTACAGAAAAAAAAATAAAATCTGCAGGGATTCCAGACCATGAGACCGTCCAGTCCCCTCTGGGCAATCTACCTCACATAAATGAAACAGTCCTCTTTGTATTTAGGGTTCTCACAGAAGGATTTGATGATGATGGTCACGTAGACTTCTGGCTTTCAGTCCATCAATGTTGAAGCATCATGATGCTTTGAGTAGGTGGTGGTGGCGCAGGCCGCCACCACGAAGAAACCGGAAAAAGAAACAGAAGAGAGAGTTGGGGTCAGTACGGATTTTAGAGCCACTATGAATAATTATTATGAAGAATTGAACATACAGAGTATCCGGATTAAGTTAAAGTGAAGTTAGGAGAAGGCCATGTTAAAGTAATGTGTTTTCAGCAGTATTTTAAAGTGCTTCACTGTATTAGCCAGACGAATTCCTATAGGCAGGCTATTCCAGATTTTAGGTGCATAACAGCAGAAGGCCGCCTCACCACTTTTTTTTAAGTTTAGCTTTTGGAATTCTAAGGAGACACTCATTTGAGGATCTAAGGTTACGATTTGGGATATAGGGTGTCAGACATTCCGATATATAAGATGGAGCGAGATTATTCAAGGCAAAATGCAAGAAGAGACAACAATACAATACAATACAATTTATTTCTGTATAGCCCAAAATCACACAAGAAGTTTCCGCAATGGGCTTTAACAGGCCCTGCCTCTTGACAGCCCCCCAGCCTTGACTCTCTTAGAAGACAAGGAAAAACTCCAAAAAAAAAACCCAGTAGGGGGAAAAAAAAAATGAAAGAAACCTCGGGAAAGGCAGTTAAAAGGGAGACCCCTTTCCAGGTAGGTTGGGCGTGCAGTGGGTGTCAAAAGGAAGGGGGTCAATACAATACAATACACAGAACAGAACAAATCCTCAATACAGTATCAAAATAAAAATTGTAGAAGAATGTAGCAGAATTTGACAATGGATGACATCATATAATATGATATTGATTTGTTTAGAGTGCTGGAGACCTCGGCCATCAAGCTGCCTCCCCCATTTGGCCATTCCACAGCTGAAACAGTGCTGGGCCAGCCAATCCGATGACAGGACCTCTCTTTCCCGTGATTCCAGCGATCCTCCATCAATACAGAAATACAGAACTCTCACATGTGGGGATACAGATCTGATCAAATACATTAAAAACAATGTAGAATGGGTGGGGTTGATTTGTTTCAAACCTAGCTTAGTTAACCTTGACTTGCTTGTATGGAATGTTATTTGATTTTAATAAAATCAATAAAATGCTTAAAAAAAAGCAGATACTAATAAACAAATGAAAAACAGTAACATCTGTCCATCAGCTAACTGTAGAACCACAGCCAGATTGTACAACAACAACAACTTATTTCTATAGCACATAAGTAAAGTGCTTTACAAGATGAAGAAAAAGAAAAAAAAGTCAAAATAAATAAGAAAAGAGAATTAGGGAACACTAATTAACATAGATTAAAAGTAAGTTCTGATGGCCAGGGAGGACAGAAAAAACAAAAACACTCCAGACAGCTGGAGAAAAAAAATAAAATCTGCAGGGGTTCCTAGGCCACGAGACCACCCAGCCCCCTCTAGGCATTCTACCTAACATCAATGACCTCAATCAGCCCTCATTGTATTCAGGGTTCTCATGGAAGAACTTGATGATGATGGTCATGTGGACTTTTGGCCTTTAATCCATCAATGTAGGGACATCACGGTGTTTTGATCAGGTACAGAAGGAGTGAGACAAGCCAGACCCAGTCAGAGTCCTAGAGACCTCAGCCACCAAGCTGCCTTCTCCTACTGGCCATTCTACAGATGAGTCAGTGATGGGTTGGCTAATCAGATGATAGGACCCTACTACCCCTCCTTTATCTGAGATGACTTTTCCATAGGTAGGCAAACAACTTAGCAGTACAGCAGTGGCACCAGGTGCCACATGAGGATACCAAGAAGAGAAACAGAATAAAGGAGGGTTAGTAACAGTTTATAAATGTTACTATATTACTTCTATTGTAGTACTAATGATTAACAACAGAGATGCACAGTTAATCAGCAGCTCTAGTCAGGGTATGCTAAATTGAAATAGCGAGTCTTCAGCTGGGATTTGAAATCAGAAACTGAAGGGGCACCAATTATATTAGCAGGCAGATCATTCCACAACTTCAGGACCCTGGAACTAAAAGCTCGGCCTCCCACTGTTATTTTATCAATCCTTGAAATCATAAGCAGACCAGCATCTTGAGATTTTAATGTGAGCTCAGGTTTGCAAGTGATGTTAAGTTCAGAAAAATTAAGCTGGACCTTGGCCATTTAAGTCTTTATATGTTAGAAGGAGGATTTTGAAATCTGCTCTACACTTAACTGGGAGCCAGTGTAAGGACTTGAGAACTGGAGTTATGTGATCCTATTTTCTAGTTTTTGTAGTAATTCTTGCTGCAGCAATTTTGAATTCATTGAAAGAATGATTTGAGAGTGTTCAGAAACCTTTAAGAAAGCTAACAGAATGCCAGGTTGTATAGCGCCCTGATGTGTGGAGTACAAGTCCAAGGAGGTTCTGCTTAAGTTTTATAACGCACTGGTGAGGCCTCATCTTAAGTACTGTGTACAGTTTTGGTCTTCATATTGCAAAAGTGATGTAACAGTAATAGAAAAAGTACAGAAAACAGCGACTGGGCACATTTCAGTACTAACTGGTATGAGTTATGAGAAAAGAATAAAGTAGAAGCTTTTCAGTTTAAGCAAAATATATATTAGAAGGTGACGTGTGAAATGATTCAAAAGACACCATAAAAAGGTTTGGGCTACCCCCCCCGTATACTTGAAAATTGGTTTTGGAAAAAGGCAAAATAAGAGCAATAGGTCTTTACAGACTTGAGTCAAAAAACAGAACTGATTTGTAACAGCCAAAAACGGCGTTTTTAAAGCCGGACAGGGGAAATGACGTCATCAGGGCAGGAACTGGAAGTGACATCATCAGACCAATGGACCAATAGCGTGAGTTTTCCACATTCGACTTATACGAAAGTATCGTAAATTATACAGTAAAATCAAGCCCTGATTTATACACGAGTATATACCGTATATCATTTTTTTTTATTTTGCTTTTTTCCCCGCTTCATTCTTTTGCTTAAATTTATTATTAGTTAGTTGCTTTTACCTTATTTTTCCCACGTTTTATTTTTTTTTTCTTTGGTGAAATCAAAGCATTTCTGCACTTTTTGACCCTCCTTTACCCTTCTGCTTTAATTTTGTTACCTTTTTGTTTTTGTTATTCTTTATTTAATTTTGAATTAATTTGTTACCTTTATTTTTTAGTTAATTTAATATAGTCTTTAAGAAACTGGAGGGGGCTGTGATTTTTTTATATGGTTTCCCTCTCCTTTTTGGTATTTTCTAGTAATTCATAACATAAAGGGTGTTTCTAATTGTTGTGAGGCTGTGTGCCAACTAGGCACATGAAGCATCGGAAAAGATCATCATGATGGCCAAGAAAATAATAAGAATAATTCTTTCTATTCATATAGCACTTTTCTCACTACTCAAAGCATTTTACATAGTGGATGGGGAGCCACTTCAACCACCACTAATGTACAGCATCCACCTGGATGATGCAAAGGCAGCCATTTTTGGATCAATACGCTCACGACTCACGCTCAGGTAGTGTCACAATAACAGTCCAAAAACATTGACAAAGGTTTGGGCCAGCCACCTGTATATAATGCTCTGCCTGCAAATGGGTAATTGTGTAAGAAATGTTCACAGGTTTGAGTCCAAAACAGAACTGATTTGAGTGTGAGAATATTGCGGCTTTAAAGGCCGGGACAAGAAATGACGTCACTGGGGCCAGAACCGGAAATGATGTCGTTGGGACCAGCAGTGACGTCATCGATAGCACCAGAACCGGAGGTGACATATTCGGGGCCAGAAGTGACATCATCAATGGCCCCCACAACCATACCCAAAGATACCAGAAGTGATATCATCAATGGCGCCTGTATTGGAAGTGATGTCATCAATGGCGCCCATACCAGAAGTGATGTCATAAATGGTGTCAGGACCTAGTGGGATTTCCCGTGGAAGGTCTGCAGAGGATTGAGAGGGAAAGTCAGTGCAGCTCGCTACCCCCTGGTCTGGCATGGTACTAATATTATTCAGGCCTTTTAGCACGTGTGTGACAGTGGTGAAGCGGTGAGAGAGACAGTTAGTTAAGTTAACCCTTTACTACTCATGCTGGTGTATTTTGTACAACAATCTCTGTTATTTTTGTCCAATGTCCTTTTAATTGAACCTCCTGGCAGCATCCGCCATCTCTCCTCAGCTTGATTCATTACAGTTAACGTGTCGCAATGATGCCCCTCCAGTGCGCCTCAAGGCGGTTTTATGAGTGGATGCACAGTCACAAGTTCCATATGGTGAATTTGGTACATCGTGCGGGTCCTTATGTATGACAACAGTGAGATGTTCTTCTTGCAGTGACTTTGTCTGCAAAGAACATTCAATAACCTTCAAAATACAAAAACAGACGCTACAGGTTTTAATGTGGAAATAAGCCTCATACTGTAGGGGTAAAACCGAATTGTGATGATAATTTGTTGCTAATGGTATGTCTGAATTTTTCCTTAGATAAGAAATGCTTGGGACATTAAATGTTAGAGATGGGATGTATTAACATATGCGGCAAAGGTTGCTATTTGAACGCAAGCTGGTAACAGGAAACAAATGCAAGAATGCATAATCACTGGATTTTACATTCCTAAATGTCATTACTTTTGTATGCAAGATACCATAGAATAAATAACAGTATATATTAATTTTAACAAAACCAATATTTTCTGCTAACTGAAAAACAGACATATTTAAATTATA
This sequence comes from Polypterus bichir lapradei, assembly GCA_026402145.1. Taxonomy (NCBI): domain Eukaryota; kingdom Metazoa; phylum Chordata; class Cladistia; order Polypteriformes; family Polypteridae; genus Polypterus; species Polypterus bichir. The sequence goes on from JANRMT010062841.1 coordinate 15,224,120, forward strand.
AAGGTGTTTTGCCTCCCTTGGTGCTGCAGATTTTGTTTTTTTCTCCAGTGTCTTTGGAATTTTTATTTTTTAAATTTTTTCAATTGTTCGAGCCATAGTTGGACTCGTCTATAGAGACTTCAAAAATGACACTATATATAAGGACTTTACCACGTTACTAATATCTATGTTAAGGTAACCTGTATTGCTTCATTTTTCATTTATTATTATAACATACTTAATTTGTTTCTCCTTTCTTGTAACTTTTTTTTTGACATGTCTTTTTTTTTACTGTCATTATGTGAGCTCATTCCTATATAGAATGTAAATTACTGAATGTAGATTGATAGGAATAATGTTTCCATATCAGAACTTTAGCCACCGAAGCATAAGGCGAAGTCAAGCACGGGTAAAACGGTGTCGAAAGAAATCTCTCAGTCCGAAAGTTTGTTTTAAAAATATTTAGTGAAAGTTAAAGGCAAATAATCCACACAAGAATAAAAGAAAAAATAGTTACACACATAGAATTAAAGGCAAAAAAAAGGGAAAAAATGTGTCTTCTCTAAACTTAGCTTTTCTTGAGAAACTTTAGTTACTTCTGTACTTAAAGATTCTTTACTTCTTATTTCTATACTTAAAAGTTCTTAATTTCTTCTTCTGTACACCAACAGTAAGTGTATGGTTCAACACTTAAATAAATGCTGTTTTACGAGTTATTTCACACACTCATAGAGCCCGTAGGCCTTCAGGTACAAGCACGGTGTAAAACTGTATGCCTCCATACCTTACACATGGCAAGGCTGTCACTAACTGAATAATAATGTTTACTCAAAGCTGTTAGAAATGGCAGGAATAAACCAATACAATTCTACTTATGGGGGTTTTAGGAACCTCTCATAGATTATGTATTGTCATCTAGTAAAATATTTATGAATCTTTTATAACTAGGAAAATGGCTCTTACAAGAACATTAGAATAATCTGGATGTGAACAGGCCATTCAGTCCAACACAGCTCGCCAGTCCTGTCCACTTATTTCTTCTAAAATAACATCAAGTTGAGTTTTGAAAGTCCTTAAAGTCCTACTGTCTACCACACTATTTGGTAGCTTATTCCAAGTGTCTGTGGTTCTCTGTGTGAAGAAAAACTTCCAAAAGTTTGTGTGAAATTTAACCTTCACAAGTTTCCAACTGTGTCCCCGTGTTCTTGATGAACTCATTTTAAAGTCACCGCCCTGATCCACAGGACTAATTCCCTTCATAATTTTAAACACTGCAATCAGGTCTCCTCTTGATCTCCTTTAAAGGCTCAGCTCTTTGAATTTTTCCTCATAACTCATCCCCTGTAGCCCTGGAATCAGCCTAGTTGTTCTTCTCTGGACCTTTTCTAGTACTGCTATGTCCTTTTAGTAGCCTGGAGACCAAAACTGCACACAGGACTCCAGATGAGGCCTCACCAGTGTGTTATAAGGCTGGAGCAGAACCTCCTGTGACTTGTACTCCACACATCAAGGCGCTATATAACCTGACATTCTGTTAGCCTTCTTAATGACTTCTTAACACTGTCTGGCAGTTGATAGTGTCAAGTCCACTACATCTCCTAAATCCTTCTCATAAGGTGGACTCTCAATTTTCAGACCTCCCATTGGGTATTCAAACCTCACATTTTTACCCCCTATGTGTCTTACTTTATATTTACTGACATTAAATTTTATCTGCTCCATATCTACCAAGCCTCTCTGCTGTCCAAGGCCCTCTGTAATGACTGAATGGACTGAAGATTATCTGCCAATACTCCCAGTTTGGTATCATCTGTAAACTTAAAGTTAAGCCTTAGTGCCAATCACCATAACATCGGTGCTGCTACAGTTTAATTTTAAAGAGTTATATTCCATTCAAGTTTTTATTTCACTAAGGTGAGTTGTGAGCTGAGAAAGCTCTGATAAATGCAAACTCAACCAGCTTGTTACTTGTATTCCTCTCCAAAGCATTAATATTTATTAAAAATAGCAAGGGCCCAACACCGACCCCTGCTGGACCCCACCCTTAACATCAGCCAGTTTCAGCACCATCACCCTCTGCTTCCTGTGTCTGAGCCAATTCTGCATCCTGAACTCCCACTTCTTTTAGTTTGATGCCCACCCTCTCGTGTAGCATCTTATCAAATGCTTTCTGAAAAGTCCAAATAAATGATATCACCAATATCCTCTGCTCCACTCTGGTCGTATGCTTTTGTTGCTTCCTCACAGAATTCCAGCACGTTGGTAAAACACAACCTCCTCATCTGAACCCATGCCGACTGTTCACAAAAACTGTTGTGTGTTGCTCAGTCTTTCCCTTACTGGAAGGAATTATTAATTTATTTGTGATGCATGTTGAGCTTACTGGCCTATAGTTGCTCTGATCTGCCTGGTCACCCTTCTTATATAACTAGGGTGACCAGACGTCCTCCAAAAAGAGGACATGACCTCTTTTTTAACATGGTTTCCTCCGTCCTCCAGGCATTCCAAAAATTCATTAAAATGTGCTCCTTTCACAGAATCATGAACAGAGTTGACCATTTTTGACTAATTACATATAATATATATCGAGAATGAGCAGCCTTCGGCCATTCTCCATTCATCTGCGTCACCGCGTGACATTACGTTACGTTATCAGTTATCAATAATTGTAAAATCAAGTAGCGACTACACTGCTTTATATTCTGTTTCTGCCCAGCGGACAGTGGTTAGCGGTTGATTGAAGTTGGAAAATATATTTGGTAATTTTTGTCCTCCTTTTTGACTGTCGGTGTCCTCCTTTATAGCCGAACCCATCTGGTCACCCTATACAGTGGTGTGAACAACTATTTGCCCCCTTCCTGATTTCTTATTCTTTTGCATGTTTGTCACACAAAATGTTTCTGATCATCAAACACATGTAACCATTAGTCAAATATAACACACGTAAACACAATGCAGTTTTTAAATGATGGTTTTTATTATTTAGGGAGAAAAAAAATCCAAACCTACATGGCCCTGTGTGAAAAAGTAATTGCCCCCTTGTTAAAAAATAACCTAACTGTGGTGTATCACACCTGAGTTCAATTTCCGTAGCCACCCCCAGGCCTGATTACTGCCACACCTGTTTCAATCAAGAAATCACTTAAATAGGAGCTGCCTGACACAGAGAAGTAGACCAAAAGCACCTCAAAAGCTAGACATCATGCCAAGATCCAAAGAAATTCAGGAACAAATGAGAACAGAAGTAATTGAGATCTATCAGTCTGGTAAAGGTTATAAAGCCATTTCTAAAGCTTTGGGACTCCAGCGAACCACAGTGAGAGCCATTATCCACAAATGGCAAAAACATGGAACAGTAGTGAACCTTCCCAGGAGTGGCCGGCCGACCAAAATTACCCCAAGAGCGCAGAGACGACTCATCCGAGAGGTCACAAAAGACCCCAGGACAACGTCTAAAGAACTGCAGGCCTCACTTGCCTCAATTAAGGTCAGTGTTCACGACTCCACCATAAGAAAGAGACTGGGCAAAAACGGCCTGCATGGCAGATTTCCAAGACGCAAACCACTGTTAAGCAAAAAGAACATTAGGGCTCGTCTCAATTTTGCTAAGAAACATCTCAATGATTGCCAAGACTTTTGGGAAAATACCTTGTGGACTGATGAGACAAAAGTTGAACTTTTTGGAAGGCAAATGTCCTGTTACATCTGGCGTAAAAGGAACACAGCATTTCAGAAAAAGAACATCATACCAACAGTAAAATATGGTGGTGGTAGTGTGATGGTCTGGGGTTGTTTTGCTGCTTCAGGACCTGGAAGGCTTGCTGTGATAGATGGAACCATGAATTCTACAGTCTACTAAAAAATCCTGAAGGAGAATGTCCGGCCATCTGTTCGTCAACTCAAGCTGAAGCGATCTTGGGTGCTGCAACAGGACAATGACCCAAAACACACCAGCAAATCCACCTCTGAATGGCTGAAGAAAAACAAAATGAAGACTTTGGAGTGGCCTAGTCAAATTCCTGACCTGAATCCAATTGAGATGCTATGGCATGACCTTAAAAAGGCGGTTCATGCTAGAAAACCCTCAAATAAAGCTGAATTACAACAATTCTGCAAAGATGAGTGGGCCAAAATTCCTCCAGAGCGCTGTAAAAGACTCATTGCAAGTTATCGCAAACGCTTGATTGCAGTTATTGCTGCTAAGGGTGGCCCAACCAGTTATTAGGTTCAGGGGGCAATTACTTTTTCACACAGGGCCATGTAGGTTTGGATTTTTTTTTTCTCCCTAAATAATAAAAACCATCATTTAAAAACTGCATTTTGTGTTTACTTGTGTTATATTTGACTAATGGTTAAATGTGTTTGATGATCAGAAACATTTTGTGTGACAAACATGCAAAAGAATAAGAAATCAGGAAGGGGGCAAATAGATAATATTTGTCATTTTCCAGTCCTTCAGAATTTCCCCAATGTACAGTGGCCTCCTTAAAATAAGCGTCAAGCATTTATGTACGTACTCACTAACCTCCTAACCTCCTTACTTGTAAGTAAATATTATTTCACTGTCATTATGGAGCATTAAGTGTAGATTGATGGGGGAAAATGGAAAACATATTCATATAAAGCCAAATGTACAACACGATAAAGTTTACACAAAATGAGGGTGTCTGAATACTTTCTGAATCTTCTGCATAACAGCAATTGTTATACCACAAATAGCCTTTTATTTTCAAATAGTACTGATAACTTACAAATGACTCATCCATGGTCATTCCATTAGATGAGAGAATAAATTGTTTTATCTTTTTTGAGACATTTTCCTGCCAAACACCTTTTGCACCTGCAGTTCTCTTTGTTATACGACATGCAAAAGGGGCTTAAACAAATTTTATGGCATTGCATTCAAATAAGATAAAGGGTATTTAGCAGGTGTAAAACAATCCAGAAAGATCATTTCTGCCTTGAAAATTTAAAACGTTTGGCAAGTGATGTCGATTTAGTAGACCTGGAGGTGGCAGTAGTTAAAGCCATAAATAAAAGTTTTTTAGTTTTGTTTATCTTCTCTTGATGATTGAAATGAATGTTTAGTCAGGTGCACATCCCAACATGTGCTGCAGGTGCTTCAGTGTCCTGGTCAAATGCAGTACGGTGACCCCACGTCCATTATGATAACTGCAGTTCAAAATGTGTTTAGTCCCCAACAGTAGATCTGATAGCTTTTGAAGACTAAGCATTTTCCACAGTAATTTTGGAGTGAAATGTGACAAACATCTGAAGTGTTGTTACATAAGACCATAAAAAAAGCTCAGCCTTTCAGCCATATCTGGAGAGCAAGTAGCTAACTTGTCCACATATCTCATTTAGAACATTTCTAAAAATGGTCACAGTTTCTGTTCCATCTACACGACTCCATTTATTTCAGACTACAATGACAGGTTTGTGTAAAGAATTATTTTTTAGATGGTGTGTCCTGAATGCGCATCCTCCCAATTCCATCCTGTGTCCACATATACATGATTCACTATTTATTTGAAAGATTGTTTCTCATTCCGTTTTGTCAAAAGGTTTTTAAGATTTTGAGGACTTGGATTAGGCCCTCACGCGGCTGTCTCCTTCAAAGACTACAGAGGTTTAATTCCCGTAACAAATCCGGCTTTGAGATGTCCCTAAATCCTAAACACCTTAGGTTGATCTTTTCTTTACAGCGTCTAAATCGGGATTTTATTGATTATGGTGAACACGGCATTACACTAGTCCTCCTAAAAATATGCGTCAAATGTTTATGTACATACTCACTAACCTCCTTAAGAACTTGTGAATAAATATTATTTCTCTGGCATTATGGACCAGTGAGTGTAGACTGATAGGGGAAAATGGAAACCAAACCTGCAACACAAAAGTTGACTTCCTTGATATAAATTCATTTTTAAAATGTAAGGCCATTTTCTCTTTTGACTAGACACAAAAAGAAAGAATGAGAAGGACTGGGAGATAAACAGGAGAAGTAACCAAAGTGCATGTCTTTAACCAGAAAATCAATAAGTACCAATCCTCTAAGCCGAAACCAAAAGCTAACTCAAAATCAAAAAGTTGGAAAAATAAATGGTCAGAAGAACCTCTCCAAGACCAAAATGAAAAGAAGAACTTGTCTAAGACCAAAATGAAACCCTAACTCAAAATTCAAAACCCAGAGAAGTCGAAAAGATGAAAAAAAAATAAAGTATTAGAAGAATGTGTCTAAAAAAATGAAAATGAAGGGTCAGAAGAACTTGTCTAAGACCAAAATGAAACCCCACTTGGAGTCAAAAAGCTGAAAAATGAGGGGTCAGAAGAACTTGCATAAGACCAAAATGAAAATGAAGGGTCAGAAGAACTTGTCTAAGACCAAAACAAAACCCCACTTGGAGTTAAAAAGCTTAAAAATGAAAAGCCAGAAGAACTTGTATTACAGTAATCCCTCGCTACTGCGCGGTTCACTTTTCGCGGATTTACGACTTCGCGGGTTTTTAAATATAGTAGTAGTATTTCCTAATCTAAGAACAACAAAACAAGTTCAGTGACTAAGTGCGTTGTAACACGGGCTGTGATTGGTACATGGGAGGGAGACGACAAATCACAGCTTCCCGCTTTCTAATCGGGCCCGTGATTGGTGCTTTGACTGATGCCCAGATCCCACAGCACCTCCCCTTGTCTCTCTGTTGTGGCCATTTCGCTTCAAGCTTTCTCGCCGAGTGGTTTACTTTACACTGTACTGCGTGTGATATTTTTGTGGTTTCTTTGTGTTGAACTTCGCTTCAATTTTCACCCCCTGCAATGGCTCCCAAACGTGCTCCTTCTTCCAAGGCTGGTGCTGAGCCTAAACGCCAACGAAGAATGATGACGATCGCTGAGAAGGTGAAACTTCTGGATATGTTGAAGGAAGGGAGAACGTTCGCGGCTGTGGCTGCAGACTGGCTAAGGATTTGCAAGAGCGGTCACAGGAATGGGATGACGATATGGTTCGATTGGTCCAATTTAGCAACAAGGTCGACGACATCATGACCGCCTACAAGCTGCTCTTCGACCGGAAAAAGAAGCAGCGGCAGCAACTGACGATCACAATGTTTTTGCAGCCTCGCAAAAAAAAAACAGTTCCTACTACTACGGATACACCTTCGGAAACCGTGGAAGAGGTGCCCCAGGAAATGGCACCGGCGTCTGAAAAGACGTAAAATACAGTCGTCAGCTGCGCAGTAAAAGTCATCATCACCTTCATCATCATCATTTTTACTGCACAGCATATTCATCACCATCATCACGTCATATATAGGTACGTGTACTTCGCTATACAGTAACTGTAAACTTATCTACCGATTTCATATTGCTTAACAGTTGTCCCTGTTATTAACAGAGTAAAGGGTGGGTTGTAAACAGTACAGGGAGGGTTTAAAAACGTCCAAATACACGTTAAATTATTAAATAAATGTGGTGTCCCTACTTCGCGGAAATTCAGTTATTGCGGCCGGCCTTGGAACCTATCTCCCGCGATAAACGAGGGATTACTGTAGACCAAAACAAAACTTAACTCAAAATCAAAATCAGAAAGGCAGAAAAATGAAGGGTCAGAAGAACTTGTCTAAGACCAAAACTAATCCCCACTTGGAGACAAAAAGCTGAAAAATGATAGGTTAGAAGAAACTCTCCAAGTCCAAAATGAAAAGAAGAACTTGTCTAAGACCAAAACAAAATCCTAACTCAAAATTAAAAAGCCAGAGAAGTCAAGGGTCAGAAGAACTTGTCTAAAACCCAAACAAAACATAACTCAGAGTCAAAATGATGAAAAAAATAAAGAATTAGAAGAATGTGTCTAAGACCAAAATGAAAATAAAGGGTCAGAAGAACTTGTCTAAGACCAAAACAAAACCAAACTTGGAGTCAAAAAGCTGCAAAATAAAAAGCCAGAAGAACTTGTATAAGACTACAACAAAACTTAACTCAAACTCAAAAAGTCAGAAAAATGAAGGGTCAGAAGAACTTCTCTAAAACCAAAATAAAAAGAAGAAATTGTCTAAGACCAAAACAAAACCTAACTTAGTGTTAAAAAACGGAAAAATGAAGTGTCAGAAGAACTTGTCTAAGACCAAAACGAAATATAACTCACAATTAAAAAGTAAGAAAAATGAAGGTTCAGAAGAAATTCTCCAGACCAAAACAAAAAGAACTTGTGTAAGATCAAAAGAAACCTCACTAAAAATTAAAAAAGCCAGAAAAATCAAGGGTTAGAAGAATTTAAGACCAAAACAAAATCTAAAATCAAAAAGTTGGAAAAATGAAGGGTCAGAAGTACTTATGAAAGACCAAAATGAAAAAGAAAGGTCAGAAGAACAGAAGAAAAAGCATTTGAAATGGTTGAATGGAACTACCTCTTCACTACATTGGAGACATTTGGGTTTGGCCTGAACATTTGTTCATGGATCAGACTACTGTATACGAGTCCAAAAGCTTCAGTTTGTATTAACAACATTATTTCAGGCTACTTCAAACTAGAATGTGGTACTAGACAAGGATGCCCCCTGTTACCACTGTTATTTGCAATTGCCATTGAGCCACTGGCAGTTCACTGTCGAAATGTTTATGAGATAAAGGGTATTATCAGAGAAGGAATTAAACAGAAAATATCACTATATGCAGATGATATATGGTACTGTATATATTAGATCCACAAAATACTGTGCCTGCAGTCCTAAAAGCACTAAGAGAATTTCAAAAGATTTTTGGTCTTGGAATTAATTTGAATTAAAGTGTGCTCTTTTCAGTGAACTCTCTTGCACACAACATTAGATTGGAGACCTTCCTTTTTATCATCGCAGATCAGTTTAAGTACCTAGGGGTCAACATCACAAGTAAACATAAAGCTCTTTATCAACAAAATTTTGTTATCTGCATGGAAAAACTTAAGCAAGACTTGTATAGTTGATCTAGCCTTCATCTGACTTTAGCTGGAAGAATTAACACTGTCAAGATGAATAACCTCCCTAAGCTTCTTTTTATTTCAAAATACCCAATATACATCAATAAATCATTTTTAAGAAGTTAGATTCCATCATAACCTCATTTATTTGGAATTCAAGACATCCATGTATCCAAAGTATGACCCTACAAAGACTTAAGGCAGAAGGTGGCATGGCACTACCTAACTTTCAGTTTTATTACTGGGCAGCAAATTTCCAAGCTATAAAAAACTGGACAGGGACACAAATAGATGAACACACACAAGCTTGGTCCACAAGAGAAATACAATCCTGCAATACTTCTTTACATTCCTCGCGTTGTACCCCAGTAAATACAAGTTATCACCAATATACTAATAACTCAATTGTGCTTCAGTCACTCAGAATATGGAACCAATGCAGGAAGTACTTCAAGATGGAGAAGCTTTTATCTGTGGGACCTCTGCACGATAACTGCATACATTTGAGAGGGTGGATAAAGGTGGTTCTTAATGTCTGGAAAACATTTGGGATTCAATCACTTAGAGATCTGTACATAGACAACGTCTTTGCATCCTATGAACAATTACACTCTGAATTTAACTTTCCAGCAACACATTTCTTTCACTACCTCCAAATTAGAAACTTTGCTAAACAAAACCTACCCAATTTTCCTCACCTCCCACCTACTTCAATTCCGGAAAAAAATATTGATCAGTGTTGAGGACTCAGACAGCATTTCTGTAATATATAAAACCATTTTAAAGTCCCTTCCTGTCAAAGATCTCAGAGTACAGTGGGAAAAGGATCTCGCACTCAACATCTCAGTAAAGGAGTACAAGGTAGCAATGCACAGAATTCACTCGAGCTCCATATGCGCAAAGCATACAACTTAAAATCATCCGTCGAGTGCATCTCTCTTGTTAGAAATTGTCCAAAATGTTTCCAGGGCGAGATCCAACCTGTGAACGTTGCAATCGAGCTCCAGCCTCACTGGGCCACACTTTTTGGGCCTGCACCAAATTAACAACATTTTGGACCAAAATCTTTGAATGCCTTTCAGACAGCCTTGGTGTCCCAATCCCTCCTAATCCACTAACAGTTCTGTTTGGTGGGCTGACAGAGGGGCTTAAAGTGGTGAAGGGCAAACAAACTGGAATGGCCTTTACTTCATTACTGGCACCTGGACTTGTCTTGCTGAACTGGAAGAATCCTAACTCTCCATCTGTGCAATACTTTTTAAAAACCTGGCAGGATCTAATCAATACCATTTTAAAATAACCGTTTAAATTGAGGAAGCAATTCTCCCTGAGGAATTCTCTTCCCTTTCTTTCTTTTTCCTACTATTAAAATCTTACTCTGTTGGCCTAGCTGTCTTTCTTATGGGTGGGGGTTGATTCGATTTGAACCTCGTTTTGTAAAATTTGACTTGCTTGTATGGAATGTTATTTGATTTTAATAAATCCAATAAAATGTTTTTTTAAAAAAATAGAAGAACTTGTCTAAGACAAAAACGAAAACCCTAACTCAAAATCAAAAAGTTGGAAAAATGAGGGGTCAGAAGAACTTGTCTAAAACCGAAACTAAAATGAAGGTTGAGAAGAACATGTCTAAAACCAAAACAAAACACAACTCACAATCAAAAAGATGACGCAATTAAGAATTAGAAAAACTTGTCTAAGACCAAAATGAAGTCCCACTTGGAGTCAGAAAGCTGAAAATGATGGGTCAGAAGAACTTGCATAAGACCAAAACAAAAATGAAAGGTCAGAAGAACTTGTCTAAAATCAAAACAGGAAATAACTCAAAGCTGAAAAATGAAGGGTCAGAAGAACGTTAAAACACACTAACACACTTTTTAAAATTCTTTTAGTATCTGCACACTCAGATAAGTAAGTGACCCCCCAAGTGCTCATCTTTAAACCCCAAAACCCCGGCTGTCACTCTGGTCGTGACGTCTGACGTTCTTGCTAGCAATAGCATGGCAACCTTCAAACAAAGCTGTAGCAAGACAACTCTTGTGCTAAAACAAATGGCATTGAGGAGGAACAAAAATAAATATTAATTATTTCTAAACAGCTATAAAAAATAAATTGTCTGAATTGACCTTAACAACATAAAAAAGAAAACAGACATCAAAAAATAATTTAGAATGGTATTTTCAGACTCAGGGAGGTGTAAAACGTTGATATTCATCAAAATCTCGACATCGAATTTTCGGATGATTACAATACTTTCCCTATACCTTGTATACAAGAAAATCAGGGAAGTCTCAAACATCGAGATTCACCCAAATCTCGACATCGTATTTTTGGAGGATTCCAATACTTTAGCTATACCTTGTATACAAGAAAATCAGGGAGGTCTAAAACATTGAGATTCATCAAAATCTCAACATTGAATTTTAGGACGATTACAATACAACGCAGTAAAAAAAAAAAAAAGGACGGCCAAAAATCAATAACCAGCAAAAGTACATTTTGAAAATTATCCATTTTATTTCACCATTTATTCATGCTGTTACTTTTGTTAATTGTCTGCTGTATTTTCTTTGCCTGTGTTGTGTTCCATGTGTTTTGTGGGTGGTCCCTTTTGGCCGAGTGGTGTGGCCAAAGTCCAAATTATTACAAATGACCAGCGTATATGCTACTTTGGCCAGCCATTACGCAAAGTGGCGAGAACTCCCTGGCCAAACTTTGATGCGCTAATGTAAGACTGTCCGCACAAGGTGCGAAGATGCTTAAAAATTTCAGATACAGATTCAGAAGTGAGTTTTCTATTCTGCACAAGAAACTGCTCAAGGCAGGCCTTGTCCAGAAAGCGGATGCCATGTGAGACGGCCTTCCCCTCACCCAAACACTAACCTTAAGGTCAATAAAATAGGTCCCTGATGTTAAGCCACTATTTTAGGTCTAAAATGATAACAGAAATGTGAAACCTACTTATATACCTAATCTTAATTATTGTGAAACAACCAAGTGGCGTCCGCTTTCTGAACAAGAGACACCAAGGCTACACTCGATGGAATTGCATTACTAAGTGCACAACAAATCCCTGCTCGTGTCTTTATTCTTCCAACTCTTGTCCCATGCCATTTCGCAAAATGGCTGGCCATATCCCATAATCAATGAAAAGAT
>JANRMT010062841.1:15241204-15286414 GCA_026402145.1 Polypterus bichir lapradei
TCAGGACAACTCTGTGAATGTCCTTGAGTGGCCCAGCCAGAGCCCAGACTTGAATCCGATTGAACATGTCTGGAGAGATCTTAAAATGGCTGTGCACCGACGCTTCCCATCCAACCTGATGGAGCTTGAGAGGTGCAGCAAAGAGGAATGGGCGAAACTGGCCAAGGATAGGTGTGCCAAGCTTGTGGCATCATATTCAAAAAGACGTGAGGCTGTAATTGCTGCCAAAGGTGCATCGACAAAGTATTGAGCAAAGGCTGTGAATACTTATGTACATGTGATTTCTCAGTTTTTTTATTTTTAATAAATTTGCAAAAACCTCAAGTAAACTTTTTTCACGTTGTCATTATGTGGTGTTGTGTGTAGAATTCTGAGGAAAAAAATGAATTTAATCCATTTTGGAATAAGGCTGTAACATAACAAAATGTGGAAAAAGTGATGCGTTGTGAATACTTTCCAGATGCACTGTATAATATATATATATATATATATATCACATTATCTCACTCAGTCTATCCACACACACATTTACACATCATCTCCATTGAGCAATTTTCTCCTTTTGCAAGGCAGGCTTGCCACCAAAATGCAGAGGATTGAGTTAAAAGTGACAAGGGGACAAGCAAAAGGCACATTATCTTGACAAAACCAGGTTCTGAAAATTAGCCGTTGCCTGCATTATTAAAATAACAAGGAATATTTCATTCAGCTGTGCAAAAATATTCATCCTAATTGTCCACTTTAGCCAGTTCCTTTCAGCCTTCACGATCAGTCAATTTACGGGTATTGGCTTGCAGATTCTTCAACTCCCATTAGGGAAAAGTGCCATGACAGTCCAAAGCACCCTCATTTATTTTAATAACCTGCCAAGTAGACATGAAAATGTTAAAGCTGGAAGGCTGCAACATGACAGAAACCCAGCTTGTCAGATCTACATTAGAATCTAGTTAAGCTCCTTTTTTTCCCCTACCTTGCATGTCTCTAGGAAAAATGAGGGACTAATTGTCACATTACTAATTTTGTTTGCATTAATATTGATATACCAAGGTACAGATGTGACTTTTATTAGAGAAAAGAGTGCCATACCTGAGAGTGCAGAGCTCCCTCCTTTCCAACAAATGAAGGTGCTTTTAATGGCAGAAACACAATTTGCATTGCAGATATGTTGACAAATCATTTCTTAGTTTTTATTTGTTCAGCATGAGGTTATGTTCTGCATACTGGCTCCTTCAGTTTGGCTGTATTAAAAAAGAATGACCCAAAAGTAAAATATCTTGCAATTTAAATATTCGGTAGAAATCAAATTAATGAATGCATGAAAACGATTTTTTATTGTTTAATACGAGAACTTTAAGCACAATAATACATCACAGAACACTGAAACTTTATGAATATCTTTTCTTTCATGATTTTCAGAAGTGAATTGTATTTAGCCGTGTTCATCTGTCTTGGCTGACATGCCAGTTTAACACTGCATGGAGGATGAGGACGGTGCCTGGAGTGGTGGTATCCATTTTTAAAGAGAAAGTCTGTCCCACCTTCAGGGGATAACATTTCCCTCCCACTGCCACCATCTTCCAATGGCCAGTCTGCCCACACCATCCCCACTACATCAACAACTCCCACCACGTCAATTGTAATAGTCAGTGATGAGTCCACTTCTGACCATCAGTGTGGCCTGGCCATAACTGGACCAAGTTAGGAGACAACTGAGGAAGCTACACAGAGGAAATGCTGCCAGACCAGATGGCATCAGTCCTTAAGTTCTGTGCTGACCAACTTTGTGGTGTCCTCTGTCACCTGTTCAGTCGATCCCTAAGGCTTCAGAAAGTGCCACTGCTGTGGAAAACGTCCTACATTGTTCTAGAAGCCAGATGCCTCTTAACCTGATGACTACAGACAGTGGCACTGACGTCTCACAACATGAAGACCTTTAAGAAGCAGGTCTTGGACTTTATTAGCCCACTGCAGTTTGCCTATCAGACAAAGATTCAAGTAGAGAAGGCAATCATCAATCCGCTCCACAAGGCTTATTCTCACCTGGATAAAGCTGGCTACACTGTGAGGATTATGTGTTCTGGTGTCTCCAGTGCCTTCAATACCATCCAGCCATCCCTGTTAAGGAGTAAACTCAGATATATGCAGGTGGATGAGCCTGTGGTGCCCTGATGATGGGCTGTCTGTCTGTGAGACTCAATGACTGTGTGAGCAACACTGGAGGACCACAAGGAACAGGCCTGTCTGCTTTACTCTTCACTCTGTACACCTCTGACTACAAATATAACAGCAGGTCAGGTCACTTGTTGAAATTCTCAGATGATTTTACACTTATGGGGGGTGTTGATAAGGGGGATGAGATAGAGGAGAGGAGTCGGGGAGAACTTTATTTCACAGTGCAGAAGAGAAGTGTCTGGAATTTAACATCAGTAAAAGTCACATTGACTTACACAGCACCACACAGCCTCTATGTCTGGTCACTATTCAAAGAGTGGATGTAGAGGTGTGTTATTCTACAAGTACGTGGGGGTCCCCATCAATCACAGGTTGGGCTGGTCTCAGAACACAAAGAAACTATTCAAGAAAGGGCAGAGCAGGCTCTTTATCCTTAGGAGACAGTGTTCCTTTAATGTGGGTAGTGACATCCTTCACACCTTCTACAACTCTTCTGATGGTCAGTGCGATATACTATGCTGGGCTGGTAACATCACTTCAAGAGGAGCCCACCGAATCAACAAGCTAATTAACAGGGCAGACTCAGTTATAGGGTGCACTCTGGAACCCCTGGAGGTCGTAGCGAAGGAGAGAATGAAGACAAAACTGAGTGTCATTATGAACAGCGCTGCACGTCCTCTCTGTGACACAACAACACTGAGAACTTTCAGCCAATGTATTATTCAGCAGAAGCTACAGGGGCTCCTTTATACCAACAGCAATACGCCGTATAGTGCCTCACTGGGACTGGGACTGCCAAGTGAGAGGATTTTAAATTTTAGTCATTCTGGTGTGTGTTTAGACCATATTTTGTGTGTATATATTTATTTGTCTATAAATTTATATTTGGGGACAAATAAAGTTCTATCTATCTATCTATCTATCTATCTATCTATCTATCTATCTATCTATCTATCTATCTATCTATCTATCTATCTATCTTATTGTTGTAAATAATCAAGCCTTGATACAACAAAGAAGTCTGGGGCAGTCTCCCATATACTTGAGAACCGGCGGCAAATGCAAATGGGCTGAGAAAAATGGTCTTTACAGGCAAGAGTCCAAAACAGAACTGAACAGGTTAGGAAACATGATGATTATAAAGTTAAAAAGCAGGAAGAGGATGGATCTTGGGACCAGAACTGGAAATGAGGTCATTCTGTTGGTATGGAAGTGACATCTTCTTGGGTGGAACCGAAGTGACGTCATGGGAGCCAGTAGGGATTTCCCGCATTTGGTCTGCCTGTAGATTGGTCTGCCTGTAGGATTAGTGCACCCTGGTCTGACTGGGAATTACCTTCTTTGGGGCCCTTTAGCTGCCTCCCATGCGAATGTGTGTGACAATATCTATCTATCTATCTATCTATCTATCTATCTATCTATCTATCTATCTATCTATCTATCTACTCAGCCTGTCTAGAAAAGTCTATGCCATGGTGCCATAAAGGAGGATCTGTCTGTTAGTTGAATCTTGCGTTCAGGAGGAACATTGCAGGTTTTGTCCCAGTTGCCTAATACTGGATCAACTCTTTGTCCTTGAGGGTTCATGGGAGCAAATAATAATAATGATAATAATAATAATAATACATTTGCTCCTTAATGAAGGGATAAGAGTCTGTGTGTCTGTCTACCTGTCCATCTGGTTGCTATGTCTCTGTCATTCTAAAGATGACACATCCCAAACATTAGCACTGCTTTTATGAATCCCATAATAATTAGCATTTAAGAGAGACATAGCAACTGGACAGACACACTGTACTGTTACTGTTAAGACTTAAATAGATCCTAGACAGAGTAACTGCTGAATGGACAAAAATCAGCTCTTCCACCTTAATAAAAGGATAATGTGTGTGTGTCTGTCTGTCCATCTGTCTGTGTGACCTTCCAGTTGCTCTTTCGTTCTAAAAGGTGGGATATCGCAAACATTTGTAGTAATAAAATACATTGCATTTGTCATTCCAACAGATGGTGCATCACAAACATCAACATTGCTTTTACAAATCCCATACCAAGTGGCATATAACAGAGACACAGCAGCCGGACAGACACATTACACTGCACTGCAAATGTTAATGTTGAATACGTCCAACAGAGATTAACTGCCAGACGGACAGACATCAGTTTATCCACCTTAGTAAAAGAACAAGTGTGTCTCTGTGTATCTGTCTCTTTTGCATCACAAACATTAGCACTGCTTTTATGAATCCCAAAATGAATTGCATATAATAGAGGCATAGCAACAGAGTGGACACACTGCACTGAAAAAGCTAACATTTAATATTTCCAACAGAAAGTAACTGTCAGATGGAGAGAAATCAACTTATCTACCTTAATAAAAGGATACGTGTCTGTGTGGTTACTATGTGTCATTCCAAATGATGGTGTATCACATACATTTGTAGTTATAAAATGCATTGCTTTGTGTCATTCTAACAGATGGCGCATCACAAACATTAACATTTCTTTTAGTATTCCCATAACAAATGGGAAAAACAAAGACATATGCATTGCATGGTACACTGCAAGCATTAATACTGAGGCCTACATTTATTACTTAAATTTCAACCCATCCTAGCAAAGCTAGTTATTTACTGTATATAGCACCTTTCCATGCTCAAATCACTTTAAAGAAATTCAGAAACAGCAGTGATGGAGAACAGAGCCTATACAGCATGGGATACAAATAATATCGGCATAAACCAAATAAAGATAATACTACAAGAAAACAATGAAAAAATAAAAGAATTTGTGGTACAAATAGAAATTTTCTTCAGCATCTGGACAAAGTGGGTTAACTCAAAGAAGGGTCAGAATTTTTTTTTTTGAAAGAACAAATTCAGTTGGCCAATCTTATGGATTTTGGGAGGTTGTTCCAAAGTCTGGGTGCTATATAGCTGAAGGCCTCTTCACCCATAGAGCACATGGAGCATGACATTATTACCAGAATCAGTGGACCTTAGTGGGCAGACAGGAGCAGAGTGATGGAGGAGGTTACTGATGTAGTCCGGTGTAAGGCCATTTAAATCTTTATAGGTTATTGAGAAAATTAAATACTCTATCCTGTAAGACGCAGGGAGCAGTGAAGGTGGAGCAGGATGTCCGTTATGTACTCACTGCCGGGGATCTGTGTAAGGACTCTTGTATCAGAGGTCTGATAACAGTTCAGAAGGGGCATCTGCCAGTACAGGAGTTACAATAATCAATCCATGGACAGGTTTCTCAGCATTAGAAAAGGCGAGGAATGAGCTAACTTAAGATACGTTACAGAAATGGAAGTAAGAAAGTTTCTTAATATGACGAATGTGGGTAGAAGGGCGGAATCAAAAAAGACACCAAGATTCGTAGCAGAAGAAGAAGGTCTAATGACATCATCATCAAGGGTGAGTGAGGAGGAGTGTCTACAGATTTTGGTATTCACTGGGGTCCTGGCACCAATCTTCCATGGGTCTAATCTACTGAGGGAAAACTGTATAGCAAAAAGAAAAATAAGATAAAATAAAATGCATAAGTAAAATACAAATATAAATGCTTCAAAAGTAATAAAATAAGTAAATAATAACATCCATAAGAGAGAAGCAGTGTCAATGACTCTAAAGTTTACAGTAAATACTTGAGATCAACAGTATAGAATAATGGGGATTGTGGAAGGGAGGAGAAGAAGACAGTGCAGGCAGGGTGGGATGGGTGGAGAAGAGTGTCAGGAGTGATTTGTGACAGACGGGTGTCAGCAAGAGTGAAAGGGAAGGTCTACAGGACGGTAGTGACACCAGCTATGTTATATGAGCTGGAGACAGTGGCACTGACCAGAAAGCAGGAGACAGAGCTGGAGGTGATAGAGTTGAAGATGCTAAGATTTGGATTGGGTGTGACGAGGATGGTAAGGATTAGAAATGAGGACATTAGAGGGTCAGCTCAGGTTGGACAGTTGGGAGACAAAGTCAGAGAGGCGAGATTGCGTTGGTTTGGACATGTGCAGAGGAGAGATGCTGGGTATAATGAGAGAAGGGTGCTAAGGATAGAGCTGGCAGGGAAGAGGACAAGTGGAAACCCTAAGAGAAGGTTTATGGATGTGCTGAGAGAGGACATGAAGGTGATGGGTGTGACAGAGCAAGATGACAAGGACAGGAAGATATGGAACAAGATGATCTGCTGTGGGAACAGTCGAAAGAAGACGTGTCAATGACTCTAAAGTTTAAATACTTGGGATCAACAGTACAGAATAACAGGGATTGTGGAAGGAAGGAGAAGAAGAGAGTGCAGGCAGGGTTTAGTAGGTGGAGAAGAGTACCAGGAGTGATTTGTGACAGACGGGTATCAGCAAGAGTGAAAGGGAAGGTGTACAGGACGGTAGTGAGACCAGCTATGTTATATATGGGTTGGAGATGGTGGCACTAATCAGAAAGCAAGAGACAGAACTGGAGGTGGCAGAGTTAAAGATGCTAAGATAGATAGTGTAAAGAAACAGACACAAGTCGCATAAAGTTTTGGGGTTTTGCCCCGTATACTGTAACAAAAAAGGTCTTTTCTTTAGACATAAATGTACCAAATCATAGACAAAACATGGCGGGTTGGAGGGACAATATAAAGGGGCGGACCGGAAATCAGGCGCGATGGTTGCTGGGAAGGCATGATGGTTTATGGGAGATTGACCTTTAGGGGACCAGAGGGAAGAAAGGAACCCGGAAGTGGAGACTGTTGATCATTCCGGGTTGTTTTACAGCAGCGTTGCTTCGTCTTTTCTACGGAAAAAAGAAGAGAGAGGTTATTACGCTGCCTTCATCCCCCGGCAGGGTTTATTGTGGTGCGCTTCGGCTCCTTCAACTGCTCCCAATGCGCTCGTGCGTGACATGACCCCCCTCAGCCCAGACCCATCGGGTTGGGCGGACCGAATCACGAGGTCGTGGACCCGGGAGAGAGCATCAGCATTGGCCTGCAGGCTACCCCGGCGATAAGTGACAGTAAACTTGTAGGGCTGCAGGTCCAAAAACCACCTCGTGACCCGGGGATTCGATTCCTTATGTAGAGCCATCCACTGGAGAGTGGCATGGTCCGTTACCAAGGTGAACTCCCGACCCAGGAGGTAATACCTCAGATACGTTACCACCCACTTAATGACTAGGGCTTCCCGTTCGACTGCCGCATATCTGGTCTCCCGGTCCAGCAGTTTCCGGCTCAGGTACATGACGGGGTGTTCGACACCATCGATGCTCTGGCTCAACACGGCGCCGAGACCTGTGTCCGAAGCATCGGTCTGGAGGAGAAAAGGACGAGAAAGTCAGGTGTTCTCAAAACAGGTGCCAAGCTAAGGGACTTTTTCAAGTCACTGAATGCTCGTTCCGCTTCACTGTTCCACACCACTTGGAAAGGGGCCCGCTTCTTTGTCAACTCCGTCAAGGGTGCTGCCCTCTCGGAAAACCGAGGTACAAACCGACGATAATACCCGGCTAATCCCAGGAAGGCTTGCACCTGCTTCTTGACCACCGGGCAGGGCCATTCTAAAATGGCTTTGACTTTGTTACACTGTGGTTTCACGAGCCCTCCCCCCACCAGGTAGCCTAAATACTTGGCCTCGCTCAAACCGAAATAACATTTACGAGGGTTGATGCGGAGGCCGGCTTTCGCTAGTGTCAGGAGAACCGCGTAAACCTGCAATACATGCTCCTCCCAGGTGCCAGAAAAAATGACCACGTCATCCAGGTAGGCAGCACAATAGGACTGGTGGGGCTGTAGCACTCTGTCTACCAGACGCTGAAAGGTCGCTGGCGCCCCGTGCAGCCCAAATGGGAGGACCTTGTATTGCCAGTGTTCACTAGGGGTACTAAAGGCTGTTTTCTCTTGCGCGGATGCCGTTAAGGGAATTTGCTGTCCCCAGTCTCTCCAGAAGTTCGTCTATCCAGGGCATGGGGTAGGCATCAAACTTGGAGACCTGATTGAGATGTCTGAAGTCATTACAGAATCTCCAGGAGTCGTCCGGCTTGGAAACGAGGACGATCGGACTGGACCAGGGGCTAAGGCTCTCCTCCATAATGTCCAAGTCCAACATTCGCTGTACCTCTAGCCCCACCTCTGTACATTTCGCTTCTGGGAGGCGGTAAGGTCTTTCCCTGACTACCACCCCCGGGTCTGTCACTATGTCGTACTGAATCAGCGCAGTCCGAACCTGGTGTCTCGCTGACCACTTCCGGGACCGACCGGATCGCTTCCAGGAGCTCCTGTCACTGTTGGGGACTCAGATTGGGGCCGAGGTTAAGGGCATCCTTTTCCGAAAAAAGGGGAGGGTCGGTCCTGGGAGGGGTGGTTCCTCCCTGTCCCTCCAGGGTTTCAGCAAGTTCACGTGATAGACCCTCTTGCTCGGTCGACAATTCGGCTGGAGCACCGAATAGTCCACGAGCCCTTTCCTCTCTTTTACCTTGTATGGGCCCTGCCAATGGGCCAACAATTTGGAGTGGGAAGTGGGCACGAGCACCATTACAAAATCCCCCCCGCTGAAACTCACGTAGGGACGTGTTCAAATCATAGTAGCGGGCCTGCGGTGCTTAAGCCTTGGACATGTGTTCCTTTAGGATGGGTCTAATTTTTTCTAGCCTATCGTGTAACTGCGCGATATGTTCCAGAATGCTAACGGAGGGAAGCGCCTCTCCTTCCCAGCCCTCTTTTAGAACATCCAGAATACCCCGGGGCTGACGTCCATACAAAAGTTCAAAAGGGGAAAACCCGGTGGAAGCCTGAGGCACCTCCCGATGCGCGAAAAGTACTAAGGGTAAAAGTTGGTCCCAGTTCCAACCGTCTGCGTTGACTACCTTGCGAAGCATCTGTTTCAAGGTCTGATTAAAACATTCCACCAACCCATCCGTCTGGGGGTGGTACACAGACGTCTTGAGATGCTTAATGCAGAGCAACTTGGCCACCTCCCTGAACGTATCTGAAGTAAAGGGGGTACCCTGATCCGTGAGGACTTCTTTGGGTATAACCACCCGGGCAAAGAGGGCTACGAGTTCCCGCGCGATGTTTTTGAATTGGCAGCTCGCAAGGGAACCGCTTCTGGGTATCGAGTGGCATAATCGACCATGACTAAAATGTATTTATGGCCTCGTTTTGAAGGTTCCAGGTGTCCTACTAGATCGATCCCGATTCTTTCAAATGGCACGTCGATAAGGGGAATAGGGATGAGAGGAGCACAGTCCCTTCTCAGAATCTGGCGCAGCTGGCAGACTGGGCAGGACTGACAGAAGCGCCTGACCTCCTCGTTAATCCCAGGCCAATAAAATCTCACCAGCGTTTTTTCGGCCCCTAGGTGGGCGCCTAGGAGGTGGGCATGTGCTAGTTCACACACTTGCCGCCGGTAGGTCCGTGGGACTAGCAACAACTTCCGAACCTCACCTTCATGTTCCACCACTCAATACAGCAATTCGTTATCTAAGACAAAGTGGGGTCCCGGTGGCGTGGAATCAGCTAACGATACGTCGTTAGCGGATACGATCGCATTCTGGGCAAACTTCAGGGAATCATTGTTCTACTGTTCTCTTTTAAATGACGCTGGCATGTAGCGGAATTGATACTCCACGCCAGCGAGGGGATCGGGAGCCACAGCTTCTTGTGACGTAGTCTCCTCCTCTGGTATGTCCGGGAGGAGGTCCGTCTGCGAGGAGGTCTCCCCTACGTCATCAACAGTCGCCAAAGTGCACAGCGTGGGAGCAGCTGGGAGGGGACCCTGTCCCTCCATGATCGGACCCATTCTGGCTTCCGGAGTGGTGCTGGCTTCACCTGGTTTACTTTCCGACCAGTCATGTCCCAGTATAACCGGAAAGGAGGGTTCGGGTAGCACTGCAACAAACATTCGCTTAGGTTCCCCTTTCCAGGTTATGTAACAGTATGCGGACCTATAAGACTTGGTCTTCCCGTGTATACAGGTGACTTTTGTATTCGGAGCAGCCCACTGTCGCAGCAAAACATAACGGCGAGCAACAATAGTGATGTTACTCCCGGAATCAAACAACGCGACCACCGAGTGCCCATTAAGTAACACCACTCTCGTGCTCTTTACCGCCAGGGGATCCGTCAGTGCACAGTACCTCTCACCCCGGATCCAGCTGCAGTCCATTGGCTCATGATTCAGGGAACAGGAGCTGACGATGTGCCCCAGCTCACCACACTTGAAACAGCGCGGCAAGGATGGGGTTCTATCGCGTGGCTTAGCCGGAGCCTCTAGACTGTGGCGGGTGGCCTCAGGGATGGCCACACGTCCCTGTCGGGCCCCACAAGCTGACTTCTCCACCTCCCTTAGTTGGTTCATTGCCAGCTGGCGCTCGAGTACCTCCAGAAGGCCGTCCATGTTCTTAAAGGGATATCTCCGGACCTGCTGGGCGAGATATTCCGGCATGGCATAAAGAAAGGCCTCACAGACCACCAGCTCCACCACTTGCCAAGCCTGGTTGACGTCTGGCTGTAGCCAGCATCTGATTTTTCCCCAGAACTCAAAGGCCTGCGCTCTAGGTGGGCTGTTGGGGTCAAATCGCCAGTGCCGCCACTCCCTCGCCTGCTGGTCAGGGGTTACGCTGTAGCGCTTAAAGATTTAGGCCTTCAGGAGGGTGTACTGGGTGGCTTCCTCCTCAGGGAGGTTGTGATAGGCCCGCTGCGCCGGACCCTTCAAATACAGGGACAAAATAGTGGCCCACTCCGCACGTGGCCACTGATTATGGGTGGCCGTCCTCTCAAAGATTGCGAGGTATGACTCGGATAACGCCAAAATTGGAGGAGGCGGCGGCCGCATGGGCTCCGGCTTTACCATTTCTGCCACGGCCAGTCGTCTCCGTGCATCTGTCAGCTCCACCCTCATGGTAGCGTGCTCCACCTTCAGCGCCTGTAACTCAGTGGCCAGAGTGTTCAGCACCGTGTTCAGGTCCTGTCCTTCGGTCATCGTCTTCGGACTTCCAATCCTGCCGACTACGCCACTGTAAAGAAACAGACACAAGTCGCATAAAGTTTTGGGGTTTTGCCACGTATACTGTAACAAAAAGGGTTTTTTCTTTAGACATAAATGTACCAAATCATAGACAAAACATGGGGGTTGGAGGGACAATATAAAGGGGCGGACCGGAAATCAGGCATGATGGTTGCTGGGAAGGCATGATGGTTTATGGGAGGTTGACATCATCTTTAGGGGACCAGAGGGAAGAAAGGAACCCGGAAGTGCAGACCATTGATCATTTCAGGTTGTTTTACGGCGGCGTCGCTTCGTCTTTTCTACGGAAAAAAGGAGAGAGAGGTTAGTACGCTGCCTTCGTCCCCCTGCAGGGTTTATTGCGGTGCGCTTCGGGTCCTTCAACTGCTCCCGATGCGCTCGTGCGTGACAATAGATAGATAGATAGATACTTTATTAATCCCAAGGGGAAATTCACATATTACAGCAGCAGCATACTGATAAAAAACAGGCAAGATTGTGTTGTTTTGGAAATGTGCAGAGGAGAGATGCTGAGTAAAATGGGAGAAGGGTGCTAAGGATAGAGCTGTCAGGGAAGAGGACAAGTGGAAACACTAAGAGGAGGTTTATGGATGTGGTGAGAGATGACATGAAGGTGATGGGTGTGACAGAACAAGATGACAAGGACAGGAAGATATGGAACAAGATGATCTGCTGTGGGAACAGTCGAAAGAAGACATGTCAATGACTCTAAACTGGCGTCCTATGAGTGTTATTTTGAAGTGGACCTGACGCTCCATCCAGGGCCAGTTTATGCCTTGGATCTGATGCTCTGAAGTCACGCTCTGCTCACCCATAAATCTGAATCGTATTAAGTTAATGAGTGGATGGACCAGCAGAGTAATGTCAGCCATGGAATTACTTTGGAAACTTAAACATAAATAAAAGTAAATAACAGTCAGCTGGTAGGCAGTGTAATAAGTAAAATGATGATGAGCCACTCATAGCATTGGAATTTTAGCTAAATCGAGCTACTTTTAAGTACCTTATTATAATGTGTACTCTTTTCAACCATTTTTAACAAATTCATGAAATTTCCCTTAAAGTTAAATGAGAAATATGTCAAAAAAAACAAAAACAGGCTGAATAAGTAGAATTGTTTTCAGTGTGGGCGGTGCGGTTTTTGTTAATTATAGAAAGGATAGAGGTGAAGCGTTCAATTACCTGCGTTAATTGGGTCATCCAGCGGTTATTAGAAGAAACACTGCAATGAGCAATAAAGCAAACAAAGCGTAATCCCTTAAACACCCCGGTAAATAAATGTTGGCTTTCGTTCACATATAAAATTGCCTTAAGGTTACTCTGTTCTGTTAACACTTATCTGTCAGTGCTAATACCATGTAAATGAGACACTTGGAGCCTTCAGTACTATCTCCACTAATCCTCTTCCATTCTTTTAATCATCTAACACACAGAAGCCACTATCTATTTTCATCTGGCTAGATAGGATCTCCTAAGGAATTAAAGAGGCCTACCACTCTGCTCAACACTAGGACAGGACTTGGCTGTGATCTCAGGCTTTAGGGAGTTCTCATTAGGCGCTGAAGCCTGGATCGAAGAACCTACTTCTGGCTACTGGATTTTTAATCCTCAAGCGGTCTGTGTTGGGAGCTCTAGTTATTTAAGTTCTTTGATTAGCCTGAGCGCTGCACTTTGATTAAGAGAACTTCTGAAGATTGTGCTGGGCTATGATTTGGAGGATGGCAGTCTCAGCTGCTTGCTAAAGTACAAGACAGGCTTTGTGAGTAAGCTGCGCTCTCACTTTTCATTGACCTTCTTACTCTGAAAGTCACAGGGAATGTAAACACTCTAAAGAAGGCAGATAGATACCCTGGTAACTTTAAATGACTTTTTTGCAATCAGTTTCATTGACTCCGTTATCAGAGTTGCTCAGAGTTTATAGAACTGCAAAACGACAGCCTTAGAATTTATTTTCCTTCAGATTAAGTTGTACCCCGGTCTATAGCCCATGTTACCCACAATCCTTTGGAAAGGAAAATAAATAATAAAACGAAAAAAGTCTCAAACAGTCTGTCGTGTATTTATATTACATTTTAAGTGTTACAAGCTAAACGGCTGGGTTCATCTACATAGTAAATGTCTGGAAATCAGCTTTCACAAGATTGTTGGTGAGAAAAGAAAATGCGCTGGGCCGGGACTGGCACTTAAGAGGTCTATTAGGGTCTGTAAGATTTAATGGCACTGGCATTGGCATCTTTACTGATTTGTAAAGTGAGTGCCTTAAATATAATCAGTTGTTATACTTCTGGGTGCTGTGCAAGTCAGCAGCCTTTTTACAGAAGCTCTGTACATTAATAGAACACCAGGCCATGTCACTTACAGAAATTCTCAGATAATTCTTTACTGATCAATAAGGGGGGTTGGAGGTGACACAAAAGAGAGGAGTCGGTGGAGAACTTTGTTTCATGGCACAAACATTTGACATCAAGGAGCTGCTTATTCACTTTCCAAAGAGACTCCATGCCCGGCCACTGTTCAAGGACTGTGTGTAGAGGTGATCCACTCCTATAAGTACTTGGGGGTCCACATTAATAACAGGCCGGACTGGTCTCATAGCACAGAGGAATGATGGAAGAAAGGGCAGAGCAGGCTCTTCAACCTTAGGAGACGGCATTCCTTTAATGTGGGAAGTGACATACTTCACATCTTCTACAGCTCTGCTATGGTCAGTGTGATTTTCTACACTGTGGTGTGCTGGGCTGCTAAAATCACTTCGAGAGAGGACCACCGAATCAACAAGATAAATAAAAGGGCAGACTCAGTTATAGGGGGTACTCTGGAGGAGATAATTAAAACAAAACTGAGTGCCATTATGAACAGTGCTGCACATCCTGTCTCTGACACAACAATACTGAGGACTTTCAGCCAACAAATTATTCAACAGAAGTGGATCAAGAAACGCAATGGGGGCATCTTTATACCAACAGCAATATGTCTGCATAATGCCTCACTGGGACTGGGACTGCCAAGTCAGAACTTTTCTTTCATTTGAATTTTTCTTGCTTTATAGTAATTCTAGTGTCTGTTCGGACCAAATTGTGTGTGAATATTTATTTACTGTTAGGTCCATAAATATTTGGACAGAGACAACTTTTTTCTAATTTTGGTTCTGTACATTACCACAATGAATTTTAAATGAAACAACTCAGATGCAGTTGAAGTGCAGACTTTCAGCTTTAATTCAGTGGGTTGAACAAAACGATTGCATAAAAATGTGAAGCAACTAAAGCATTTCTTTAACACAATCCCTTTATTTCAGGGGCTCAAAAGTAATTGGACAAATTAAATAACTGGAAACAAAATGTTCATTTCTAATACTTGGTTGAAAACCCTTTGCTGGCAATGCCAGCCTGAAGTCTTGAACTCATGGGCATCACCAGATGCCGGGTTTCCTCCTTTTTAATGCTCTGCCAGGCCTTTACTGCAGCGGCTTTCAGTTGCTGTTTGTTTGTGGTCCTTTCTGTGCGAAGTTTAGTCTTCAACAAGTGAAATGCATGCTCAATTGGGTTAAGATCAGGTGACTGACTTGGCCATTCAAGAATTTTCCACTTCTTTGCTTTACTAAACTCCTGGGTTGCTTTGGCTGTATGTTTTGGGTCATTGTCCATCTGTGTCATGAAACGCCGCCCAATCAATTTGACTGCATTTAGCTGGATTTGAGCAGACAGTATGTCTCTGAACACCTCAGAATTCATTCGGCTGCTTCAGTCCTGTGTCACATCATCAATAAACACTAGTGTCCCAGTGCCACTGGCAGCCATGCACGCCCAAGCCATCACACTGCCTGACTCCACCATGTTTTACAGATGATGTGCTATGCTGTGGATAATGAGCTGTTCCACGCCTTCTCCATACTTTTTTCTTGCCATCATTCTGGTAGAGGTTGATCTTGGTTTCATCCGTCCAAAGGATGTTTTTCCAGAACTGTGCTGGCTTTTTTAGATGTTCTTTAGCAAAGTCCAATCTAGCCTTTCTATTCTTGAGGCTTATGAGTGGCTTGCACCTTTCAGTGCACCCTCTGTATTTCCTTTCATGCAGTCTTCTCTTTATGGTAGACTTGGATATCGATATGCCTGCCCCCTGGAGAAACTGTCAATGTCCGCTTCAGGGGAAAATGTGGAAGTCGCTGAGCTCTGTGCATTGATGGCCTACAACAGCATTTCTCAACCTTTATGTATTTGCGACCCGAGTTTTCATAACAGTTTTAATCGCACCCCCCCCCCACTGTTATTTTGAAAGGAGCCCACTAATACCAGTTTGTTCTTTTTTAATTAATGATATATAATAAATGCATATTTTATTATACCTACTTAACTTTTATCGACATTTATCTAACTCTATACTTACATTTCTAGTATCAGAATGTACTTTAATTTGTTTTGGTTTCAATAGATGTATTTTTCAGATTTTCGATTCTTGTTTTCTTTTTTTCACATCTTCACGCCCCCGTTTTTGTTACTTCGCGCCCCCCTAGGGGGGCCTGCCCCACAGGTTGAGAACCACTGGCCTACAATAACACAAGGGGCACATTGATCGTGTTGTTCAGGCACCGCCATTCTACCTTCTCATGCATAAGAGAGAGAGAGGTTGGGAGCATGCACTGATTACAGCACTTTGCCACACAGCATACCAACCGGATTGAGATCCAAGTGCAGCAGGTGACACCTCAGTACTACACTGTGAGGTTTTTTTTTTTTTATAGTGGCTGGGGTGCCAATCCTGCCACCAATCCCCGGGTTTTCCCTGCCAGTTGGAGGACCTGCTTGCAGGGCTGGGTGCAGATTAACGTCATAACCAGGATGGAGCAAATGCAGTGCTCAAGGGCTCAACGGAGTAGAGTCACTTGTGGCGTTTATGGGATTCGAACCGGCAACCTTCCGATTGCCAGCACAGATCCCTAGCCACCACTGTGCCCAATGCATAAGAGACATAAAAAAATATTTTAAAGAAAGTGCAAAAAAACCCACTTCTAGTGTCATGAAAGAAACCTCGGACTGTTTCGAAACATGTTGCATGCAGGATCTGCCCCAGTACTGCAGTGGACACTACACAGACCTGTCCGACTGTGAATTATCTTGACATTTTGGTATTTACATGTTTCTGTTACGCATAATCACATTTGTTATTGTTGATAACAACTTTGTTTTCCTGGGATTAAACATAACGCTAAGCAGGCTAATCTCTGCTCCTCGTTTTTAGCGTCCCCGTGTTTATTGTCATTTTTAGTGCATGGTCAGTTTTTGAGCGCCCCCTACATGCCACAGCAGAAAAATACCAAGCTGTTTCATCGTGTGGTGGGTGCAGCAACAAACTGTAACAGTGCATGATCCCCAACTTGACTTGACTTGATGATATTTGCAGGATACTCTCTCTATGAATTATAATAAATATGTTTATTTAAGGATGACAGGCAACCCCGGTATGTGTACTGGTTATGCAGAGTACCAGTGTTGCGTACAGTACACTCAAAATAGCAAAAAGAGTGTGAGGCCCTTAAAAGGCCAGGACCTTAAGGTAGGACTTACCCCAGGCAGTCCAAACTCCACTGGCAAGCTTTGGCTTGTAAAGTCTCAAAATGCAAAGTTATAAAAAATCTTAACTGTCTCGAAATACACTAAAATCCCTTACTAGTTAATGAAATCATCAGATCTGTTGCTAGAGGGACAAGACCAACAAGCAATCTTTATAAATGAAAAATGTATTCAAGAAAAAATAAAAAATGAAGGCAAATACAAAAATAAGCTGAAAGGATTTGTCTAAAAATTAGGGTTAGGTTACGGTTAGGGTTAGGGTTAGTCCAAGATGAACCAAACAACACCAGTCCCAAAAGAGAGAAGCAAAAGTCCCAAAACAACCTGGAATTAATACTATACTGACTGTGAGCACTCTTCCACAATCAATGAACCACTGAAGAACCTACTTCCCATTCTGAGATGTAAAGGCTGACGGTGGTCCTTCAGCAGTGATGTTTGGTTGGTCCTACCCTTTGACGTTCCACCCACAATACACAAAGAATGAAAGCAAATAGAATACATACACAATATAAAAATACTAAATAATAAATAAACATCATGGGGTTAACAAAATATACAGAGTAACAAAAACATATTAGGGGTGGCGCAGTGGGTAGCGCTGCTGCCTTGCAGTTAGGAGATCCGGGTTCACTTCCCAGATCCTCCCTGTGTGGAGTCTGCATGTTCTCGCCGTGTCTGCGTGGGTTTCCTCCCACAGTCCAAAGAAATGCAGGTTAGGTGCATTGGTGATCTGGAACTGTCCCCAATGTGTGTGTGTGTGCGTGTGCCACCAGGGCCGGATTAAGACGAAATTGGGCCTGATGCTGCAGCGCAAAAAAGGCCTATTGTTTCTCGGCATTGGCACACATGCATTTGACACTCAACGTACATGCGCACTCAGACCGACCAAGGAGCCTTAATTGCTTGCGACGTAACCAGCCAGCCTTTATTGAACATGAATAATAATAACGAAGTAGTTTTGTAACAACTCGATATTAACATCAAACTATGTAACATCAACATTCAATAGCAATTGTCTGAAAAGTGCACTTAATGCACAAAACCTAACAATGAAACACACAAAATTTTGCAATTCTCTTACGAAACAGAATAAGAAAAAATGAATTTGCAGAGACATTGGGTCAAAGTGACTCAGTTCAGGCTCTTGAGGGTAAAAATTTGTCCATGATTTAAATTTCATAATAGACCAGAATCCTGTCGAGGATTTTAAAAATTCTAAACATCCATACTGGGGCACTGGCCAGCTTTTAGTTTTACCTTTACAGATAACCATTTAAATAACCATCGAATTTTACTGTACAACTAACTTTCAAGGTGAAAAATTTACTATGTGGCACTTACCGAACAATAATAAAGTGGCAAGAATCCCCAAGATATTGCAAAAAACGCAGCTAAATTACTAAGTAAGCTGTTTAACGTAAAATTGATAGCATTAACTTGAAATCTTCGGTTAACAATAAACACAACAACGTTATAGTTACGTCACAGCGCAAAGAACAATAGTAACTGTATAATAAATAACGCTGTGTCTAGGCGTCCGAATGTCGGACTCCAAATTTCATTCTAAGAATTATTTTGAGGTTAATATAGCAAAGGAAAAGTGTTCAGCTTCCGGAAAATTCTCGTCTGTTTTCATCTGGGCCTATTTCAGGAATGGGCCTAATGCTCCAGCATCAATAGCACCCACCTTAATCCAGCCCTGTGTGCCCTGCCTGTGTTGGCTGGGATTGACTCCAGCAGACCCCCGTGACCCTGTAGATAGGATATAGTGGCTTGGATAATGGATGGATGGATGTGAAAAACATATTAATGGAGCAAGCTTTTGAACCCAGGACTCTGGAGCTGTAAGGCAGTAGCACTGCCCACTATACCACGGCGATGCCCATCTCACCTCAGGCACATTAATGAAAGTCAAAAAGAAGAATGAAAGTGTCACGCTCCCACAGTCTCCTATTTTCCTTCGGAGTATATCTGAGCTCTTTATAGTGAGGATGTGTTTGTTGTTTTCCTTTCCACCATGTTGCATCACCTTATTAAAAATGTGTGAAATTGAAGCTCATTCCATTTGCCTCTCTGCAGGAGGAACATGAAAGGGAACTGAAATGCAAAAGCAGCCATATCCTGTTTTCTGGCTGACATCTTTTCAAATGGCCTATATTTTATTTTCAAAATCCAGTCCTCTTAGTTTAGGTTTGATGCTCCGTACGATAATATATAAATGGTACAGACATTTCAGAAAGTGGCCATAATCGCATATTCAGAGTGCATATTATAATATGCATGAGCCTATCAATGCATGCATGAATGATTGATATATTATTCTTTCTGTAAGGCTAATGTCCATTCCTTGTGTGCTCTCTTCATTTCCCACACTTTTGATGATTTCAAATATTTTCAATAGTGGGGAGAACCGAGATTGAAAAAAGCCGTGCTATTTAAAATAACACTTTGGCAAAATTAGATTGCAGCTTTTACTTTCTTTTCTCGTTGTTTGAGAATAAAATGCATCAGCGGTGACTCCTCTGAAGTAAATAATTCTACTTTTGAAATATACAAGAGAAGGTGTTACTACGGTGGCTTCTCATCATAAAGTAATGAATGACCGTGCTTTGGCTTCTCCACTTTCTGATGCTAAACCTTTACAGAACGCTCAAAAGGTTTCATAGTTTATTTCCAATTCATTTACAGCACACACGTTTAAAAGGTTTGCAACTTGATGCATTAACTTAACTTTATTTCGTTCACTTTCGGTATACAGTGTGGAAGACAGGGGGCGCCACAGAGACACAACTGACAACACAGAGTCACGGGTTGAAGTAAGGGTTATTTATTCTTGTCAGATACCTTTATCATCAAGATCAGAGACGGTCTTAGGGGTGTGGGGTTGGGGGCCTAGGGCAGTCCAACCCCACGCGGGCCCGGTTATGTCAAACACTGTTACCGGTATGTGTGGACTGTATAAATTTACACGTATATTTAATAAAAATAATGTTAACAGTCACCGGATTTTCTCATTACAGTGCTCAGCTAAATTCTTGCAAAATAACACCGGACTTTATCAAAATATAATATAACTGGAGAATATAACTTGAAAAATCCGCTGGAACGGGGCCCACGGACCTCAAAAGTGGCCCCATTTGCCACCCCCAAACCCCGCTCTTGAACAAGATCAACTACAGTGATTCCTTCCTTCTGTATTCTTCCTTGAACACCTCTTCCTCCCACAAGTGCTGCCTTCTTCCTCTCGAATCCGACTTAACTTGAGTGAGATCGAGCAGCTATCTTGGACGCGTGGAGTACTTCCAGTGCCGGCGTATAGCCCAATGGAAGTACTCTCGGGTCAATTGGAAGTTCCCTAAAGCAGGGAATGAACTCCCTGTAGCAACCTCTGGTGGCACCCATGAACCCTAGCAGGGCTGCCTCACAACACTACAAATCCCGTGATGTCTTGCAACTAAGGGAATGGATCCTGAAGCCCAGGAAAGCTGCCATCTAGTGGGGTTGCCTCACAGCACTACCAATCCCATGATGCCTTGCAGTTAAGGGAACGGATCCTGAAGCTCAGAAATGCTGCCATCTAGTGGGGTTGCTTCATGGCACTACAAATCCCATGATGCCTTGCAGTTATGGGAATGGATCCTGAAGTTCAGGAATGCTGCCATCTAGTGGGGTTGCCTCACAGCACTACCAATCCCATGATGCCTTGCAGTTAAGGGAACGGATCCTGAAGCTCAGGAATGCTGCCATCTAGTGGGGTTGCTTCATGGCACTACAAATCCCATGATGCCTTGCAGTTATGGGAATGGATCCTGAAGCTGAAGAATGCTGCCATCTAGTGGGGTTGCCTCAGAGCACTACCAATCGCATGATGCCTTGCAGTTATGGGAATGGATCCTGAAGCTCCTGAATGCTGCCATCTAGTGGGGTTGCCTCACAACACTACCAATCCCATGATGCCTTGCAGTTAAGGGAACGGATCCTGAAGCTCAGGAATGCTGCCATCTAGTGGGGTTGCTTCATGGCACTACAAATACCCATGATGCCTTGCAGTTATGGGAATGGATCCTGAAGCTCATGAATGCTGCCATCTAGTGGGGTTGCTTCATGGCACTACTAATCACATGATGCCTTGCAGTTATGGGAATGGATCCTGAAGCTCCTGAATGATGCCATCTAGTGGGGTTGCTTCACAGCACTACAAATCCCATGATGCCTTGCAGTTATGGGAATGGATCCTGAAGCTCAAGAATGCTGCCATCTAGTGGTTTGGGGAGACTGAGCCTCCTTCCTTTATTCAATCATATTGGCCTCTCGGCCAGTTAAGGGAATGGTACCAATCCCAGGAAGGATGCCCGTCCATACTTGCATTCCTTCATAACAGTCATGTGAAAAAGAAAGTTCACCCTCTTACAGTTTGATGGTTTTATGTATTACGCCATCTGGTCCTTACCAGGTTCTAAAATTATTCAAACTTAACCTCAGGTGTTTTCAAAACACACAATGGAATCCACCGTGTCATTATTTATTTAACATAAATGAAGCCAAAACAGAGAAGCCATGTGTGAAAAACTAAGTACCCCCCTATGATTTAATAGCTTATAAAAGCAACTTTAGCAGCAATCACTTGAAGTAATTATTTTCTAACTGTTTAATTAATTTGTGTTTTACATTTGTAATTAATTGAGACTACTTTGCAGATGTCTTGGACTTCCATTGCTGTACATCTTTATAACTTGAGTCTTTCTGACTGACTATCAGTCTCTCACATCGTTGTGGAGGAATTTTTGGTCCACTCTTTTTTACTGCGTTGCTTTGTGATGGTCCAGGTTGGCTCCACACTGCTTGTTTCACCCAGGAGCCTCTTGATCGTTGGTTGTCAAAACCCGAATATGATGAGCCGGGCAAATGAGGAGACAGGGGTAGGTGCCTAAGTGACATAGTGTCCAAAGAAATGATGCAGATAAAATCTTCTCGAATAAATAAATAAATAATCCAGGAAAACTGGAGCAATTTCCATGAGGTTAAAATATCCACAAACAATGTCCAGGTAAAAGAAGGTTAACCCTTTAACCGCCATAAATGGCTATGTTTGCCAGCATGCCAGAGTTGAGTATATTCAGTGACATACATTCGCTGAGCACTGCAGCCGGCTATAGTTGGTTCCCAGTGCAATTTGCCAGTACGCCAGAGTCAAGTATATTCGGTGACGTACATTCATTGAATGCCACAGCCAGCTATAGTCAGTTCCCAGTACAATATGCAGTCCGCGCCATACATTTGTTAAGCAGCCAGCTCATGACCACTGGCAACCCCTAGATAACCAGCATCACTGTCCCTAGGATTCAGCCACTGCACTAGACTAGCCTGCAGGCATCAGCGTTGGCCTCTGTGTGCTTGTATGCAGCCAGTTCAAGCACAGTTGGCGCAGTCGAAGATTTACTGAATTTCATCAATGGCATCAGTTGTACCTTGTACATATAATAAGAGATTGTTGCAGAAGTTTTTTTTTTAAGTTTTTAGAGTTCATTGGTAGTGTGTAAAATGATCAGTGTTGCAGTAACTGTGATGCTCTTTGCATGAAAAAAAAATATGTATTCCATTAATAGGTAAAATTTAAATTCCTTAAAAGGTTGGCGTCCAGGGATGCATTAACCCCACAAGTATGTGGAAGTTTAAGGGTTAAAATCTGCGGCTGGCAGGTGAAATCATTTCAAAATGCACAGTCCTAGTGCCTCCTTCTATGAACAGACGTCTCCCTGGCTTTCCTGCTATGGCTCTCTCAGCATGAGAAGATGTCCCACTGACAGGCACAGCCTCCCCTCTATCCAGGCTTGTGTCCCTGCTGGTCTCCAAACCGAACTTCACTCCACTTTGTGTCCCACTGCCTCTCCCTGGAATGATGCCGGACCCCATTGTGAGGATCAGGTCACTCCAGCTATGGCAATGTGCAGCTGAAGTGGACCCTCTTCAATCCCCTCCAGCGTCTGCCCTGCGCTCCCTTGAGGCTCCTCTCCCGGCTGCCTGCCTCCATCCACGGGCACACACTGCCTTACACGCCTGCCACCTCCGTCATCCCTTCTTTCAACCTCCGTCTTTCTTTCTTGCTCCCGGTCGTTATATTTTGCTCGTTCATCCCGTACAAGTTTTTCTTCTCTACTTGGTCCCATACAGTCTCCGTTTAACTATCCTGTGTAATTGGGTGCATGTGCAACAAACCACCTCTCTAAGAGGCTTAACTGAGGCGCCCAACCAATCCACCTGCCTCTGCACACGTATGTGGCAGGATCAGCCAAGTACCCCAATCAGCCACGGTACAAAGTCTGAACGCACACACCTGTACCCAATTGGAGTCCTGCATCTTTTAGGGCATGACTATTTATTTAAAATTATCCCAATGCCATGAACCTCATCTCATGCTTCAGACCATTGAGTCTTGCAGGCATTCATTTATACACAGCTTTCTTGAGGTCTCGTCACAGTTGAGGTCTGGACATTTACTGGGCCATTCCAACACCTTGATTGGTTTCTATTTCAGCCAGTCTGTTGTAGATTTGCCAGTGTGCTTGAGATCATTGTCCTGTTGCATGACCCAATTTCGACCAAGTTTTAGCTGTCGGCCAGGTGACCTCACATTTGACTCAAAAATACTTTGGTAATCAGAGGAGTTCATGGTCGACTCAATGACTGCAAGGTGCTCAGGTCCTGTGGCTGCAAAACAAGGCCAAATCGTCAGCCCTCCACCAGTGTGCTTGACAGTTGGTGGGAGGCGTTTATACTGATATTGGCAAATGTGGCGCCACGCATTATGGCCAAACATTTCCACTTTGGTCTCAACAACAACAACAACATTTATTTCTAGAGCATGTTTTCATACAAATGATGAAGCTCAAAGTGCTTTACAAGATGAAGAAAATAAAAATAAAATTAGGCAATACTAATTAACGAAATAAAAAGTAAGGTCAGGGAGGACAAAAAAAAAAAAACAATCCAGAGGGCTGAAGAAAAAAAAAAACAAAATCTGCAGGGGTTCCGAGGCCACAATACCACCCAGCCCCGCCAACATTGATGATCTCAATCAGTCCTCAGGGTATTCAGGCTTCATGTGGAAGAATTAGACGAAGATGATGGTCATTTCAACCTCTGGCCTTCCATCCATCAATGTATTGACTGCATGGTGCCCTGATCAGATGGTGGTGGCACACATCGCCACCACAAGAAACCAGAAAAATAACAGCAGAGAAAGTAGGAGTGAGTACGGATTGTGGAGCCATGAAAAAAACGATAATTGAATGCATACACAGAATATCAGGGTCACACTAAAATGAACCTATGAGAAAGCCAGTTTAAAATAATGAGTTTTTAGCAGTTTTTTAAAGTGCTCCTCCGTATTAGCCTGGCAAATTTCTATCGGTAAACTCGTATTCCAGATTTTAGGTGCATAACAGAAGAAGGCCGCCTCACCACTTCTTTTAAGTTTAGCTCTTGGAATTATAAGCAGACACTCATTTGAAGATCTTAGGTAGCGATTTGGAGTGTAAGGTGAAAGGCATTCTGAAATATAGGATGGAGTGAGATTATTTAAATCTTTGTAAACCATCTTGTCTGTCCAAAGGACATTGTTCCAGAAGTCTTGTGGTTTGTGAAGTTGTGCTGACATTTTCCTTTTAGAGAGAAGAGACTTTCTCCTGGCAACTCTTCCAAACAAGTCATATTTGTTCAGTCTTCTTCTAATTGTTCTGTCATGAACTTTAACATTTAACATGCTGAGGCCAGTAGAGTCTGAGATGGAGTCTTGGGTTTGTCAAAGAATGACAAAAGAGCCACAAAAAGGTTTAGGGCAGCCTCCCGTATACTTGAACCTGGCTGCAAAAAGTTGATAAATAGAT
This sequence comes from Polypterus bichir lapradei, assembly GCA_026402145.1. Classification (NCBI taxonomy): domain Eukaryota; kingdom Metazoa; phylum Chordata; class Cladistia; order Polypteriformes; family Polypteridae; genus Polypterus; species Polypterus bichir. Next base: position 15,265,837 of record JANRMT010062841.1, read on the forward strand.
AGTACAGTTGTGTACAGATTGGAGTCCAAAACAGAACTGCCTGGGTGAGGTAAAGATGGCAGCTATAAAGCAAGGCTGAGGAAATGATGTCATTGGGGCTGGGACCGGAAGTGACGTCATCAAGGCCAGGTCGGAATTTCCCATAACTGGTCTGCAATGGAAAGAGAGAAAAGGATTAGTGTACTCCGCCACCCCCTGGTCTGGTGTGGAATTACCCTCATGTGAGCCCTTTAGCTGCCTCCTAGGCGCACATGTGTGACAGGTTGTTTGCAATTTCTGATCTAGGGGTGAATTTGCTGGGACGTCCACTCCATGGCAAGTGTTGTGGTGTGAAATTTTGCATATAAGTCAAGTCAAGTTGGGGAACATGCACTGGTACAGTGCGTTGCCGCACCCACTACACATCGAAACAGCTCGGGATCCCGGTTGGCAACCCCTCAGGCAGACACGCGGTCCAGTCCTACCCTCCGGAAATGACCCTCTATCTGCTGCATGCAGGTGTTACGTGGGTGACCCCTTGGCCTGGTCCAGCCACTTGGGTCCCCAACAATGAGGATCTTATGAGCTGGATAACCCTCAGGGAAACGCGCCACATGGCCGTAGTGCTATAACTAACACTCCCTCACAATGCAGGTAATGTGCCTCATTCGGGACTCCATGAGCAACCACTCATTCGACACAGTCATATAAGTTGATAAATATTTTGTATGTCTTTATTTGTATGGTTAAGTACCCCTACCCCCTTATAAAACTGAGTCTCTTAGTAATTTTATGACAGGGTCGGGGGAACTGACTAAAACCAGTTTGGCCAGTGATCCTCTGCAGAACTCTCTCACTCAACCCCCACAGGAAAGCCAGACCACCTAGCTGGCAAGCATCAGCTGAACAAATGGTTTTGGGGGCAGGTGTGAAAGGTACTGTGTGTCTCTATCCAGCAGGGGGCGTTAGTTCCCTGGTTGGAATAAGTCCTTTTGTAATTGCGGCTTTTTAAGTAACCCGAAACTATATAGATATAATGTAAAAAGGCGATATCCCTCCCATAGTGATACGGTGGTAAGAAATCACATAAGAGAAAATAACTTAGCTTTCTTTAATGACGATTTACGTGACACAACAGAGGAAAGGAAGCCAATGGCAAGACAATTACCAAAGTGGGAGTTTGATGTATACAGTCTGCCATTTTTGTCACTGCACTGGAAGGACTTTCAGGTTTGAATGAAGCAATCTCCCATCCGTCCGTCAACTTACCGGTGTGCCGGGCAATGTTCCAAGGCTTTATACTCTTTCTCCGTGTGCAGACCCCTACTTAGGTAAATCATGCCATTCCAAACAAGGCAAAGAGAGGATTCAATTTCATACTGACACACAGAAATAGTACCACGCCCATTTTCGCAGTTGTCCCTTTCTCGTCTTCTAATGCTTGCCTAGCATTTTTCTAAATGATGAGCCCCTTTGTACTAAATCTGGCTCAGCTGTTCATGTAGAAAGAAAAGAAAAGAAAAGCAGATTTAGAATATGTGCACAAAGCACAGTGACATTAAACTTATATTCTTATTACAGTGTCCCCATTAGTCTGAAGTATGGCTGTTTGGGATTGGTTTGAATCAACAACAACAACACTTGTCTACTATGTGGCAGAATTAGAAATTAACTCTTTCAGGGCTAATGTTAACTTTTGTCAAAATTCTGGAATGAAAGGACGGAAATCAGCTATAAACTGCAACAAAACTCTCCCTTACGTTTTAGTTCGACTCTCTTTGCTAGAAGGTAAGTTACATAGCTTTGTTTATTGAACCTTCATTCGCTACGTGTGCATGAGTAGCAAAGAGCAAACAACCTCTAAAATGGTGCCGACATCTGGCAATAAAGACCAAAGCAAATGTGCAAAACAAAATACTACATCGACGTTTTGCGTAATTTCGTTTAACAGGACCCTGACTTGTCGGACTCCTTTTGATGCAAGTGATCTGGAGATGGATATCAAAAATGAAAGTGAGGTACCAGCATCATCTGATCGGTCCCCAGCTGATCGGGTTATTGAACACTTTCGTGTAACTGATGCGCCTACAACAGCTTTTGCCTGGGAGGACCACCACTTATAATGACAAGAGGTACAAACTGTATTGCATCACACTGCAACTGCCACCGTCACTCACCTGCTGTGCAAAGGCAGCTGGATCACCATGCATTCCTGCTGACCATCAAGGTGCCTCCACACAGCCACTACCACCAGAGATGCCGAACATGCGCCAACAACAGCCACAGCACAGAGCAACAGACGTTTTATGTTGACTTATGTGTGAAACCGTTGCTTTGTGTGCTTTTCAGAAAACTGAGTTTTTTGGAAAAAATATTCAGCCCTCAAAGAGTTAAAGAAATATCTTTGTCCAGCAAATCATAAATATAAATTCTTAAGAAAAATCAATTATGAATAATTAATTTAGAGTACTACATTTATAAAGCAAAGGACTATGGCTATAACACTGGCTCAGTGTGGCATAAATGATTCTCAGTCATTAAAAATGCAACTTAATTAAGAAAAACTAATGATTTGGTAAGTGGATAAAAAGGTACAACACCTCTCTAGAGGACAAGATGACCCACAAAAACAGTGGGAACCTGATCACAAGAGCTTACTCAAATACTGACCAAAAATGGGCCAATAAGCGAAAGGCAAACATCTCATTTCTCAACGATAATTCTTGCAGTTCTCACTGAAATTTGTTTGATTTGTTTCCCTTTGTGGATGCTTTTTGAAAATATAGCTACATGTTTTTCTTTAAAACTTTGAAAGGACCACCCACCGTAAAACTGGCCAAAATATTGTTTTAAAGTACTCGAAAGAGCTCCTTTTTGGCAGGCTGAGTCCTTCAAAAGCTTAAAAACAGGCTTACCAGTAGAGTCATATAGACACAGTCCAATTATCATTATATTGCATTTGACTGTTTCTTTTAAATAAATAAAGGGACAACTACTAAAATGGGCATTGTACTATTTCTGTGTGTTAGAGTCAGCATGAATTTGTATCCTCTCCTTGCCTTATTTGGAATTGCATGATTTACCTAAGTAAGGGCCTGCACATGGAGAAAGAGTATAAAGCCTTGGAACATTGCCGGCACACCTTTGAAGCCTTGGACGGATGGAAGATAACGTCATCCGATCCTGAAAATCCTTCCAGCACAGCGACGAAAACGGCAGACTCTACACATGGGCTTGTCATTGGCTTCCTCGTCTGTAATGCTGCGTAAATCGTCATTAAAGGTAGCTAAGTTATTTTCTCTTATGTGATTTCTTATCGCTGTATCACTAAGGGAGGTATATCGCCTTTTTACATTATATCTATATAGTTTTGGGTTACTTAAAATGGTGCAATTAAAAAGAACTTATTCCAACCAGGGAGCTAGCACACCCTGCTGGATAGAAATATTGTTGCTAGTATTCAATTGTACTTTGCCTATTGTTATTATGGGGTGGCACGGTGGCGCAGTGGGTAGCGCTGCTGCCTCGGAGTTAGGAGACCCAGGTTCGCTTCCTGGGTCCTCCCTGCGTGGAGTTTGCATATTCTCCCCGTGGGTTTCCTCCGGGTGCTCCAGTTTCCTCCCACAGTCCAAAGACATGCATGTTAGGTGCATTGGTGATTCTAAATTGTCCCTAGTGTGTGCTTGGTGTGGGTGTGTGCCCTGTGGTGGGCTGGCGCCCTGCCCCGGGTTTGTTTCCTGCCTTGGCTCCCCGTGACCCTGCAGTTAGGATATAGTGGGTTGGATAATGGATGGATGGATATTGTTATTACTTATGAATATTATCAAGAATACATTATTTAAATTGTAACTCAACTCCTGCTTGTCTTTTACTACACCTAATTGCCTGAGGTTATAAATGTAGAAGGGAAGGTGGAGGGAAGTTCTAAAGTACAACACCTTATAAACAGTGGTAAATCTGTGAGATTTAAGGCATTCCGACAAAGCTACATATTAATAATACAAAAGGGGGAAGCAGAGTACTAGAGAACTCTGCCAAGACAAAACAGTAACTGAATGTTTTCCACTTGCGAATAATTTAGAATAATGGACTTCATTGCTGATGTCTTTCCTCCTTGGCATTGTGTCTGAATGCTCCAGACCAGCCCACTGGTTTTATAGAGGTGGTCACACTTGCTGATGATTAACTAATCGAGTGCATTTGATTAGCAGCCCCTGGCTGCCTCTTACCCTTTTAATTCCAATGGAAGTAGTAAGGGGATACTTAATTTTTTCACACACTACTTGTGCATTTGGCTTCGTTTTTGTTAAATAAATAATGACACGGCGTAATATGTCACGTATTGTTGTTCATCTGAAGCTCTATTTACCTCATTTTAAGACCTGCTAAGGACCACATGACTTTTTATTATGTCCTAATATGAAGACCCTTAGAATTGAAATACAGTGGGTACGGAAAGTATTCAGACCCACTTCAATTTTTCAATCTTTGTTATATTTCAGCCATTTGCTAAAATCATTTAAATTATTTTTTCCCTCATTAATGTACACACAGCACCCCATATTGACAGACAAAAAAAAGAATTTTTGAAATTGTTGCAGATTTATTAAAAAAGAAAAACTGAAATAACATGGTCCTAAGTATTCAGACCCTTTGCTGTGACACTCATATATTTATATTTGTGTGGAGTTTACACGTTCATCCTTGAGATCACCTTCATTTGAGTCCAGCTGTGTTTGATTATACTGATTGGACTTGATTAGGAAAGCCACACACCTGTCTATATAAGACCTTACAGCTCACAATGCATGTCAGAGCAAATGAGAATCATGAGGTCAAAGGAACTGCCTGAAGAGTGCAGAGACAGAATTGTGGCAAGGCACAGATCTGGCCAAGGTTACAAAAAAATTTCTGCTGCACTTAAGGTTCCCAAGAGCGCAGTGGCCTCCATAATCCTTAAATGGAAGACGTTTGGGACGACCAGAACCCTTCCTAGAGCTGGCCGTCCCGCCAAGCTGAGCTACCGGGGGAGAAGAGCCTTGGTGAGAGAGGTAAAGAAGAACCCAAAGATCACTTTGGCTGAGCTCCAGAGATGCAGTCAGGAGATGGGAGAAAGTTGCAGAAAGTCAACCATCACTGCAGCCCTCCACCAGTCAGGGCTTTATGGCAGAGTGGCCTGTTGGAAGCCTCTCCTCAGTGCAAGACACATGATAGCCCGCATGGAGTTTGCTAAAAGACACCTGAAGATTCTCTGGTCTGATGAGACCAAGATAGAACTTTTTGGCCTTAATTCTAAGCGGTATGTGTGGAGACAACCAGGCACTGCTCATCACTTGTCCAATACAGTCCCCACAGTGAAGCATGGCGGTGGCAGCATCATGCTGTGGGGGTGTTTTTAAGCTGCAGGGACAGGACGACTGGTTGCAATCAAGGGAAAGATGAATGCAGCCAAGTACAGGGATATCCTAAACAAAAACCTTCTCCAGAGTGCTAAGGACCTCAGACTGGGCCGAAGGTTTACCTTCCAACAAGACAATGACCCTAAGCACACAGCTAAAATAACGAAGGAGTGGCTTCACAACAACTCTGTGACTGTTCTTGAATGGCCCAGCCAGAGCCCTGACTTAAACCCAATTGAGCATCTCTGGAGAGACCTAAAAATGGCTGTCCACCAACATGTACCATCCAACCTGACAGAACTGGAGAGGATCTGCAAGGAGGAATGGCAGAGGATCCCCAAATCCAGGTGTGAAAAACTTGTTGCATCTTTCCCAAGAAGACTCATGGCTGTATTAGCTCAAAAGGGTGCTTCTACTAAATACTGAGCAAAGGGTCTGAATACTTAGGACCATGTGATATTTCAGTTTTTCTTTTTTAATAAATCTGCAACAATTTCAAAAATTCTTTTTTTTGTCTGTCAATATGGGGTGCTGTGTGTACATTAATGAGGAAAAAAATTAATGTAAATGATTTTAGCAAATGGCTGCAATATAACAAAGAGTGAAAAATTGAAGGGGGTCTGAATACTTTCCGTACCCACTGTAGGGTGTGCTTTCTTTTTTACATTACTGTAAGTAAGGAGACATGAACCAAAGGGTTAACGGGTATTTTCTAGAAACCTTTTGGGACTCGTGAAGTTTGTCTGTGGAATTTAACTAAACTGCATGAGACTCATGAAAAAATGATGAAATGTAATAGCAACCCGCATAGCACTGTGTGAATAGAGCCTTAGAATTAAAGTTGCCACTCCAGGACAGGAGATACCGATAAAAGAATCTACAGTTCTGTCAGAAAAGTATTCGGACCCCCTCACTTTTTACACATTTTGTTTTGAACCTTGTGTTCATATCATTTACATTTATTTTGTTCCTCATCTAACAGAATGACAAAGTGAAAAAAGATTTTTTTTTTGGGCCTTTCTCTGTAAACCCTGAAGATGGTTGTGCGTATAAATCCCAGTAGATCAGCAGATTCTGAAATCCTCAGCCCAGCCCGTCTGGCACCAACACCCATGTCACGTTCAAAGTCACTTCAATCACCTTTGTTCTGAATTCTGATGCTTGGTTTGAACTTCAGCAGGTTGTCTTGACAATGTCTACAGGCCGAAATGCTTTGAGCTGCTGCCATGGGATTGGCTGATAAGATATTTGTGTTAACAAGCAGCTGAACATGTGTACCTAATAATGTGGCCTGTGAGTGTATATATGCAGTTGTCACATTTCTATAATCCTTGAATTTATCAATAAATTGTATTATTCTGTTTCTTAAAACATGTGTACTTCAGTAACTGATGCTTCTTCACAATGCAGGCAACGTACCTCATTCGGGACTCCGTGAGCAGCTCCTCATTTGACACAAAGTCAGCCCAAGGATTCTCCAAAGCAGGGGTGCCCAATACGTCATGATCGACTGGTAGATCGCAAAGGTAGTGCAGGTAGATCACGTTGCATTAAAAAAAAATTTTTTTTAATGGTTAGTCTATCATATATCCTCCCTATGGCATTTGCCACTTGATTGACATACAGGGCGGCCAGTCTGAGATCTCTTTTCTTCTAACACACTGGTCATCCCGCACGCACGATCAAACGTGCGAGCTACTGCAAAACTCCGGCTGTGATCTAGTTAGCCTTCCAATTTATATCGACTAAAGAAGGGATTTAAAAAAAAAATTGTTTGGGGAGGGTATGGGTTGAATGTGGAATTGGAAGAGGATTTTTTTTCTCACAATGTCACAATTGAAGTGCTTTTGTCTGACGTCCGAGGTTCGATCCCCGATGAGGGGTGCAGTGGAGTGTGTACGCCTGATGAGCCCAAAAATAGGGCGAAACACGTGTAGCGTACTCTTTGCATTATTTGACAGTTAACTATAACATTCTATGATCTGCTTCTCGCAACTGAGAGGGCACCCGTGGCGAATGTTTGCCGACTTGCAGACCAACCACACGCGTTAACCACCCATACAATCAGATTGTGATTCAGACTTCGAATGCTATGTATGTACTGTATATATATATATGTATATAGCATTTTTAATGTAGGGAGATCATTTCGACCTGGTCATTTTAAAAGTAGCTCGCAAGCCGAAAAAGTGTCGGCACCCCTGCTCCAAAGAGACACAGTACCGAAGGAGTCCAGTCTTCGTCTCAGGTCACTGGATAGCGTCCATGTCTCACAACCATATAGCAAAACAGGAAGACTCTAAAGACTTGGATCTTCATCCTTTTGCAGAGATATCAGGAGCGCCACACACCCCTTTCTAGCGACCTCATGACCTCCCCATGCTCTCCCAATCCGCCTACTGACTTCATGAATATTACTGCACTGTAAGTAAACCTCTCGATGAGGTCAACACTCTCTCTGCAGACAGACACACTGTTGATGTCTGTGCCCAAGAGGTCATTAAAGGTCTGGATGTTGGTCTGGACACTCGCAAGCCCAAACACTCTGACTCCTCACTCAGTCTCTTGAGACCACCGATCAGAGCCTCCATTGACTCCGTGAAGATCACAGCATCATCAGCAACATCAGGATCAGTGAATCATTTCTTCACCAACAGATACCCCACCAGCACTGGACTCCACCTGGCTGTAGTGCCGTAACTGACGCTCCTTCATGATGCAGGTAATGTGCCTCATTCGGGACTCCGTGAGCAACCACTTTAACTTTGCAGACTCAAAATTCTGTAACCATATAAATTATATGTAAGCTCCTGAATTAAACTGAGTAGCCTACTATGATTAAAAATTCATCAAAATTAAAGTACACTCTGTGGAATTTACCCATCATTCCCATTTATCCTATCATTGCTAACATACCGTATATACTCGCGGATAAGTCAGGACTTGATTTTACAGTATAATTTCTGGTATTTTATAATGTCGGTCAAATAAGTCGAATGCGGAAAACTCACATTATTTGTCCAAGAGATTACGATATGCTAACGCCTACCTGAGAGAGTAACCACGGAGTACACTGCCATTTTTTTTCTATGTGGGTGCAGCAATGCGCTGTATCAGCGTGTGCTCCTAACCTCTCTCTCTCTGTTGTGCCTACGTGACCATACGGTAATACCTGAACTATTTCGAACCAATGTTTGCACTGACTTGTGTTTTTTTTGTATCTCACACCCTCATACACCTTTATCGTAAGAGCATCCCTTATCTACGATGGAGCATTCGATCAGAAGAAAATATGAAGCTGGTTTTAAATTAAACATTATAGAAGTAGCGAAATAAATTGGTAACGGCGCTGCTGCAACAAAATTTGATGCATCTGAGAAACTGGTGTGAGATTGGAGGAAGCAAGAAGATGTAAAAAAAAATAAAATTAAGTGTTGCATTTTTGAACGGGCGTACAAGTCGGGGGCTGATTTTATGATCGATTTTTCGGGTAACAAAACCCGACTTATACGTGAGCATATACGGTATGCAAATGATGCAATATTATTATCCAATGCATGCCTAGTTACAGTTTTTCTAGCTGTGGAGGACATCGATAGCATGGCAGGAAAAGGAGCGAATGTGAAGAGTATAATCACCATCCCATCAACATTGCCGACCCACAGAGGACGGGATTTGAGTTGTTTTAACACATGTTTTAATGTAAGCCCATTTGCTTATAGTTTGAATTAAATCTGTCTTTAGCAGTGCATTTCAAGCCAACAATTGCCGTCCTGCCAATAATGTGCAAATCCACGTCACACTTTCAGTCACCCTCACAGAGAGGCGAAATTGAAACGCAGATAATGGCGTTTAGTCTGATGGCTGAAAAAGATCAATTTTGGTCTCAGCAGACTATAGAACCTTCTTCCACCTGACTTTACCGTATAGTCTCCCATGTGCCTTCTGGCAAACTCCAGTCGAGATGCCATGTGCATGTTTTTTGGCTTTTTCTTTACCAATCTCCTAATAAAGCTGTGACTCCTGAACAACTGTTGTCTGCATGGCCTTTCCAGTCTCATCCACTGTAGCTTTTCACTCCTTTAGAGTTCTCAGCGGTCTCTTGGTGGTCTCGTCATCTTCAGTTTTTATGGATGGTCTGCTTTAGGTAGATTTACAGCTGTGCTATACTTTTCCCGTTTCTTCATTTAACTGGATGTTCAGTGACTTGTATATTTTCTTGTCTCCATCCCCTGACTTGTGCTTTTCATAGAGATGTGTGGATTGTTCTTTTGTCTTCATTGTGTGAGAATCGAGTGAAGCCGGCAGTGTGGCGTAGTGTCTAAGGCTTTGGACTGCAAACTGTGTGTTGAAATCCCACTACTGACACTGTGTGACCCTGAGCAAGTCTCGTGACATGCCTGTGCTCCAATTGCAAAGTAGTGTGTTGGGGCTCCTGTTTTGATAGCAAAACAGGAAAATTACATAGGCATCAGAAACATCGTGAACCCCTATGCTCATGTGGCCCCAGACCACCTCCTATAGTGACCTGGGGATGAGACAGGTGGAGAACTTTGTTTCTTGATGTAGAAAGAACTTAACATCCACAAACCAAGGAACTGCTTATTGATTTTCACCTCACCAAAGAGCCTCTATGTTTGGTTAGGAGCAGATGTAGAGGTAGTGCAATGCTACAGTTACTTGGGGGGGTCCATAACAATAATGACAGGCTGGACTGGTCTTGTAACACAGGGGAACTATGGAAGAAAAGGGCAGCTAACGCTGTCTCTTGAGTGTCTCTCAAAGCATACATATTGAATTCTTGATGATTTTCTCTCTGGTTAAAGAAAATATTTTTCATCATACGTCTTTGAGTTTCATTTAACAATTTGATTTTGTCATTACATTGAGATGACTTTTGACAAATGACCTCTGCTTGTTTCTGATTAGGTTCACCTCCAGGTCTTTATCATTCAAATCCATACTGTCTTCACTTCAAGTCAGTATAGAGATAATGCTTAGGGATCAGAACAAATGGTGGGAGTTCTTTTAGGGTGAAGCTTGGAAGAAGAGAGTGAGAGTTGGGGTCTACGGCAAGATGAAGGTGTGGCCAGTATTCTGAAGGAGATTTGAAGGTGGCATAAAAACAAAAAGAGCAAAACCATTGATTTGTATGTGTGGGGCAGTGGTTGAGGCTTTGGACTGTAAACCCTGAGGTTGTGGGTCCAAATCCCACTACTGACACCATAGGCAAGTCACTTCACCTGCCTGTGCTCCAATTGGAAAACCAAAATGAAATGGAACCAATTGTATTATAAATGCTGCCTTAGATAAAGGTATCAGTCAAATAAGTAAATGTATTCCATGGATAGGCCAAAACTATTATTAAAATTGTATACTAGACATATATACTCAGCAAAAAAAGAAACGTCCCTTTTTCAGGACTGTGTATTTCAACAATAATGTTTTAAAAATCCAAATAACTGTACAGATCTTCATTGTAAATTGTTTAAACAATGTTTTCCATGCATGTTCAATTAACCATAATCAATTAATTAACATGCACCTGTGGAATGGTCGTTAAGACCTTAACAGCTTACAGAAAGTAAGCCTTTAAGGTCACAGTTCTAAAAACGCAGGACACTAAAGAGACTTGTCTACCGACTGTGAAAAACACCCAAAGAAAGATGCCCAGGGTCCCTGCTCATCTGCGTGAACGTGCATTAGGCATGCTGCAGGGAGGCATGAGGACTGCTGATGTGGCTAGGGCAATAAATTGCCATGTCCACACTGTGAGATGCCTAAGACAGCGCTACAGGGAGACAGGAAGGACAGCTGATCATCCTCGCAGTGGAAGACCACGTGTAACAACACCTGCACAGGATCGGTACATCCGAATATCACACCTGCGTGACAGGTACAGGATGGCCACAACAACTGCCCGAGTCACACCAGGAACACACAATCCCTCCATCAGTGCTCAGACTGTCCGCAATAGGCTGAGAGAGGCTGGACTGAGGGCTTGCAGGCCTGTTGTAAGGCAGGTCCTTACCAGACATCACCAGCAACAACGCCGCCTATGGGCACAAACCCACCTTCGCTGGACCAGACAGGAGTGGCAAAAAGTGCGTGAATTTCTGCATGACAGCAATGTCAGTGTTCTGCCATGGCCAGCGAAGAGCCCAGATCTCAATCCCATTGAGCACGTCTGGGACCTGTTGGATCGCAGGGTGAGGGCTAGGGCCATTCCCCCCAGAAATGTCCGGGAACTTGCAGGTGCCTTGGTGGAAGAGTGGGGTAACATCTCACAGCAAGAACTGACAAATCTGGTCCAGTCCATGAGGAGGAGATGCACTGCAGTACTTCAAGCAGCTGGTGGCCACACCAGATACTGACTGGTACTTTTGATTTTGAGCCTCCCTTCATTCAGGGACACATTGTGAAACATTTTTAGTTTATGTCTTATGGTGTTGACTCTTTTAGTGTTCATACAAATATTTACACATTAAGTCTACTGAAAGTAAAAACAGTTGAAAGTCAGGGGACGTTTCTTTTTTTGCTGAGTATATAAATGAAAGACCTGTCTGTGTGTATGGAGCAGTCTGCTCTGCTCACGCTCAACCATAGCCACTAGATGGCGCATGCATGCACTTTTACATTTTGTCAGTTCAAAAAAAATGAAAAGAGCAAAACCATTAATTTGTGTGTGCGGTGCAGTGGTTGAGGCATTGGACTGTAAACCCTGAGGTTGTGGGTTCAGATCCCACTACTGACACCATGAGAAAGTCACTTAACCTGCCTGTGCAACAACTGTAAAACCAAAAAGAAATTGAACCAATTGTATCATAAATATTGTAAGTCACCTTGGATAAAGGTGTCAGCCAAATAAGTAAATGTATTCCATGGATAGGCCAAAACTATTGGTAAAATAGAACATTAGACATATATAAACGAAAGACCTGTGTGTGTGTATGGAGCAGTCTGCTCTGTTCATGCTCAACCATAACCACTAGATGGTGCTCCAATTGGAAAACCAAAATGAAATGGAACCAGTTGTATCATAAATGTTGCCTTGGATAAAGGTGTCAGCCAAATAAGTAAATGTATTCCATGGATAGGCCAAAACTATTGGTAAAATAGTCAGTCAGTTAGTCATTCTCCAACCCGCTATATCCTTACACAGGGTCATGGGGGGTCTGCTGAAGCCAATCCCAGCCAGCACAGGGTGCAAGGAAGGAACAAACCCTGGGCAGGGTGCCAGCCCACCGCAGGGCACACACACACACAAGGGACAATTTAGGATACGGGGATAACACACAAACTCCTCGCAGGGAGGACCCGGGAAGTGAACCCAGGTGTCCTATCTGTGAGGCAGCAGCACTACCACTGCGCCACCCTGGTAAAACAGTACACTAGACATATACAAACGACAACCTGTGACCCTGAGCAAGTCACTTCACCTGCCTGTGCTCCAATTGGAAAATCAAAAAGAAATGGAACCAATTGTACCATAAATGTTGCCTTGGATAAATGTGTCAGCCATATAAGTAAATGCGTTCCATGGATAGGCCAAAACTATTGTTAAAATTGTATACTAGACATATATAAACGAAAGACCTGTGTGTGTGTATGGAGCAGTCTGCTCTGCTCACGCTCACCCACAGCCACTAGATGGCGCATGCATGCACGTTTACGTTTTGTCAGTTCATAAAAACAAAAAAGAGCAAAACAATTGATTTGTATGTGTGGCTTACTGGCTAAGGCTTTGGACTGTAAAGGCTGAGGTTGACACCCTGTGACCCTGATTAAGTCACTTCACCCGCCTGTGCTCCAATTGGAAAACCAAAAAGAAAGGGAACCAATTGTATCATAAATGTTGCAAGTCACATTGGATAAAGGTGTCAGTCAAATAAATAAATTTATTCCATGGATAGGCCAAAACTATTGGTAAAATAGTCAGTCAGTTAGTCATTCTCCAACCCGCTATATCCTAACACAGGGTCACGGGGGTCTACTGGAGTCAATCCCAGCCAGCACAGGGTGCAAGGAAGGAACAAACCCTGGGCAGGGTGCCAGCCCACCGCAGGGCACACACACACGGAACAATTTAGGATACAGGGAGAGCACACAAACTCCTCGCAGGAAGGACCCGGGAGGTGAACCCAGGTCTCCTAACTTTGAGGCAGCACCACTACCACTGCGCCACTGTGCCACCTAAACGACAACCTGTGACCCTGAGCAAGTCACTTCACCTGCCTGTGCTCCAATTGGAAAATCAAAAAGAAATTGAACCAATTGTATCATAAATGTTGCCTTAGATAAATGTGTCAGCCAAATAAGTAAATGTATTCCATGGATAGGCCAAAACTATTGGTAAAATTGTATTCTAGACATACCTGTATATAAATAAAAGACCTGTGTGTGTGTATGGAGCAGTTTGCTCTGCTTGCGCTTAACCACAGCCACTAGATGGCGCATGCATGCACTTTTACGTTTTGTCAGTTCATAAAAACAAAAAAGAGCAAAACAATTGATTTGTATGTGTGGCTTACTGGCTAAGGCTTTGGACTGTAACGGCTGAGGTTGACACCCTGTGACCCTGATTAAGTCACTTCACCCGCCTGTGCTCCAATTGGAAAACCAAAAAGAAAGGGATCCAATTGTATCATAAATGTTGTAAGTCGCCTTGGATAAAGGTGTCAGTTAAATAAATAAATGTAAGCCCCAGACAGGTGGTCTTCATTTAACTAATTCTGGGCTACACCAGTAATGATTTATATTAATGGGGTGAATCCTTACATAATCAATTATTTTACATTTGTAATTAATGTAGACTGGAGATCTGTTTTCACATGACATATTCACTGTACCTGCTGGTAAGTAAGGTAGGATCAAGTTTGGGTCAAACACATACAAAATGAAATCTCTCATTCCAAAAAAAGGTTTGTTTTAAAAACGTTTAGAGAAAATTCAAAGCAGACAGTCCACACAAGAATAGTTGTTAAACACTGTGACGTGTGAGTCCCTATCTTGCACCCCAAAACACGAGGCTGAGTCTCAGTACTTTAGCAAAACCAGCTTTATTCAGCGTGAAACAGGAACAGCAGAGTTATTTATTGTAGCAGGATCTGCCCCTCTCCTATCCACAGAGGGTTGTGGCCAGGTTAGTGGCCCAATAATCCTGTTCCCTGCATTTATAATGTTCCTTTCATCACCCATCAGCAACAGACGCTTACAGTATAGCGCGACCGCGATTGGCTCGAATTTGCTTTCGCAGCAAGCCACTGCAGCACTTGGAGCCTGTGGCTGCCCTGGAAAATGGATAAGCTGTCTTCGACAGGCTCGGTGATCGCGCTTCAGAATGCTTTTTGGCATGACGTCCCGTTTTCCCAAAGGAGTTTAGAAATATCACAACACGTAGAATAAAAGGCAAAAATGTTACTTCATGTTAAACTTCACTTGTTTCTATACTTAAGGATGAGTTATTCATCCATCCATCTTTTATCCAACCCACTATATCCTAAGTACAGAGTCACGGGGGTCCACTGGTCCCAGCCAACACAAGGCGCAAGGCAGGAGACAAACCCCGGGCAGGGCGCCAGCCCACTGCAGGGTATACACACCCACACACCAAGCACACATTAGGGGCAATTTAGGATTGCCAATACACCCAACCTGCATGTCTTTGGACTGTGGGAGGAAACCCACGCAGACACGGGGAGAACATGCAAACTCCACACAGGGAGGACCAGGAAAGCGAACCCAGGTCTCCTAACTGCAAGGCAGCAGTGCTACCACTATGCCACCGTGCTGACCGATGAGTTATTTCTCTGTGTTTTACTTCACATTCAGTACGTTCTACAGACATACAGCTGCTCACGTTTAGGCCCGGTTTGAAACCATGTGCCCTCCATGCCTTACACGTGGCAAAGCAGGTCACTAACTGAGACTAATCTACAATCGGAGGGACAAGAAATAGAATATACCAATTCAGTTCAACTTGTGGGGGTTATAAGAACCTCCCATACAGTATGCTACGCACTGATTCACAGGCAAACATTTTATATAACTAAGAAAACACTTCTGTCAACTGTGGCGGACAGCCGGGACGCCCTGACCATGGAGTATTTTCAAGACCATTTCTCCCCCGGGCCAAGAGAAGGAAGTCCCTTTGGCTTTCAGTGAGACACAGGTTATGAGCATGGAAGCTCAACCCTGCAGGGGGTGCCCGGACGTTTGCAGGGCCCTATTTGGCAGACCCGGAAGTGCTGCCAGAAGAAGCTCGTTGGGCACCTGGAGTCCTTTCTATTAAAAACCATCCGGCGGTCAGAGTCGGGAGGAAGAGGAGGACTGTTAGGAGGACTGAAGGCGAAAGGACCGTGTTGGTGATTAGTGCACCACGCTTTACCTTGTTGTTGTGGAGTGCTGAGCTGTGTAAAGAAAACCGTGTGCTGTGTGGACTAAAACTGCATCCTGCCTGTCTGTGGCGGGGTTAGGGCAGCTGTATGCACCCGGGCATCACACAACTTAACATGACCTAAATAACTGGCAAACGGCTCTTACATCCAATGTGATTCAAAGTTTTATAACAATAAAATGTGAAAACCTCGACTTTCCATGGTCATTTTGTGACTTTCTATGGTAGCTTCCTAAATGTTGAAGTCTCTACTATTCCAAATGAAATGAGCAGTCCAGTCAGTACCCATTACTTACATACCGCATGTCTCGAAGGACGGCTTCTCCTACGAAACGTCCACACAGTGAAGTTTCCATCAGCAAGGCAGCCATGCTAATTCATAATGACCAGATGCCCAGCACGACATTTCTTTTTTCCGTATTATATGACAGTTACGGGAACATTTTTGCCAAAGGCAGACATGCTGTTGATGGCAGAACTAGGCGTGTTTTCCTTTTTTTAATTTGCTTGCTTACAAGATTTCCTGCTGAGAAATACATTTTAATGCTACTAAATTACCTCAGATATTAGATGCAAAGTTGGAGAGAATAGTCTTGCTGAGCTTGAAAGAAATCTGCAGTTGATAAAATAAAAAAGAAAGTGTTGGAGAGGATTGGTGTTTAAAGTTATCCTAGTATCAATATCAACATATTAATATTAAAATGTATTTATATAGTACATTTAAAAACAGCAATAGCTGACCAAAGTGCTGTACAAGCAAGAATAATACAATACAAACACAATAAGCAATAAAACAATAGACATACTCAGCTCTATAATTAAAATTAATTAAAAGCCAAGAAATAGTAATGAGCCTTAAGATGTGATTTAAAAATAAGCAAAGCAGGGGGCCAGCCTGACATGAAGTGGTGGCCCATTCCAGTTTGGGGGCTACAACTATAAAGGCATGATCTCCTCCACACTTTAGTCTTCATTTAGGGACCATCACAAGCAACTCCTCAGTGGCCTTGATGGAATAAATAATTGTAAAAGGTCAGAGAGGTAAGGGGGAGATGGGCCATTTACTACTTAATAAGCAAACAATAAAACTCTTAAAATGGATCCTAAAATGAACAGGAAGCCAGTGCAGGGTGGCCATCACAGGAAAAAATGTGTTCCCGTTACAAGATGAGCTGCAGCATTTTGGACGAACTGTAAACGTGAGATAATACAGTGGTGTGAAAAACTATTTGCCCCCTTCCTGATTTCTTATTCTTTTGCATGTTTGTCACACAAAATGTTTCTGATCATCAAACACATGTAACCATTAGTCAAATATAACATAAGTAAACACAAAATGCAGTTTTTAAATGATGGTTTTTATTATTTAGGGAGAAAAAAAATCCAAACCTACATGGCCCTGTGTGAAAAAGTAATTGCCCCCTTGTTAAAAAATAACCTAACTGTGGTGTATCACACCTGAGTTCAATTTCCGTAGCCACCCCCAGGCCTGATTACTGCCACACCTGTTTCAATCAAGAAATCACTAAAATAGGAGCTGCCTGACACAGAGAAGAAGACCAAAAGCACCTCAAAAGCTAGACATCATGCCAAGATCCAAAGAAATTCAGGAACAAATGAGAACAGAAGTAATTGAGATCTATCAGTCTGGTAAAGGTTATAAAGCCATTTCTAAAGCGTTGGGACTCCAGCGAACCACAGTGAGAGCCATTATCCACAAATGGCAAAAACATGGAACAGTGGTGAACCTTCCCAGGAGTGGTCGGCTGACCAAAATTACCCCAAGAGCACAGAGACGACTCATCCGAGAGGTCACAAAAGACCCCAGGACAACGTCTAAAGAACTGCAGGCCTCACTTGCCTCAATTAAGGTCAGTGTTCACGACTCCACCATAAGAAAGAGACTGGGCAAAAATGGCCTGCATGGCAGATTTCCAAGACGCAAACCACTGTTAAGCAAAAAGAACATTAGGGCTCGTCTCAATTTTGCTAAGAAACATCTCAATGATTGCCAAGACTTTTGGGAAAATACCTTGTGGACTGATGAGACAAAAGTTGAACTTTCTGGAAGGCAAATGTCCCGTTACATCTGGCGTAAAAGGAACACAGCATTTCAGAAAAAGAACATCATACCAACAGTAAAATATGGTGGTGGTAGTGTGATGGTCTGGGGTTGTTTTGCTGCTTCAGGACCTGGAAGGCTTGCTGTGATAGACGGAACCATGAATTTTACGGTCTACCAAAAAATCCTGAAGGAGAATGTCCGGCCATCTGTTCGTCAACTCAAGCTGAAGCGATCTTGGGTGCTGCAACAGAACAATGACCCAAAACACACCAGCAAATCCACCTCTGAATGGCTGAAGAAAAACAAAATGAAGACTTTGGAATGGCCTAGTCAAAGTCCTGACCTGAATCCAATTGAGATGCTATGGCATGACCTTAAAAAGGCGGTTCATGCTAGAAAACCCTCAAATAAAGCTGAATTACAACAATTCTGCAAAGATGAGTGGGCCAAAATTCCTCCATAGCGCTGTAAAAGACTCATTGCAAGTTATCGCAAACGCTTGATTGCAGTTATTGCTGCTAAGGGTGGCCCAACCAGTTATTAGGTTCAGGGGGCAATTACTTTTTCACACAGGGCCATGTAGGTTTGGATTTTTTTTTCTCCCTAAATAATAAAAACCATCATTTAAAAACTGCATTTTGTGTTTACTTGTGTTATATTTGACTAATGGTTAAATGTGTTTGATGATCAGAAACATTTTGTGTGACAAACATGCAAAAGAATAAGAAATCAGGAAGGGGGCAAATAGTTTTTCACACCACTGTAGTCCGACATAATATGCCTTACAGTAGTCAAGTCATAATTACATAAAAGCTTGTATAACTCTTTCCAAATCGTGAAATGATAAGAAGGGTGTGAGGGACGGCAGGTGTTCTTACCCGGTCGGGACACACTTGAGGTAGAAGAACATTGGACGATAGCTTACACAGGACTTTGTGTCCCCCCAGAATGCTAGATGGCAGCAAAGTTAGACTTGGATCCCCACATGGGTGCCCACAAGGCATGCTGAGTATTCTAGTCCCATGGGGGCCGCCAAAAGGGAGCTGCAGGATTTGGGACTCCCAAATTCGCAGGGCTCCAACCTCACCCAGAAGTACTTCAGATCCACAGCTTCATATCACTGGAAGCATTCCTGGGGATTGGATAAAAGGAGCTGCCTGCCTCACATGGACGAGTCAGAGCCAGGTGGCACTGGGCAAAAGTCAGAGGAGAAGAGAAAGAGGAAGAATTGTATTGACTCATTATGGGTTATTGCTGAAAGGAGGTATGGAAAGTTGCTTGGTGGAATGAATATAATTTATTTTATTCATATATTGTGGGTTATGTTGCTGTGTCTGTGGTTTGGGGCTCTCTGGCGTCCCCTTGAGGTTGCAAGGGTTTAACTTTAGATAAAAGCCTCAGTTGAAAGAAACTAGTTTTAATTACGGAGTTTATCTGTTTATCTAATTCGTAAAATCAGTACACATTATTACACCCAGATTTGTACAGTGTATCTTACATAACGTTTCAGGGAGCTCAATACTATAACTGACTGCACTAAATACAGGAGACCCTGTGGTTAATAGTAATCCAGAAACAAGGATGCAATTCTCAGCTTGTTCTTTATTTATGTGGAGTTTGTATGTTCTTGCTGTGTCTTGATGCCTTGTGTAAACAGAAAGACAATGTCAAAGAGTTTGGGGTATCACCAAGGTTAACCCTGTTTAATGGTTCCACCAAATGAAAATAACGCAGAATAAACATTCTCAATCATGGTTCACATTTCTCCTGGATTGTCATTAAGTGGAAGCTCTGTCTGACAAATGCAGATCCCAAAATGAATGGCTGGTACAGTGGTACCTCGGTATACATCCTTAATCTGTTCCAGATCCTTTGACTTATACCAAACAGGACGTATACCAAACTAATTTTTCCCATAAGAAATAAAGAGAAAATGATTAATCCGTTCCCATGAAAAAAATCCTATTGTTATTGGCATATTATACATTGATGGGGTTATATAAAATAAACACTGCTTAATACTAAAATACATAAATACAAAAGCAATTAGATGAAATAAATTACTTTTTAATAACGTCTTTGTTTTTCACAATCGTAGATACCGTCATTCTCGGCATATGGTATGCAGCAACCAAGTCCCAGATACACATGCTACCTTCATACTTTTCAACAATCAATTCAAATTTATGCAAAAAAACACAAAATCACGTGAAAATTCACAGAGAGTTATAGCGCGTGCTGGCTCTCGTGGGCAGTCGTGGCTTTGTCTCGAGAGAGGTAAACAAGGGTAGCACGCAGTGTTCTTGCACACGAGTCATATTCCAAACTAAGGTCGTATACCAAGCAAAATGTTTCACGTCCAAACAGGACGTATGACAAGCTGGACTTATTCCAAAGCGGACGTATACCAAGGTACCACTGTATATACTGTAAGGGATGGCCGACAGCTCAACCTGGCTGGGACGCCCATGAAATGGAAGGATGACGGAAGGCAGCTTCTTTAGGGCATTGCCTCCCCAAGAACACCAGACAGCAGCTCCCCTGGGTTGCTGCAGTGCTGCCAGAGGGTGCTGCAAGGACTGAGGAGCCCTATGGCATGGGGTTTCCGCCTCACACAGAAGTGCTTACAGACCATGTGATCAGAAGAACAGAAGCACTTCCTGGGTGGAAAACATAAAAGGAGGTGCCTGCCTCACAGAGAGGAGCCAGAGTCGGGAGGAGGCAGCGACCGAGAGAAGA
>JANRMT010062841.1:15326414-15348873 GCA_026402145.1 Polypterus bichir lapradei
TTGTGGTCCCCGGCCGGGACGCCCAGGAGGACGTGAGGAGGGCTTGTGCCTCCTCCGGACCGCGACGGGGTGTCCGTCCTGGTTCTGTTGGGGGCCACGGGTCGAGGGCATGGAAGCCCTACCCTGTAGGGGCCCGTGGTCACCGCCAGGCGGCGCCCCGATGCCGGTTTAACCCATGTGGTCCTTGGCCGGGGCTGGAGCCCGGTCGGGACGCCTTGGAGGACCGGAGGAGGGCGTGTGCCTCCTCCAGACCGAGTGGGGGCGTCCGTCCTGGTTATGCAGGGGGCCTCGGGTACAGGGCTTGGAAGCCCAGCCCTGTAGGGACCCGTGGCCACCGCCAGGCGGCGCCCCAGTGCCTAATTATCCCAGGAGCCCGGCACTTCCGCCACACCAGGAAGTGCCGGGGGGAAGACGACAGGGGACACACGGACAGCTTCCGGGTGCGCAGCCGGCACTTCCGCCACACAGGGGTGTGGCCAACATTAAGTGCCGGGAAGCAGCTGGAGTCCATCCGGGTTCCCATAAAAGGGGCCGCCTCTCTCCAGTCAGGAGGTGGAAGTCAGGAGGAAGCAGACTGAACTGGAGAGAGAGGACGGGAGGCGGCCAGGAAGGCACAGAGACTGTGGGCCCTGGACATTGGGGAAATCGGTGCTGAAGGCACTGGGGTTCGTGAGTGCACGTGACGTGGACATTTGTAAATATTGTGTATAGGGTGAATAAACAGTGTGTTGGGTGCAAAAATGTCGTCCGTCTGTCTGTGCCGGGGCCAGCGTTCACAATATATATATATATATATATATATATACAAATATAAATTAGACACACATACAATCCCCCCCCCCCCCCAGTCCAGTTTATATTAACTTTGATTTAAGTCTCTATTCGCACGGCCTGGGAAGTCTGCAATAAATCCAGTGATCAAGTCAGATATGTTCCGCTGACTCGTATACTGTATCTATATGTAACAGAAGCGATCTCACCGGCCTGGCGACGATTCCTTTGTTGAAAGATGAAGTCCGCCTCCCCCCGGTGTCTCGGCGTTAGCGTCCGTCCATGGCCGACCCCCGCACCATAAAAGTAAAGTAAAGCCGTGTGCTCCGAAGATCCTTCTTGGTTAGCCGGCACTCCTTTTCTGTGCAGCACCCAACCGTCTTATTTGCTTTACCGCTAGCTTCTTGTTTTACATTCACCTTCCCGGCTCCTTCTTAAAAAATTGTTCTTCTCACTATCCTCCTTAAAATACGCGCCTCCTTGCCTTTTAAAATCAGTTCCCCTTACGTCACATCAAAGCACGTTTTGGCAAGGACCCACAGGCGTGGTTTGGCCCCCCATTCCCCTTAAAGAGATATCCCACAGACAGTTATTCCCTTGGACATAAACTTCTAAAAGGAGCAAGTGACAGAAACAGTTAAAAGCACACAAAAAAATATGTGACAACCGTTACAATAGGGATGGCTGGGTGGTACTAAAGGTGCTGGAGAAATCAAAACACGTCATCCTCACAGTGCTGCCAGTGAGAATAAGCCTTGTGGAGATGACAGATGATTGCATCTTCCACTCCAGTCTTTGTCTGATACGCAGACTGCAGTGGGTCCAGGTGGTCTACCACAAGGGGACTCATATAGTCCAGGACCAGCCTCTCAAAGGTCTTCATGATGTGTGACGTCAGTGCCACTGTCTGTAGTCATCAGGTGAAGTGGTGCCTGCCTTCTTTTGAACAGGAACAATGCCGGATGTTTTCCACAGCAGCGTCACTTTCTGGAGCCTTAGTGACAGACTGAACAGGTGACAGAGGACACCACAAAGCTGGTCAGCACAGACCTTAAGAACTTGAGGATCGACACCATTTCATACTAAAAGAGTCATTTTTCTGCTGATCAATGTCAAAAGAGGCACATTAAATCAGCTCTAAGTCAAAGTTGTAAAAGAATAAAATGTAAAAGCCTCCAAGGGGGTGATTACTTTTTGTAGGCAATGGAAGACTTTATACTATAAATTCATTTATAGCATCAATTCAGTAAAACTAACAACACATGCACTAAAAGCCACATTTGGTTCTGTAAACATTTGTCCGTTACCACTTCTACATTTTATTTACTGTCTTCAGTGATTTCATGAATGATGATAAAGTAAGAGACAAGAAAGGCAGAGTGAATTCTTTGTTATTCGGGGTGTTGTCTGATAATGAATATGCTTTCTGATGTAGCACCACCAAGTCACGAGGCACACAAATGTCATCTGGGATTCTAATAAGTTTGTCAGCCGTCTTCCAGGATTTCAGCAAAAACCAGAAGCAAAACCTCCTATAATTCATTGTTTCTTTCCAACAAAGTCACATCCAAGTGACTAAAAAAGAAAACATGCTGTGCACATGTAGACATGCTGAATGTCCTCGGAGCGCAATATCACAGCAAACCTCATGTGACTCCCTGCGTTTCATTCCTGGAGGTGCCAAGAGACCACATGAAAGTTGGTCAAAGCCTTGAATAACTTTGACGGGTTTATACGGAGTTCTTTAACACACCATGCAACTCTCAAGGAACAGAGATCTCCAGGCTTTTATGTTGTTTGATGGAGGTCTCGGGAGGCTCCTGATGAGGGTCCTTCTGAGAATCAGTCATATGACGGTTTAAAACAAATAACCCAAAAGAAAACAAAAACAGCATACATTTGCAGGCTGAAAACAACAGATAATACAACTTCTCTCCACGCAGAAAAAAAATGTTTTCATTGAAGCTGAATTTAGCGCTCCATAGTCATTATAATTAAATGGATATTTTTCAGATTAATTCTAATGTTTCACTTCTTCTCTCACCTCATAATAAAGCCTTTGGGTTTGATTTCCCTCTGTCCGCATATAAGAATCATAACTGCTCAGTCAAACTCAGGGTCCATCCTGGCAGCATTGAGTCACTTGCATGAGCCAGCCCTGGGTGTCAGGGGATATGGGATGTCATTCTGCATGTCACCAGACACAATACAATACAATGTATTTTTCTATAGCCCAAAATCACACAAGAAGTACCGCAATGGGCTTTAACAGGCCCTGCCTCCTGACAGCCCCCCAAACCTTGACTCTCTAAGGAGACAAGAAAAACTCCCAAAAAAACCTTTGTAGGGAAAAAATGGAAGAAACCTCAGGAAAGGCAGTTCAAAGAGCGACCCCTTTCCACGTAGGTTGGGCATGCAGTGGGTGTTAAAAAGAAGTCGGTCAATACGGTGAACAGAACAGAAGTAATCCTCAATACAGTATAAAAATAAAAATATTACAAGTATGGAGCAGAATTTAACAGTAGATAATATGATTTGGATTTGTTTAGAGTCCTGGAGACCTCAGACATCAAGCTGCCTCCCCCTATTGGCCATTCCACAGCTGAGACAGCCAATCCGATGAAACACAAACACATGGAACTTACTGACATTTAAAAGTGAAGTGTACATTCAATCAAATAACAGCAAAAGTAGACATATAAGACGATTAATCATCCATAATTAACACAAGCAAAATAAAACCACACATATGCTGTACAACAAACAAAACAGGGAAATCATTTCTACAGCATTAATGACATTTTTAAAATTGGAATTAAAGTGAGAAATGACTACCTCACAATCAAAAACCCCATATCAGATGTTTGAAGGGCTAAATAATCTCAAAAAGCCATTCAAAAATCAAAGCAAAAGAGAATTATAATGTTATATATTTTGGATTTTTGTTTCCCATCACTAAGATGTGTGTCCCCAGAAGTTTTGAACACAGATAATTGCAGTGATGGGGCTTAAAGGTCCCCCAATTCAATGTGCTATCATCAGATAAACAAATCTTGTTTTGGGCCTCCTTAAAGAATATTTATTTTTTTGATTAGCTATGTTCATAAAATCAGAATTTTTGCTTCTTGTTTTGATTTTCATCCCCTTTTTTCTGTTTTCCATTGAATTTCTTAGTTTCCCTTTTAAAACATGTTGGGTGGTCAGACTGCCTGGGGAGAGGCCAAGTCTAGGCAGGCTATGAAGTCCTGGCCTGGCTTGTGGAGCCTTGAGAAGGTGTCCTAATAAACAACATTTATTTCTAGAGCACATTTTCATACAAAGGATGTCGCTCGTAGTGCTTTACAACATGTCCAAGAAGTAGCTGCATGAAAAGAAAAAAGAAATTACATTTAGATAAGAATAATAATGAATACCATATTTATGCGTGTACCACACTCACATTTGTTCCTGAAAATTATCATTAGAAAATCAGGTGCACATTATAAACGAGGAAATGTAATTCTGTAATGTTTACTTCTTCTGCTTGGACTCGCTCGCTCGCTTACTCGCACACTCGCGCTCTCTTTCGCTTGCGCACTTGCTCTCTCTCTCTCTCTCTCTCGCTTGCTTGCACTCTCGTGCACTCACGCTCTCTCTCTCTCACTTGCTTGTGCTCTCTCTCTCGCTTGCTTGTGCTCTCGCACTCTCTCTCTCTCGCTCGTGCACTCGCTCTCTCTCTCTCTCTCTCGCTTGCTTGCACTCTCGTACTCTCTCTCACTCACTTGCTCGCGCAATCGCGCTCTCTCTCTCTCGCTTGCTTGCGCTCTCCTGCTCTCTCTCAATCGCGCTCTCTCTCTCCCTAAATGCTTCCTATGCAATCACAACGAGCGTTGTATACGGGGCAAAATGATTTTTGCGATTTTCTTTGTAAAAATTAGGGTGCGCGTCTTACATGAGGGCACGTGGTACACGAGTAAAAACAGTAAATCATATCAGAAGATAAATAAATAATAGACACTTAAAAATGATAGCTATATAATTATGAGAAGTATATTCGTTAAATATAGAAGTTTTTTACGTCTCTAAATGCCAATCTGATGATAAGGTCAGATGTCCAGGGTGCAATGGAAAAATAAGAAAAAACTCCAGTCAAGCTAGACAGAACAAAAAAAAACAAAATGGGCAAATGTCCTTGACCAAAAGACCACCCTGCTCCCACTGGGCATTCTACCAAACTTAAGAGGTGAGACACAAAAATAATCGGATTGGTAAAAAATATATATTTATTGATGAATTACAGCATTCTAAACATTGTCACCTTCTATATACTCCCCCTCCCAATCTCTACAATGCTCTTCCATTGATTGAAACAGTGCTGAAAGTCTTCTTGCTGGAGGCTCTTCAACAGGCTTGCCGTTTCTGTCTTCACTTCATCCATTGAAGAAAAATGCGTTCCCTTCAGGTCACTTTTGATTTTCGGGAACAAGTAAAAATCACAGGGATCTAAATCGGGCGAAAAGGGAGGATGATCGACGACAGGAATGTTTTGTCAGTCAAAACCTGCTTTACGGAAAAAGCAGTACGATCATTTTAAAACAATCTGATTCACCGTTTTGATGTTTTCATCTGTCCGAGACGATCGTGGGTGACCTGGGCATTGAACGTCTTCCACATTTTCTAATCCTTCCTTGAAACGTTTGTGCCAATCAAAAACTATCACCGTACATTGTTTTTATCATTCCATAAGTTTCTGTGGCTGTTTTTGTTCAATTTTGCAAGAAATTTGATGTTGATTCGCTATTCGATTTTTTCATCCGACATTATTGCAGCATCTCATGTAGCAATTGCTGTGCAAATACTGACTGGACTGTTCACAGGGTATACCTAGCCAGTCGACGGTTTGAGAGGGGGTGTACGAGGGGATATAGTTTTATGATTCACGTTCGGCCGACCTCCAGACGGTTTTCCAGGAGAGCCCCAAGCTCGGTCCAGTTATTTTTGTGTCTCACCTCATAAATATTCTTAAGTAGCTCTTTACTGTTTTTTGTTTTTTTAGGCTTCGTCTTAGAGGATTCGACTCAGCAGGTCCTGTCACAAGTTGAGGAATCCTCTTTCATTCAGTCATCACAGGCAGCTAAACAAGACTTTGATCAGGTAGTGGTAGCGGAGAACGACACCGTGGAAGAACCGGAAAAGAGAAGAGAAAAAAAGTAAGGATCAATGTAGACTGCAGATTCATTGATGAGAATGATAATAAAAATGCATCTGTAAGAGCCATTTTCCTAGTTCTATAAGATTCATGAATATTTTACTAGATGACAATGCATAATCTATGGGAAGTTCCTATAACCCCCGTAAATAGAATTGTATTGGTTTATTCCTGCCATTTCTAACAGCTTTGAGTAAACAGTATTCTTCAGTTAGTGACAGCCTTGCCATGAGTAAGGTATGGAAGGCATAAGGTTTTAAACTGTACCAACCGGCCTACGGGCCTTTTGAGTATGAAGTAACTCGTAAAATAGCACTTATTTAAGTGTTGAACCGTATGCTTAAGGTATACAGAAGAAGAAATTAAGAACCTTTAAGTATAGAAAGAAGAAGTAAAGAACTTTTAAGTATAGAAATAACTAAAGTTTCTCAAGAAAAGCTAAGTTTATAGAAGATACATTTTTTCTTTTTTTTGCCTTTTATTCTACGTGTGTAACTATTTTTTCTTTTATTATTGTGTGGATTATTTGCTTTTTACTTTCACTAAATATTTTAAAAACAAACTTTTGGACTTTGAGATTTCTTTCGGCACACGTTTACCCGTGCTTAACAACGCCTTACGCCTCGACATCTACAGCATCTGCAGGCTATTAAGATTCCCTCTTTGCTCAAAGATAGAGAGAACTTTATTTGTCCCCAGGTGGAAATGTGGCTTTTTACAGAAGCTTTTTAAATAAATAAATACATAAACAGGTAGACAAATAAAAAAATACAAACACACACACACTTTAGTCTGAACACACACCAGAATGACAATAAACCAAGAAGAAAACTTCTGACTTGGCACTCTCAGTCCCAGTGAGGTACTATACAGACATATTGCTGTGGGTATACTGTAAAGGAGCCCCCCTGTAATGTTTCTTGACACACTACTGCTGAATAGTTAATTTAGCTGACAGTCCTCATTGTTTGTGTAGCTTTGTTCATAATGGCACTCAGTTTGGTTTCCATTCTCTTCTTTACTATGACCTTCGGGGGTCCAGAGTGTGTCCAACAACTGAGCCTGCCCTTTTAATTAGCTTGTTGATTCGGTGGGCCTCTCTTGAAGTGATGTTACCAGTGCAGCACAACACAGTGTAAAAAATTGCACTGACCATCAGAAGAGTTGTAGAAGATATGAAGGATGTCACTTCCCACATTAAAACAACGCAGTCTCCTAAGCAAAAAGAGCCTGCTCTTCCCTTTCTAATATAGTTTCTCTGTGCTGAGACCAGTCCAACCTGCCACTAATGTGGACCCCAAGTACTTGCAGGAGTGGTCCACCTTTACATCCACTCCTGGAATAGTGACCAGACATAGAAGTTCTTTGGCACTGCAAATGTCAGGAAACCAGTTCATTGGTTTTGCTGTTGTTAAGATGTAGACAATTCTCTTTGCAAAAAAGTTCTCCCCCTGACTCCTCTCCTCTGTCTCATCCCCCTAATCGTTGCACCTCATAAGTGCAAGATCACCTGAGAATTTCTGCAAGTGACCTGACCTGCTGTTATATTTATAGTCAGAGGTGTGCAGAGAGAAGAGAGATAGTGACATGCAGGTTAGGTGCATTGGCGATTCTAAATTGTCCCTAGTGTGTGGTTGGTGTGTGTGTGCGTGTGCCCTGCGGTGGGCTGGCACCCTGCCTGGGGTTTGTTTCCTGCCTTGCGCCCTGTGTTGGCTGGGATTGGCTCCAGCAGACCCCCGTGACCCTGTAGTTAGGATATAGTGGGTTGGATAATGGATGGATGGATGGACAGGAAACACAAACTATAGATAGTAAATTACCCAGGACACCACAGGCTCATCTGTTTGCATATCTCTGAGTTTACCCCTTAACAGGAATGGCTGGATGGTATTGAAGGCACCCGAGAAATCAAAACACAGAATCCTCACAGTGTGGCCAGTTTTGTCCAGGTGAGAAAAAGCCTTGAGGAGCAGACTGATGATTGCATCCTTGTGATGGTACGGGTTCCACTCCATGCTCCTCTTCCAGATTTGGGAGACTCTTGAACCCGACACCATCGATAATGTAACCGAATGGGCTGACAGATGTATACAAAACATGCTAAGCAATAGGATGGTGCAAAATGCAAAAGTGCTTTTAATAAACAAAAAAAAAGTAAAAATCAAAACAGTGTCCAAAGTGCAGATCTTCAAGTTCAGAAATTTTCCATAAAAACAATGAAAAATCCAAATGTTTAAAAACAGGTGAAAAACAAGAATGAAAACCAGCAGACAGTCATTGGGTCATACGAGCTGAGCCCAACTCCTTCCAAGTCTTCCAGCTTCCAGAGACTTCAGCAGCCATGGTCCTCTCAATCCTGACCCCTGTCGGCGTCTGCCAGACCACTGTGGGTCAGTTGACCTCTCATCATCCTTCATGCCCACGTCCCTCGGGTCACTGGAGAGGATGCCCCTTTGATTGCACCTACTCCTCAGCACAATCAGTAGGTACGATCCATCCCTAGAGTGCCGATCCCTCACTCCATCACGGGACCCCTGACCGAGATGCCTTCTCTCTTTCTCTAGTAGGTTGGCTTGTCCTCTTTCTCTGCCCCAATACCGCACTCTCGTTTTGCAAGCCTTTCTCTCTCGCTCTCTCTCTCTCTCTTTTGTTTCTTTTTCCCCTTTCGTCCTTTTTTCTTTTCCTGTGCCGGCCCGTACTTATACGGCTCGTAGGTTGCAGCATCTCAATCATGCACCGCAGAAGGCCGAGGAAGCAATTGTAAATGATAGCACCTTCACATGCAAGTGCGTGTCGCCCCAATTACCTCATCAACTCCCCGTGGTTGCGCAAGCTTGCCCAGGGAGACTGACATGAGCAAATGTATTATTTATTAAAAACTGTCCATTCGGTCAGAGCCATGAGGACACTATATCACAATCCTCCACTCCAATCTTTGTCTGATAGGCAAACTGCAGTGGGTCCAGGTGGTCAACCACAAGAGGACTTATATAGTCCTCTCAAAGGTCTTCATGATGTGAGATGTCAGTCCCACTGCTCTGTAGTCATCAGGTGAAGAGGTGCCTGCCTTCTTTGGAACAAGAATAATGCAGGATGTTTTCCACAGTGGCAATTTCTGGAGCCTTAGGGACCGACTGAACAGGTGACAGAGGACACCACACCACAATACAATATAATACAATACAATACAGTTTATTTTTGTATAGCCCAAAATCACACAAGAAGTACCGCAATGGGCTTTTACAGGCCCTGCCTCTTGACAGCCCCCCCAGCCTTAACTCTCTGAGAAGACAAGGAAAAACTCCCAAAAAAACCTTGTAGGGAAAAAAAGAAGAAACCTTGGGAAAGGCAATTCAAAGAGAGACCCCTTTCTAAGGAAGGGTGGGCATGCAGTGGGTGCCAAAAAGAAAGCAATCAATACAATACAATACACAGAACAGAACACAAGTAATCCTCAATACAATAAAACAGTGCAATAGAAATACTACAAGTACAGAGCAGAATTTAACAGTAGATAATTTGGATTTGTTTAGAATTCTGGAGACCAAGCTGTATCCCCCATTTGGCCATTCCACAGCTGAAACAGCCAATTCGATGAAAGAACTTCTCTACCTAACGATTCCTGTGATCCTCCATCAGAGATGACTTTACCTTAGGCTGGCAAAACAACTTGGCAGGTGGGCTGTGGCACAAGGAAAAACTCCCAAAAAACCTTGTAGGGAAAATGGAAGAAACCTTGGGAAAGGCAATTCAAAGAGAGACCCCTTTCCAGGTAGGTTGGGCGTGCAGTGGGTGTCAAAAGAAGGGGGTCAATACAATACAATACACAGAACAGAACGAATCCTCAATACAGCATAAAAATATAAATTTTAGAAGTACGGAGCAGAATTTAACAGTAGATTATATCATAAAATAAAATTTGCATATTTTTTAGAGTCCTGAAGACCTCATCCATCAAGCTGCCTCCCCCATTTGGCCATTCCACATCTAAAACAGTGTTGGGCCAGCCAATCCAATGAAAGGACCCCTCTTTCCCATGATTCCTGCGATCCTCCATCAGGGATGACTTTACCATAGGCAGGCAAACAACTTGGCAGGTGGGCCGTGGCACCAAGTGCCACATTTGAGTACCGGGAAGAGAAACAGAATAGGTGAGGGTTAGTATTCAATTATAACTATCATGTTACTTATGTTTTAGTGCTAATGACTAACAACAGATATTCAGTTTGTACAGCTAATCAGCAGCTCTAGTCAGGGTGTGCTAAACTGAAGTAGTGATTCTTCAGCCGGGATGTAAAGACTGAGACCAAAGGGGCATCTCTTATAGAAGCAGGAAGACCATTCCACAGTTTAGGGGCCCTGTAACTAAAAGCTCGACCTCCCACTGTTATTTTATTAATCCTTGAAATCATAAGCAGACTGGCATCTTGAGATCTTGAGACCACAAGGTTGGACAGCACAGAACTTAGGAACTCAAGGACTGACTCCATCTGGTCCCAAAGCTTTTTCTCTGTAGCTTCCTCAGTTGTCACTTTACTTGGTCTTCAGATATGGACAGTCCACACTGATGATCAGAGATTGACTCGTCATTGACCATTCAGGTATGGATAGTGCAGGGTGTACTGGTATTTGGAAAGAAGGTGGCGGTGGGGAGGGAAAATTTATTACAAAATTGGTTCAGGGCATTAAGCTTTGTCCACATCCCATTCTAGCACCTGAGCCCCTGGTGGCTTGTAATGCAGTCAAATCAAAGCAAGAATGGAAAATAAACAAGACAATTAAAAAAGTATCAAATGTAAATATTCTTACCTTTTTATAGCAACTCAGTATAATGAAAATGCTGAAACAAGACTCCTCAAAATTAGACATCCAGGCGTTTTCTTTGCCTGCTTTTCCCAGGTCAGTGTTCAAGTCAAGCATTGCAGACATGTCAACTGAATGCCATAATGACATTTCATCTTTGTCCTTCATCTTCTTTAGCTATCCTGACAGAAGGCACACTAGCAAACAAAAAAAAACGTTAAAGAGACTGCATGGGTGCAAGTGAGCCAACCATGCTACCCACTTTCATATTTAGAAGGAGGTAACCAGATGAGCACAGTGACTGTTTGCCTTTTTATATTCTTCAAAACACTTGAGATGAACTGTCAGTTTAAAAAGGAGGAAGAAGTGGAGAAAATGTGACTGAGACGTGAAAGTTCTTTTTAAGTAAACTGCAGGTGTTAGAACGGCAGAAACATTTCACAGCACAAATCTTTTCCTCTTCATCTTTGGCACACAACATGAAAGATAACCACTTTCATGTGCTGAAAGAATTCTCGGCTGCCTCGGCTCACAGGGAGCTTATTGAGGATGGGTAATCCAATGGCAAGATACTTTTCTCAGAGGGAACGTAGCCCAAGAAAACTCTAAATAATTAAGGTATTTAGAATACAAATGACATGTGTAAATAATTGGGTGGCAGGGTGGCACAGTGGTAGTGCTGCCGCCTCGCAGTAAGGAGTCCAGGGTTCCTATCCCGGGTACCCCCTGTTTGGAGTTTGCATGTTCTTCCCCGCATCTGTGTTGGTTTCCTCTGGGTGCTTCGGTTTCCTCCCACCATCCAAGGGAACTGATTACGTTAAATTGGCGTCTCTGTGTGTGTGTGTTTACCCTGTGATGGACTGGCACCCTATCTAGCGGTTGTTCCTGCTTTGTGCCCTCTGCTAGCCGGGATAGGCTCCAGCCCCCATACCCCATGACCCTTTTGTGTGTTAAATGGGATAGAAAATGACATAACATGTGAAAATAATTAGTTCAGTATATAGTGCCCTCCATTGACTACAGGCTGAGACTACTTGCTACCCCTGCCTTTGTGAAGTGACACACAGAGAGTGGCAACTTTGCAATACAAGGTCTTAATCTACCCGGAACACATGCTGATATTGTAGCATTCTCAGGATGGAGAGGGCGGACAGTTGGCTGGGGTTACCAGAACTGTAGCTTTGTCTGTTAAAACTGACTGTGGACCCCAAACCCCCAAAGCAAGAAGTTTATTTTCTCCAGGAATGCGTAAGTTTTGTTTTCCTCTCCTCTAATGCCAACTGGTCATAACTTAATTACAATATCAATGGACCTACTGTATATAGGGTGGTCCAGATCTAATTATGCAATTTTCATTACGCTATAACTT
The DNA here is from genome assembly GCA_026402145.1 of Polypterus bichir lapradei. Taxonomy (NCBI): domain Eukaryota; kingdom Metazoa; phylum Chordata; class Cladistia; order Polypteriformes; family Polypteridae; genus Polypterus; species Polypterus bichir. The sequence continues at coordinate 15,338,546 of JANRMT010062841.1, forward strand.
ATTAAGTTTATTACATAGAAAATCACCCGAAAAATCCTGGACCATCGAGAAGTGTGCGAGCTGACGACATGAAGAATCGTCTTCGCGCCGAACTGGAATCCTCCCCGCATAAATCAAATTCATCCAGACGATCTGGATCTGCATAATTAGATTTGGACCACCCTGCATATTGTCATATATGTGCGCTTGAGGGACAACTTCAAGGTTCATATAAATGTAATTACACTCCCAACCAGGGGAGTGCACTGTCACCTAATGTCTCTTCTCTTTCTCACCCTGCAGAAGCTGTGATTGGCAGTCTCTGATGATGTTACTCCTAGTTCCTGACCATCTGAACTCGCCTCTTCCTAGCTCAATTTAAGGGCCCACTCATGTGACCAGTTTTGAAATGCCAATTAATCTCACATACTTAAAGCCTGCAAGATCCGATTCAAGGTTAGGTTAGGGTAGAGAATATCCCATCAACAAGCAAAGCAACCAACTATGGATGAGACCCAGGTTCGGTTTAAAGTCCCAATCATGGAAAAAACAAGGAACAATTTACAACGCTCAGTTAGTCTAACATGCAAAACTCTGGAAGTGTGGAAGGAAAATCAGAGCATCTGAACAAGCATGGAGAGAACATGAAAACTCCAACCTGAGAACAACCAGGTACAGGATTTGAATTAATGAAGATGGGACACCCTGGATGAGGCACTAACTCAGTTCAAGGGTCCACTCACACATACAACAAATTTAGAGTTGAAAATTTACCTAACATACTAAAGTCTGCTTAATGCAGTTGAGGTTTGTGACCTTGTGATCATCTGAACTAAGAAAGAAAACCAACTCTGAATGGGGCACTCTCCCACTGCATTGCCCACATGCCCATGGGGCCCATTTAGAACTGTCTATCCGATTGAGGGTTTGGTTAGTCCAGAGCCTATCCAAGGAATAAGCAAAGGGACCAACCCACAATTAGATCCTTGTTCAATTTAAGGGCCCACTAACAGGGCCAAGTCAGAATTGCCATTTGGCCTAACATGCAAAGCTTTGGAAGTGTAGGAGGAAAACCAGATGACCCAGAGGAGTGTGGAGAGAACATGAAAACTCCAACCAGAGAACAACCAAGCAAGTGGCTGGAATTTATAAAGACACATCACTCATTCTGATGGGACACCCTGGTGGAGACTCTAGCTCAGGGCCCACTCACATACATTTAGAATTGAAAATTAACATAATGATCTCTGCTAAACACAGTTCAGGGTTGTGAATGGCTGGAGTCTACCATGTGAACAAAGCCAGACCACCATCCCTGTATGGCACACATTCCCACTGCAGGATCCACACGCCTAGGGGGCTGATTTACAAATGCCAATTAACCAAACATACTACTAAAGGTGGATTAGGTTGTGCCATAGACCGTCCCAGCAACAAGCAAAGGAACCAACACAGGATAAGACCCTAGCTCAAGTTAAGGGCCCACTCATGTAGACGTGACCAGTTTTGAATTGCCTGTTAACTACACATAATAAAGCCTGCTTAATCTGGTTGAGGGTTTAGTTAGTCCAGAGCCTATCTAAGGAATAAGCAAAGGGACCAACCCAGGAAAAGTTAGAATTGCCATTTGGCCTAACATGCAAAACTTTGGGAGTGTGGGAGGAAAACCAGAAGAGTGTGGAGAGAACATAAAAACTCCATTCATAGAGAACAACCAAGAAAGGTTGGTCATGAAGACACAGCACTTACTGTGATAGGAGGCTCTGGTTGAGGCACTAGCGCGGTTTAAGGGCCTATCCACAAATGAGACCAATTTAGAGTTGAAAATTAACCTAACTTACCGAAGTCTGCTTAATGCAGCGGAGGGTTGTGACCTTATGATCATCTCAAAAAAGCAAGAAAACCAACCCTGAATGGGGCACTATCCCACTACATTGCCCACATGTCCAGGGGGCCAATTTAAAAATGCCAATTAACTTAACCTACTAAACCTTGATTGGGTTGGGGCAGAGGCTCTCCCAGCAACAAGCAAAGAAACCAACCCAATACCTGCTCATATACATGTGACAAATTTAGAATTGACAATTAACCTAACTTACCAAAGTCTGCTTAGTGCAGTTCAGGATTGTGACCGACTAGAGTCTATCATGTGAACAAAGTAAGAAAACCAACCCTGAAAGGGGGCACTACCCAACTGCATTGCCCACATGCCCAGAGGGCTCATTTACAACTGTCTATTAAACTAACATACTAAACCTTGATTGGGTTGTGCCAAAGACAATCCCAGCAAGCAGCAAAGGAACAAACCAAAACACATAACTCCAGTTCTTAAATCCCTACACTGGTTCCCAGTTAAGTTTAGGGCAGATATCAAAATCCTCCTTTTAACATATAAAGCCTTAAATGGCCAAGGTCTGGCTTACTTATCTGAACTTATCATGACTTACAAACCAGAGCGCACATTAAGATCTCAAGATGCCGGTCTGCTTATGATTCCATGAATTAATAAAATAACAGTGGGAGGTCGAGCTTTTAGTTACAGGGCCCCTAAACTGTGAAATGGTCTGCCTGCTACTATAAGAGATGCCCCTTCGGTCTCAGCTTTTAAATCCCGGCTGAAGACTCACAACTTCAGTTTAGCACACCCTAACTAGAGCTGCTGATTAGCTGTACAGACTGCAGCTCTGTTGTTAGTCATTAGCACTAAAACATAAGTAACAGGATAGTTACACTTTGTTACTAACCCTCACCTATTCTGTTTCTCTTCTCGGTACTCAAATGTGGCACTTGCTGCCACGGCCCACCTGCCAAGTTGTTTTGCCAGCCTAAGGTAAAGTCATCTCTGATGGAGGATCACAGGAATCATTAGGTAGAGAAGTTCTTTCATCGAATTGGCTGTTTCAGCTGTGGAATGGCCAAATGGGGGATACAACTTGGTCTCCAGGATTCTAAACATATCCAAATCACCTACTGTTAAATTCTGCTCTGTACTTGTAGTATTTCTATTGCACTGTTTTATTGTATTGAGGATTACTTGTGTTCTGTTCTGTGTATTGTATTGTATTGATTGCTTTCTTTTTGGCACCCACTGCATGCCCACCCTTCCTTAGAAAGGGGTCTTTTGTTGTCTTCTTAGAGAGGCAAGGCTTGGGGGCTGTCAAGAGGCAGGGCCTGTTAAAGCCCATTGTGGCACATCTTGTGTGATTTTGGGCTACACAAAAATAAATTGTATTGTATTGTATTGTATTGTATGAGACAATCACTACTTTTAGTTCCTGCTCATGCACATGTGACCAATTTAGAACTGCCAATTAACTTCACATCCTAAAGCCTGTTTAGTCCAGGGGGCCGATTTAGAACTGTCTGTTAACCTAATATATTAAAGACTGCTAATCAGGTTCAGGGTTTGGTTAGTCCAGAGCCTATCCTAGCAGCAAGCAAAGGAACAAATCCAGGATAAGACCCTCACTCAAGTTAAGGGCCCACTCATGCACAAGTGACCAACTTCAGACTGCCAATTACTGTAACTCTTTGAGGGCTGAATATTTTTTTCCAGAAAACTCAGTTTTATGAAAAGCACACTAAGCAATGGTTTCACATATAAATCAACATAAAACATCTGTCCCTATGTGCTGTAGCTGATGTTGGCATATGTTTGGCATCTCTGGCTGCAGTGGCTGCGTGGGGGTGCCTCGATGGCCAGCAAGAATGCATGGTAGGGCAGCGGTAGCAGTCGCAGTGTGACACAATATAATTTGTACTTCTTGTCATCATAAGTGGTGGTCCTCCTAGGCGAACGCTGCTAAAGGAGTATCAGCTACACAAACATGTTCAGCACCACGATCAACTGGGGACTGATCAGTTAATGCTGGTACCTCACTTTCATTTTCAATATCCATCTCCTGATCACTTGCATCAAATTCCAAGTCCGACAAGTCAGAGTCCAATTCAGCAATAATACATAAAACATTCATGGAGTATTTAGTCTCTCACCAGATGTCAATGCCATTTTAGAGGTTGTTTGCTCCTTGCTACTCACACAGGGAATCGAGGTTCAATCAACAAAGCTACTTAACTTTCCTAAAAGTTACCGGTTACTAGTTACCGTCCTCTATCCCTGAATTTCAACAAAAGTTGACATCAGCCCGGAAAGATTTAACCTAACCTACTAAAGCCTGTTTAATCCGTTTCGAGGCTGGGATGGGCCAGAGACTATCCCACAAGCAAGGCCAATGAACTGAAACTCACTTAATCCTGTTCATGGTTGTGACCGCCAGTGAAAAAGGCAAAGTACCCACCCTGAGTGGGGTACTAGTCCACTGTCAGGCCCACATGCTAAGGGTTAGGGTTACCAATTAACCTAACACCTTAACCTTAACCTAGTCTTAACATGCATCACAGGAAAATTAATGGATAGAATTATTAAGGATAAGATTGAGCAACACCTGCCAAGTACAGGAGCTATTCTGAACAGTCAGCATGGTTCAGAAAAGGGAGGTCGTGTTTTACTAACATACTGGAATTCTATGAGGAGGCAACAAAAGGATACGATCAAAGTGGAGCAGATGGAATTATTTATCTTGACTTTCAGAAACCCTCTGCCCCCCCCCCCCCCCCCGGGGGGGCGCCATCAAACTAAAAGAAGTGGGAGTACAGGGTTTGGGGTATAGGTGGGTGCAGAATTGGCTCAGACACAGGAAGCAGAGGGCGATGGTATGAGGATCCTCATTAGAACTGGCCGATGTTAAAGAGTGTGACCAGCAGGGGCAGTGTAGGAGCCGCTGCTATTTTTCATATATATAGAAATGATTTAGATAGGAATATTAATAATAAGCTGGTTAAGTTTTCAGATGATACCAAGATAGGTGGATTGGCAGATAATTTGGAATCCGTTATATCATCATAGAAGGACTTGGATAGCATACAGGCTTAGGCAGATTTGTGGAAGATGAAATTTAATGTCAGTAAATGTAAAGTATTACACATAGGAAGTAAAAATGTTAGGTTTGAATACACAATGGGAGGACAGAAAATCGAGAGTACACCTTATGAGAAGGATTTAGGAGTCATAGTGGACTCTAAGCTATCGACTTCCCGACAGTGTGCAGAAGCCATTAAGAAGGCTAACAGAATGTCAGATTATATAGCGCCTTGATGTGTGGAGTACAAGTCACAGGAGGTTCTGCTCAAGCTTTACAACACACTGGTGAGGCCTCATCTGGAGTCCTGTGTGCAGTTTTGGTCTCCAGGCTACAAAAAGAACATAGCAGCACTAGAAAAGGTCCAGAGAAGAACGACTATGCTGATTCAGGGCTACAGGGGATGAGTTATGAGGAATGATTAGAAGAGCTGAGGCTATACAGTTTAAACAAAAGAAGATTAAGAGGTGACATGACTGAAGTGTTTAAAATTATGAAGGGAATCAGTCCAGTGGATTGAGACGGTGACTTTAAAATGAGTTCATCAACACAACGGGGACACAGTTGGAAACTTGTTAAGGATAAATTTCGCACAAACATAAGGAAGTTTTTCTTTTCACAAGGAACGACAGTCACTTGGAATAAACTACCAAGTAGTATGGTAGACAGTAAGACGTTAGGGACTTTCAAAACTCGACTTGATGTTTTTTTGGAAGAAATAAGTGGATAAGACTGGCAAGCTTTGTTGGGTTGAATGGCCTGTTCTCGTCTAGAGTGTTCTAATGTTCTAACACAGCAAAGCTTGGTTGGGTTGGGCCAGAGACTATTCCAGCAGCAAGCTAAGGAACCAACCCGGGAAGAGACCCTCACTCAATTTAAGGACCCACTCACAGAAAAAAAAACAGGGCTAATTTTAAGAACTGTCCATTAGTCTAACATGCAAAACTTTGAGAATGTGGGAGGAAAACCAGAGCAACCAGGCAAGGGATTTGAACTCACGAAGACACAGCACTGGCTCCTCTGCCACCCAGACAATGAACAGTCTATATAAATGACACGCTATTAAATCACATTATAGAGTTATTTGTTAATATGGAGAAAATCACTTTTAATCATTACTAAAAAGAAGTAAAGGGATAAACTTAGCATTCAATTATTTGCTTTTGTCTCGATTCACATTCCTCAGTCAGCATGAAACTCGGTGATTTCCACCATTAGCTGTAAAAGAACATTTCTGGCAATGTTTCAGTCCCTTCTTAAAAGTCACTGCAATTATAACCAAAATGCAGACTTGCTCTAAGCATGGCTTAGATCAGCCTTTTTTTTTTTTTTTGCTATCAAATGAAATTAATTAACATTGGTGTTGCTATTGTGTCGCACAGCTCCTATCGGTGGAAAAAAATCAGCGCCGAGAAGATCATTTTTTGTGATCACTGCATTATTTATTTATTATAATTTTCCTTTTAAAAATCTTATCTGACAAGAATGCCTCACACTATGTATTTCTCATTCACTCGGCCCACACAACCATGTCTAAGTCTCAGCTGGCAGCGATCCAAAGACACTTAAACCCATTAAGGCTATTACTGAAATTATTTTTCTTCTTTTGTGAGCCGGGTAAATTTCACAGTTATCATTGCAAGGGGAAATGAATTGAATGTATCTGTCTGACTGGTTCTTAATTATAGATTTGTCCCCGAGGATGGCTGAATGCTGCACTTTTTGATTATGAACAGAAGGGGGCAGTGCATACTAACGTCTGTGCGGTGTTACTGGAAAGTCTAATGTGGCTTATTTCTGAAGAAAAGCCTTAAAAAAAGAGAATTCAGTTGTAGTGTGGTTTATTTTAGAAGAAAATCCTGCAAAGGGAGAGTGCAGATAGCTACGAGGTGTATGTTACAGTAGCTCTTAAGATGTGAATTTCTGAATAATTAAAATGGTCTCTTAAGAGAACTAAACACGTTTCAATAAAAGATGTATTTCTCACTATTACTTCAAGTGTGCTTTCAAGAAAAATGATGATGATATTACAATTAAACACAAATGATAGCTACTCTTACAGCATAGAGGTTGATCCCACTGCATTTATTACATTTTTATATTGTGAACACAAGCAATCAGACTGATTTTACTTCTGATCTACTTTTAATTTATTGGCAGAGAACATTTTGCAATGACATACTACCTTTAAAGTGAATACATACATGGATTTCTAACATAAACACACTTTTCTTAGAAATGCCTTCTTGAATTAATCTCATTTTATGTTTGAGTTTGCAATGACATCCCACCTTTAAAGTGAATGCATCCAGGTATTTCTTACAGAAACACACTTTTCTTAGAAATGTCGTTAATTAATCTTATTTTACGTTCAACAAATCTTTCATTTTCGAATCAATATGAAAATCAAATCAAATTTTTAATTGTTTCCTACGATAGGCAGGAAAATCTAAGACTGCACATTAGAACAAGAATATAAAAAGATGAGACTTCATATATGATGAGCCCTAATAAGGGCGAAACAAGTGTGGTGTGCTCTTTGTATTATTTGTCAGGTACTGTATCACATATCTATGGTCTGCTTCCTGTAACTGAGAGGGCGTGGCGGATGTTTGCCAAATCGACCAATCGCAAGTGTCATCTGACAGGTAACCCCTAAAATAATCAAACTGTGATTCAGAACTAGGAATGTAATATATATACAAGTACAGGCCAAAAGTTTGGACACACCTCCTCATTCAATGTGTTTTCTTTATTTTCATGACCATTTACAGCACTCCATCACTCTCCTTCTTGGTCAAATAGCCCTTACACAGCCTGGATATATATATATATATATATATATATATATATATATATATATAGTCATATGAAAAAGTTTGGGAACTGCTCTCAGCCTGCATAATAATTTACTCTCCTTTCAACAAAAAAGATAACAGTGGTATGTCTTTCATTTCCTAGGAACATCTGAGTACTGGGGTGTTTTCTGAACAAAGATTTTTAGTGAAGCAGTATTTAGTTGCATGAAATGAAATCAAATGTGAAAAACTGGCTGTGTAAAACTTTGTGTCCCCTTGTCATTTTGCTGATGTGAATGCCTGTCACTGCTCAATGCTGATTACTTGCAACACCAAATTGGTTGGATGAGCTCGTTAAGCCTTGAACTTCATAGACAGGAGTGTCCAATCATGAGAGAAGGTATTTAAGGTGGTCCATTGCAAGTTGTACTTCCCTTTGACTCTCCTCTGAAGAGTGCCAGACAGCATGGGATCCTCAAAGCAACTCTCCAAAGATCTGAAAACAAAGATTGTTGAGTCTCATGGTTTAGGGGAAGGCTACAAAAAGCGATCTCAGAGGTTTAAACTGTCAGTTTGAAGTGTAAGGAATGAAATCAGGAAATGGAAGGCCACAGGCACAGTTGCTGTTAAACCAAACCAGGTCTGGCAGGCCAAGAAAAATACAGGAGCGGCATATGCAGAGGCAGGATTGTGAGAATGGTTACAGACAACCCACAGATCACCTCCAAAGACCTGCAAGAACATCTTGCTGCAGATGGTGTATCTGTACATCGTTCTACAATTCAGCACAATTTGCACAAATAACATCTGTATGGCAGGGTGATGAGAAAGAAGCCCTTTCTGCACTCACACCACAAACAGAGTCGCTTGTTGTATGTAAATGCTCATTTAGACAAGCCAGATTAATTTTGGAACAAAGTGCTTTGGACTGATGAGACAAAAATTTAGTTATTTGGTCATAACAAAACGTACTTTGCATGGCGGAAGAAGAACACCGCATTCCAAGAAAAGTACCTGCTACCTACTGTCAAATTGGTGGAGGTCCCATCATGCTGTGGGGCTGTGTGGCTAGTTCAAGGACTGGGGCTCTTGTTAAAGTCGAGGGCCGGATGAATTCAACCCAATATCAACAAATTCTTCAGGATAATGTTCAGGCATCAGTCACAAAGTTGAAGTTATGCAGGGGTTGGATATTCCAACAAGACAACGACCCAAAACACAGTTTAAAATCTACAAAGGCATTCATGTAGAGGGAGAAGTATAATGTTCTGGAATGGCCGTCACAGTCCCCTGACTTGAATATCATCGAAAATCTATGGGATGATTTGAAGCAGGCTGTCCATGCTCGGCAGCCATCAAATTTAACTGAACTGGAGAGATTTTGTATTGAAGAATGGTCAAAAATACCTCCATCCAGAGTCCAGACACTCATCAAAGGCTATAGGAGGCGTCTAGAGGCTGTTAGATTTGCAAAAGGAGGCTCAACTAAGTATTGATGTCATGTCTCTGTTGGGGTGCCCAGATTTATGCACCTGTCTAATTTTTTTATGATGCATATTGCATATTTTCTTATACTTAACTTAATGTCACTGCTGAAATACTACTGTTTCCATAAGGCATGTCGTATATTAAAAGGAAGTTGCTACTTTGAAAGCTCAGCCAATGAGAAAGAAAAATCCAAAGAATTAAGAGGGGTTCCCAAACTTTTTCATATGACTGTATAAATAGTGGCAGATGGCTGGGAACCCTACCCAGCCAGGACACTGGAAAAGGCCGGGAGAGGCACAATACATCCCTTGAACCACCCTGGTCTGCTTCGGGGCCACGTGATCAGAGCTTAGAAGCTCAAACCTGTTGTGGCCCGTGTCCACGGCCAGGGGGCACCCGGAGAATTATGGAACCCTAGACTGCAGCACTTCCGCCACAACCAGAAGTGCTGGCAAAAGAAATTCCAGGCACACTCGGAGTGCTTCCGGGTGCTCATGCAGCACTTCCGCCACACCAGCAAGTGCCACCAGAAGATGATTGCGAAACACCTGGAGAACATCCGGGGCGTTATAAGATGGGCTGCCTCACTCCATTAGACGAGCTGGAGTCGGAGGAAGAAGACAGAGCTTGTGAGATGAGGAGTGACAGCGACAGAGAAGAAGAAGAAGAAGAAGAAGAAGAAGAAGAAGAAAGAGAAAAAGAAAGGGACTGAGTGTGTAGAGAAGGGCATTGTGAAGTTCTGTATAAGAGGAAAATCATTAAACATGTGTGTTTCTTGGACATCTGGTGTTGGTCTGTCTGTGTTTGGGGCTGAACCTCCACAATATATATTGTTACACACATGCGATTAGGAGGAAGCTAAGTGGACCAAGTGGAGATTAATTATCCACCAGGCCAGGGGGTGGTGGAGTGCACTAAACCTACTTCTGTTATCTCTGCAGGTCAAATATGGGGAAATCAACCTGATTTAACAGCAATGACGCCACTTCCGGTTCCGCTGCCCACGATAATGTCACTTCCGGTTCCGTCGGTCAGAATGTCGTTACTTCCAGTTTCGGCACCAAGAATAATACAACTTCCGGTTCCTGTCTATTGATCACATCATTTCTGCTTTTGGCATTGACAACAGCCATCATCTCACCAC
>JANRMT010062841.1:15349273-15398407 GCA_026402145.1 Polypterus bichir lapradei
TTTTTTTTTTTTTTTTTTAAATTTTTACTATATATATATATATATATGGGTGGCATGGTGGCGCAGTGGTTAGGAGACACGGGTTCACTTCCCGGGTCCTCCCTGCGTGCAGTTTGCATGTTCTCCCCGTGTCTGCGTGGCTTTCCTCTGGGCGCTCCGGTTTCCTCCCACAGTCCAAAGACATGCAGGTTAGGTGGATTGGCGATTCTAAATTGGCCCTGGTGTGTGGGTGTATTTGTGTGTGTCCTGCGGTGGGTTGGCACCCTGCCTGGGATTGGTTTCTGCCTTGTGCCCTGTGTTGGCTGGGATTGGCTCCAGCAGACCCCTGTGACCCTGTGTTCAGATTCAGCGGGTTGGAAAATGGATGGATGGATAATAATATATATACTGTGTATACTGTATATATATATATATATATATATATATATATATATATATATAGATATTAAAAAAAAAAAACTACTTTATGATACATGATTCATTTTCTCCCTTTGTGGATCTCCAGCTGCAAATATATAAACTGTATCACAGACCTTCTTTTCCATGTATTTATACTGTATATATACAGGTAGTCCCCAGGACATTCGACCTACGACATACGAATGGAGCCGCAGCTGTGACGCATACACCTCAGTAACTGCCGCTCTGTTATCTTCAGCCTGGGGATGCTGCAAGCGGTGGCTGGAGGGAGGCTGGAGGGGGGCAATTTCGCTGCCCACGCATTGTAGCGTCCCTCGGGCTGCAAGCGGTTTCACTGCCCGCCCACACCACACACGGCTGCCCCGTTCATTCTCGGTGGGCGGCTGGTAATGCTGCAAGCGGTGACCCGGTTGTGGCTGAACGGAGGCCATTGAGGGTGAACAGGGTGGTGGGGGGTAGCATTGTAGTGTGCATCAAATGGCTGCCTGTTGAATGGGGGCGATTCACAACCCGCCTTTGGCTGCACCGTGTTCATTTTAAATGGGCGGACTCTGCAGGCAGCATACTGTAGTGGAGGTGACTGTGAGGTAGGCTGGTAATCAACCGCCCCTCGCCGCCCCCATTCATTCTCAATAGCAAGCCTGCTTGTACTGTTATGCACATAGCAGGTAGTTGTCTCTTGTCAGTACATCAGACATGTTGATGATGGGTGCCTTCCTGCTGTGATAATGTGTACAGTGCTGTGCAGAAGAACTCATCTTAACCTTTTGTCTTCACCTTTCAACAATGTCTCTGAAAAAACAAATCTGAAGCTGTGTTGGTGATACAGTAAAGAAGAGAAAACCCATCACCATTGCAAATAAAGTAGAAATAGTAAAAAGGTCAGAGAGAGGTGACACTCCATCATTCATTGGTAGATCACTTGGTAAAAGTCGGTCAACAATAGCATTTATTAAATTTATGTACCTGTTCCGACTTACACACAAATTCAACTTAAGTACAAACCTACAGCCCCTATCTCGTACGTAACCTGGGGACTGCCTGAATATATATATATTATATATATATGTATATATATATATAATGTGGATGCCATAACAAAGGTGGACAGCAGTTTCTTGCCTGGACAGGAGTCCACAAGAAAGCTATGGACGGACACGATTGCAAACTTGGTTGGTTGATGATACCTTCCCAACCAGGAGACCATATAGTATATATATATATATATATATATATATATATATATATACAGGATGGCGGCATCCCTCTGGTGGAATTCCCATTGGTACACTCACAGGTCATTTTGGGAGCTGTAGTCCTTATGGTCAATCCTGTTCGGGTACTTGGGTGCCGCCAGGGGCAGCTGCAGCAGAACACGGCTGCTACTTTGGAGGGGCTTTCTCCTGGCAAGGAAGTGCTTTTGACGTGCATTGCTGTGGCAGCGTAGGTACTCCTACCTCTACATCGGGGGTCAGAGTCAGGAGACAGCGAACGACACTTGCGGAGGAGTACTGGAAACGACAGAAGGTGGTTCAATTGTGTATTATTTCTGGTATTGGACTTTTTGAAGCCTTTGGAAAAAGAACCATTTATTAAGCAACCTTTTCTGTTACCCAAAGTTATGTCTTGTGTTTGGGCTCAGGGGTGACCCCTGGCAGTCAAAAGACACACACACACGCACACACAGATATACGAGGGGGAGTCAAGCTAAAGTTAGAAAATGGGATTTATTAGAAAATGGAATGAATCTTCCCAAAACTGATCATGTCATTTCTCAATGTCATCTCACCCTTCTCGATGCACTCGTGCCACCTGCCAAAATAAACAACAAAATAAACAAAACAAAATAAACTGCAGAGGGCTGGAGAAAAAAAAAATCTGCAGGGGTTCTGAGGCCACGAGACCACCAATGGAAAATGGCAGAAAGTGGAGTGCATTATATTACCATTGGAGTCAGTGGAGGTGTACGTTATTTCCAAGCCGAAAAGGAGATAACATTTCAGCTCTTCAGAATTTAGGTGTGCAGGTATTAATATTATCTTCTTCTTCATCATCCGACTGCTCATGTTAGGGGTTGCCACAGTGGATCATCTTCTTCCATAGCTTCCTGTCCTCGTCATCTTGCTCTGTCACACCCATCACCTGCATGTCCTCTTTCACCACATCCATTAACCTTCTCTTAGGCCTTCCTCTTGTCCTCTTGCCTGGCAGCTCTATCCTTAGCACCCTTCTCTCATTATACCCAGCATCTCTTCTCTGCACATGTTCATATTGTAAAAGTATAAAATTAATTAGTTGATTAATTAATCAATCAACCAATCAATCAATTAATTAATATACGGATACAAACACATGACACACAAGAATTGACAATAAGAATAATACATTTTATTTATATATAGCACCTTTACCGCGCTCATGGCACTTAAACAAAAAGTACTGTTAAGAGGGAGGAGTGGCAGCAACATGTGTGTGCCAGCGTCCCCTCACCTCACAAAAGGGCATCATCTGGCTATTAGCACTGCCCTCTTTTTGGATGCAGATGAATTATGTAAAGTTCTCTTATTTGTATCTGATGTCTTCGTTTTCATCCACTTTTTTAATTTAATGCAATCTGTCTTAACTATTTTATGGAAATTAATTTTTGATCTAACATTACTACTGGGATTGGCTCCAGCAGACCCCCATGACCCTGTGTTAGGATATAGTGGGTTGGACAATGACTGACCGACTGACATTACTTTTCATTTTGAAACATGAAGGGTTCAGAAGCACCTTCAGTTTTTATCGCTTCTCTCCATATCGACACTCCGCACTGGCTACAGGACTTGTGCCCTTACTGACCACTGTCAGGCTGCCTGCAACCACTTAGCTTAGGCTTCCTTCCCAGTCTTCTGCTTCCATCTGCTAATCTTCCCGGACTTCCCAGGTACTCCTAATAAAGGGCAACTCAGCCCCATGAGCACAATGTGATTTTAATTAGCCCCAGCTGCCTCCTGCTTGTGGCAATATGGACAATCGTCAGGACCACATGGCTCCCCTTCATGACTAATGCAGATACAGAGATACCCAACATCTTAAAAATGGATGATTTTTATTCATGCCAAAAATGCAACAGTGGAAACAAGAAAAGGTGTCAAATGCAAATGTGCAAAATTTTCCTCAAAAAATAAACAAAGAATATTTGTCCTACATTGTTAATCAAAAAACCGAGCAACTAGTGTTCTTTACTCTGGAGTTTATTACAAATTCAAATGTTGTTGGTTTACTTGGTGAGGTGGGCTGCACAAGGGCAAAGTCATTTCTACTATCATATTGTATTTCTGAGGTGGCCATGACAGATTGGACATCTCGCTCTGTGAAGAGGATGACTTATGTTCTGTTTTGTGTGTTTCATTTACCCTATTTTTTCACACTCATTACATGCCAAACCCACCTGAAAAGGGGGTCACTCTCTGAATTGCCCTTCCCAAGATTTCTTCCATTATTTTTCCTACAAGATTTTTTGGGAATATTTTTTATTGTCTTCTTATAGAGTCAAAGTCGGGTGGGCTGTCAAAAAACATGGCCTGTCACACCATCTCTGGTGTGATTTTGGGCTGTACAAGAAATAAAATTGTCATTGTGTAATTTAAATGGAAGTACTGGATGGACCACTCCATACTGATTACTTTCTTGTATTCAAAGTATAGGGAAAGTATTGTAATTGTCCAAATATTCAATGTCAAAATTTTGATGAATTTCGACATTTTAGACCTCCCTGAGTCCGAAAATACCATTTTTGAAATTATGTCTGCATCTGTGTGTGTGTGTGTATGTAGATACGATACCTTGAGTGCGCTTTCACTTAGATCAACCAAATTTTGCATCCAAATATTAGGTATAAAACGTGGATTTCTATCAACTTTTGGGCTATTTCCGCTAACCGGAAGTGGCACTTTACCTTTTATTCATGCAGCTGCAAAGTCCAATTTATTCACCTTATTTTTATAATAATTGTTCAATGTATTATTCATTTGATTTGTTGTTAAGGAAGGACTCTGAGATGGTGAGAAATAAGATTCTCTGTCTGATGAGACCAAGATAGAACTTTTTGGCCTTAATTCTAAGCGGTATGTGTGGAGACAACCAGGCACTGCTCATCACTTGTCCAATACAGTCCCCACAGTGAAGCATGGCGGTGGCAGCATCATGCTGTGGGGGTGTTTTTCAGCTGCAGGGACAGGACAACTGGTTGCAATCGAGGGAAAGATGAATGCGGCCAAGTACAGGGATATCCTGGACAAAAACTTTCTCCAGAGTGCTAAGGACCACAGACTGGGCCGAAGGTTTACCTTCCAACAAGACAAGGACCCTAAGCACACAGCTAAAATAATGAAGGAGTGGCTTCACAACAACTCTGTGACTGGACTGAGCCAGCCATCTGCTACATCAGATCATTTCTCAAAAGTCTTCTCGATGTCTTGACAAAATCAAATTGCTAACCAAAACTCAAAGATGTATAACAGAAAATATTTTCTTTAACCAGAGAGAAAACCATCAAGAATTCAATATGTACGTTGTGGGAGACACACGAGAGACAGCGTTAGCTACCCTTTTCTTCTATAGTTTCTTTGTGTTACAAGACCAGTCCAGCCTTCCAGGTGCCCTATAAATGGAGCCAGTCATCACCACTCAATGGCCTGAGTCGGGAGGACGTGGACAAAGATCTTGAGGAAGAGTGGAGGCGGAACGACTGGGGAAGAGAAGGGACTAAGTTGTGCTCTGTGCCTTGTGTGCTGTAAGGCAACAGCGCAAATAAACCGAGTGCTGTGTGGCAAAACCGTGTTCTGCCCTGTCTGTGTCGGGGATAGGGCGGCTGTACGTGCTCTGGGCTTCACAAACCTCAGGCAATTACATAGAGTAAAAGACAAGCAGGAGTAAAGTTACAACTTTAAATAATGTATTATTGATAATATTCATAAAATAATTTTAATAAGCAAAGTATATTTGAATATTGGCAACCATACAACCTGATAAATGCTGGTATGTAGTTTCAGGCGGCACACAGACTTTAAATGTCTCTAGTTAAGTCATCATTTTCTAGCTTTCTTCTGGACAGGATGCATGCCAGTGTTAATATGGCTGCCGAGTTGTGCTTCTTTTCAAACCATGGTGTGTGAGATGCTCCTTCATTGTGATGGTGTGTGAGAGACAGAGAGAGAGACAGTGGGAAAGAGCAGGGTAAAGCAGCCAAATTTATACATTCTCCGTTCAAATCCTTATGCCAATAGGGCATCGTGCTACAGAAAGGCTTCTGATTCAAACCAATCCCAAACAGCCATACTTCAGACGAATGGGGGCACACGATACTTGCTATTCAAGTACCATTTGTTAAGCTGATGCTTGCCAGCTAGGTAGTCTGGCTTTCCTGTGGGGGTTGAGTGAGAAAGGCCTGCAGAGAATTGCTTGCCAAACTGGTTTTAGCCAGTTCCTCCAACCCTGTCATAAAATTCCTCACTCAGTCCTAAACACTTGGGGGGTTCTTTAAACACAAAGCTTCTCACCAATGAAACACTAATATTACATTTACATTATATTACATTAAAAATAAAGACATATAAAATATTAATCAACTTATATACTGTACAAAATTTCACACCACAACACTATTTAAGGTTAAAAGCTGATTTTCACAGTTACAGAATACTCTTTTTTTAGAGGAGCTGGTGAACATCTCATGTTGATTTTTACGAGTTGATCTGATAGTGGTGTGGTGTGGTGGTTAAGGCTTTGAACTATAAACCCCGAGGTTGTGAGTTCCAATTGCACTACTGACGCAGTGGGACCCTCAGCAAGTCAATTGATCTGCCTTTTGCTCCAACTGGAAAACCAAAGGAAATGGAACCAATTGTATCATAACTACATAAAAAGTGAGGAAGTGGATAACCTCCCAGAGGTAACAGGGACTACTGTACTAAGGAGGTACTGAGGGATTTGGAAATTGTAGAGGGAGAAGTGGTGCTCAGGTTAAATAAGCTGACATCAAACAAATCACCAGAACCAGATAATATTTACCCTCGAGTTCTTAAGGAGGCTAGTGAGTGCAGATACAAACCTTATGACTCAAATTTTAGGAAGTCACTGCACGCTGGAGAGACACTGAAGAACTGGAAAAATGGCAAATATCATCCCATTATATAAAAAGGGTGACAGGGCATATCCAAACAACTATAGGCCAGTAAGTTTAATGTGCATCACAGAAAAAATAATGGAAGGAATTATTAAGGATAAGATTGAGCAACACCTGGCAAGGACAGGAGTTATTAGGAACAGTCAGCATGGACTCAGAAGAGGGAGGTCGTGTTTTACTAACACGCAGGAATTCTATGAGGAGGCAACAAAAGGATACAATCAAAGTGGAGCAGATGATATTATTTATCTGGACTTTCAAAAAGCATTTGATGAGGTGCCACATAAGAAGTTGGGCATCAGACTAAAAGAAGTTGGAGTTCAGGGTGATTTTTTTTTTAGATGGGTGTTGAATTGGCTCAGGCACAGGAAGCAGAAGGTGATGGTGCGAGGAACCTCATCAGAACTGGGTGAAGGTAAGAGTGGTGACCAGCAGGGGGCAGTGCTAGGGCCTCTGCTATTTTTAATATATATAAAAATGATTTAGATAGGAATATAAGTAACAAGCTGGCTAAGTTTGCAGATGATACCAAGATAGGTGGATTAGCAAATAATTTGGATAATTTGGTTATATCATTACAGAAGGACTTGGACAGCATACAGGCTTGGGCAGATTTGTGGCAGATGACATTTAATGTCAGTAAATGTAAAGAACTACACATAGGAAGTAAAAATGTGAGGTTTGAATATACAATGGACAGTCGGAAAATTGAGAGTACACCTTATGAGAAGGATTTAGGAGTCATAGTGGACTCTAGTGGACAGTGTTCAGAAGCCATTAAGAAGGCTAACAGAGTGTCAGGTTATATAGCGCCTTGATGTGTGGAGTACAAGTCACAGGAGGTTCTGCTCAAGCTTTACAACACACTGGTGAGGCCTCATCTGGAGTCCTGTGTGCAGTTTTGGTCTCCAGGCTACAAAAAGGACATAACAGCACTAGAAAAAGTCCAGAGAAGAGCGACTATGCTGATTCCGGGGCTACAGGGGATGAGTTATGAGGAAAGATTAAAAGAGCTGAGCCTTTAAAGAAAATTAAGAGGAGACATGATTGATGTGTTTAAAATTATGAAGAGAATTAGTCCAGTGGATCGAGACTGTGACTTTAAAATGAGTTCATCAAGAACACGGGGACACAGTTGGAAACTTGTTAAGGGTAAATTTCACACAAACATTTAGAAGTTTATCTTTACACAGAGAACAATAGACACTTGGAATAAGTTACCAGGTAGTGCAGTAGACAGTAAGACGTTAGGGACTTTCAAAACTCGACTTGATGTTTTTTTGGTAGAAGTAAGCGAGCTTTGTTGGGCTGAATGGCCTGTTCTCGTCTAGAGTGTTCTAATGTTCTAACTGTTGTAAGTCACCTTGGATAAAGGCATTAGCCAAATAAGTAAATGTAATGTTTCTTGTATCCTCTTTAATAAAATCCCTGTGTGCGTCCAGGTGTCCGTGTGTGTGTGTGTCTTCTGGTGAAGTGAGCATGCGTGGGGCATGGTGCGATCCGCACGGCATTGTGAACGCACACACACTGGAAGCTGAGGAACACAGTGAATGGCTTAGCCGCGGCCGCGCACAATAAGCAAATAAAGGACAGCATTGCTGGGAAGAGTGCTGACTGGGTAGTCCCGACCGCGCACATAAAATCCGTTGTGGGGGAGACGCCACACATACTGCCCCACGCATGTTTACTAACTATCTACTAACAACATGCCATCCAAAAAAAAGGACACGTCAGGTAGGACAAAAGACACAGACACTCAAATCGTATATAAGCAACATCTCCTGGAAGAACGGTCAGCTCAACAAGTAAACATCTACAAAAGAAAGGCTGAAAGACAAAGAAAAATACGAGCAAATAGATTGATTGAAGAAAAAGAAAATGAATGTCAGAATATTCCCCATATTGATTTGGCTCCATCCTCTACTAATTTACCCTTTACCTTAAGAAGGTGACAATTTCCAGTTGCATTAGACCAGGAGTTCTCAAACTTGGTCCTGGGGGACCCAGGTAGCTGCAGGTTTTTGTTCCAACCAGATTCCTAATCAGTGACAACACCTGGTAGCACTGATCTCAATTAATTAGCTGGTGTTATTTATCTTTTATTCTAAATTCAGAAAAGCATAGAAGCATGATTTTTACATTTATAAGAAATGCTTAACTCTCTTTTTATTATATTTCACCCTTTCTCTGTGCAGTTTGCTCCCTTCATTGAATCTTAATAATGACAATTAAAAACAAGCAGAGCAGAAACCTAAGCAAACAACACTCAATTGTGAAAGGCTGCAACTATTTTAGCGTCAGCCCCACAAAGTAGTAAATAACAGATTAATTAAACAATTAGAGCACCTAGAAAAGCAGAATGACAATCAAATTGAAAATACTGTAAAAAGAAAAAAAATACATAACTGCTTAGTACATTTTAATACTTTTTTTTTTTTTTTACCAAACTTAGTTTTCTAATTTGTATATTGTTCCCAAAACAGGGAATCTGGGAAACAACAGTTCACTTAATTAGCCCAGGAGTCCAATTAAAAACAGCGGCTGGTTGGAACAAAAACCAGCAGCCACAGGGGTCCCCCAGGATCGAGTTTGAGAACCCCTGCATTAGCCTTTGCCATAACAATTAATAAAGCTCAAGGGCAAACTTTAGAAAAAGTTGGCATTTACTTGCCAGAACCAGTATTCAGCCAGGGTCAGTTATATGTTGCATTATCAAGAGTTAGAAGTCTTACAGATGTTGTTGTCAACGTTGTAGATGGTCCTGAACAAGGCAAACTGTTGCCAAACTCAGACAGAGTATTTACAAAAAATGTTGTCTATAATGAAATTTTATAGAAAAATTTCATGAGGTAAAAAAATAAAAACTCTTTCCTAAATATCTTCTTCAGATATTGTGTATTACAGATTGTTACAAAGTTTTACACTAAGGCAATATTAATTATACTTACTGTATTGTCATATACTAGTTTCTATTTTATGTTTTATTATTATTTTAGTTTAGGCTTCCTGCAAAAATATTTTTAACCAAAAGAAAACAAACAGAATGAGGTCAAGGTCCCTTGCCATTTAATATAGATTGTTCCTACTAATGTTTATGCAATACTGTTCTAGCGCCCGTTATTGTAACGGGCTTAATGTCTAGTTCATGGAATAACTCATCTTCAAACAAGGCGGCATTAGGAAATGTGGTATGTTTACTAGTAAAAGGTTAATAGAATGTATCTAACATTAAAATGGTACTTGAAGTGTGGAGGGAGTGAAAGCATGGCACTAACAAAAATGAGACAGGGCACTATTTTCACATTAATGGTAACTATTTGTAATCTCAGATATAAGGTTATAGATGACCATGAAGTCAGAGACTCTCTCACTTACACTCACCTAAAGGATTATTAGAAACACCTGTTCAATTTCTCATTAATGCAATTATCTAATCAACCAATCACATGGCAGTTGCTTCAATGCATTTAGGGGTGTGGTCCTGGTCAAGACAATCTCCTGAACTCCAAACTGAATGTCAGAATGGGAAAGAAAGGTGATTTAAGCAATTTTGAGCGTGGCATGGTTGTTGGTGCCAGACGGGCCGGTCTGAGTATTTCACAATCTGCTCAGTTACTGGGATTTTCACGCACAACCATTTCTAGGGTTTACAAAGAATGGTGTGAAAAGGGAAAAACATCCAGTATGCGGCAGTCCTGTGGGCGAAAATGCCTTGTTGATGCTAGAGGTCAGAGGAGAATGGGCCGACTGATTCAGGCTGATAGAAGAGCAACTTTGACTGAAATAACCACTCGTTACAACCGAGGTATGCAGCAAAGCATTTGTGAAGCCACAACATGCACAACCTTGAGGCGGATGGGCTACAACAGCAGAAGACCCCACCGGGTACCACTCATCTCCACTACAAATAGGAAAAAGAGGCTACAATTTGCACGAGCTCACCAAAATTGGACAGTTGAAGACTGGAAAAATGTTGCCTGGTCTGATGAGTCTCGATTTCTGTGGAGACATTCAAATGGTAGAGTCAGAATTTGGCATAAACAGAATGAGAACATGGATCCTTCATGCCTTGTTACCACTGTGCAGGCTGGTGGTGGTGGTGTAATGGTGTGGGGGATGTTTTCTTGGCACACTTTAGGCCCCTTAGTGCCAATTGGGCATCGTTTAAAGGCCACGGGCTACCTGAGCATTGTTTCTGACCATGTCCATCCCTTCATGACCACCATGTACCCATCCTCTGATGGCTACTTCCAGCAGGATAATGCACCATGTCACAAAGCTCGAATCATTTCAAATTGGTTTCTTTAACATGACAATGAGTTCACTGTACTAAAATGGCCCCCACAGTCACCAGATCTCAACCCAATAGAGCATCTTTGGGATGTGGTGGAACAGGAGCTTCGTGCCCTGGATGTGCATCCCACAAATCTCCATCAACTGCAAGATACTATCCTATCAATATGGGCCAACATTTCTAAAGAATGCTTTCAGCACCTTATTGAATCAATGCCACGTAGAATTAAGGCAGTTCTGAAGGCGAAAGGGGGTCAAACACCGTATTAGTATGGTGTTCCTAATAATCCTTTAGGTGAGTGTATTATTGACAGTAATGGTGTCTCACAGCGAAGGAAAAATGTGAATGCCTAAGTGTTTAATTAAAGTAGCAATAAGGATGTAAGAGAAAAAGAAGCAAATTTTACAAATTAAATTTAGAGGTAAAACAAAAGACAGTTTGAAGTTACTATATACATTATGTCTCCTGCTTACTCCCTTATATGACTGTTTTCCTAACTCTGAGCCCCTCTTTTTAGCTTCCACATTGACAAGCCCAGTGCCTCCGTCTACTTTGTTTGTACTCTGCAGTTTGCCTATCATACACATACAGGCGTGGAGGATCTCCATGGTCCACATAGCCTGCTCTCACATGGACAAAGCCGGCACCACAGTCAGGATCATGTTCTTTGATTTCTCTAGTGCCTTTAATACCATACTGCTTCATCGACTGGTGGAAAAGATGAAGACTATTTAACGTGATGCCCCCACAGTCCCCTGGATCATGGATGATCTGACCAACAGACAGCAATTTGTGAGACAGAGGGACTGTGGGTCGGAAATGGTGGTGTGTAATACTGGACCACCACAGGTTGAACTGTCCTGTATCCCCTCCTGTTTACCCTCACACAACAAATGTCCAGCACTTGTCATCTACAGAAAGTCTCAGATGACTCCTCTATCATAGGCTGCATTAATAATTGAGAGAAGTAGAAGAATAGTAGGCTTGTGGAGGACTTTTTCTTGTGGTGCTGAGAGAACAACCTGCAACTCAACATCAGCAAGAAAAAAGAGTTGGTGGTGGACAAGTGTGCCAAGAAGCCTCTGTGACCACTCAGGGTGGAGGAATGGAAGTGGTGCAGAGCTACAAATACCTGGGGTTTTACATGCACAACAAACTGAACTGGTCTGAGAAGACATTGGTGCTGGACAAGAAGGGTCAGAGCAGTCTGGACTTCCTGAGGAGACTCAAGTCCTTTTATGTGTGCAGCAAGATGCTAGTAATGTTGTACCAGTCCATAGTAGCCAGTGTGGTGTTCTACGCGGCAGTCTCCTGGGGAAACAACCTGAGCTCAAAAGAAGTTCAATATCTGAACAAACTTATCAGGAAAGCCTATGACATCACAGGGCCAACTCAAGAAGCTGCTGTGGAAAAGAGGATGACGGCAAAAATTGGATCCCCTCCATCCCCTCTAGGAGGCACTCTCTCTTGGAGCACTTTTAGCCACAGGCTCAATCCACCACAGTGTGCTAGGAAGTGCGTCTGGGGGTGTTTTCCACCCACTGCTATCAGATAATTCAATACTTCTTTATGATATACTTGTTAAGCTTATTTTAATTTATGTATTTATTTACCCATTGATTAATTGATTGATCGATTGATTGGCTGTATTGTTGGTCTGGTGATTATGTACCCTTGTTTTTTACGTTTCTGATTCTATATGCATTTGAATTTCCTCGTGGGGTTATTATAGTAACCTAATCTAACCTAACCTAACCTAATCTAATCTAACCTAATCTAAGATCACAATGCTGTTTTGTTCCTTCTTTTGTTATCGCTACCAATTTCAATGTAGAAGCTTACTTACTTTGCTTTGAGTCCTGCAGTTACACTTAACAATTAAATTGTCATTTCTATTTTAGAAATTAAACCTAACTCCATGCCTAAACAACCTCAACTGATTCTTCTCTACCTGGAAAAGCAGGTTCTACTGTATTGTTGAGATATTCAGTGAGCCAATCAAAGCCAATCAACCACTTGTACTCCTGATCTCAGTCTTTCAGACATTACCCAGAGCCTGGGACCGCAGGTGAGGATATAAACAGACCAATAAATTGAAACTGAAGAGTTCTTTCTCTGTAGAATTAGTTACCCAGTCTCATCGTTGATTCTAGCCTCCCAAAACCGCAAGATATTTCAACTCCTCCATTTGGAGTAATCACTCACAATTTACTTCAAGACGGCAAGTAATTAGTTCCCATGAGAGGACTATGACCTGTAATCTGGAGATGAAAATTCTCATCCCAACTGTTAGCCATTGCCTGGCCCATCATATGTGCCATTCTGATAAGGTGGAGTTGCAACACCTTTCTGCAAACAACAGAGATACGACTCTAAGATTTCCAAACTGAAACTCTCCAAGCCTCACATGACCCTCACTATTCATGAGAAGACAAAATGCCCCCTTGGGGGAATGCAATTCTTTCATTAAACAGTCTTGACCTAACACTAAGTATTCAAGCCTACTGACACTCATATCCAAATTTGCACTGTGGTTGGGCTCTTTTACATTGGCTCTTGAAAGCTTCTTACCACTTTTAAGATATATAATTTGGTGCCTTGATGTACACTGGTACGGTGAGTGCTGTGCAGAGTGGAGGCAGGACTTCTGCATTTTTTCCAGTTGATTCTGGGGTTCCTCAGGGGTGTGTTCTGCTCCTACTCTGTTCAATGCTTTAATGGACTGGGTGTTGGGCAAGGTTGTGGGGTCCAGCGGCTGTGGGGCATCTGTTGGTGAAGAAAGATTCACGTATCTTGACTTTGCTGATGATGCTGTGATCTTTGCAGAGTCAATGGATGCTCTGATTGGAGCGCTCGAGAGACTGAGTGAGGAGTCGAAGTGTCTGGGCTTATGTGCGTTCTGATACAAACCAAAATCCAGGCCTCTTGGGCACAGCCATAAGCAGTGTGTCCGTTTGCGGAGAGAGTGTCAACCTCGTCGAGAGGTTTACTTACCTTGGCAGCAACATTCATGTCTCTGGTGACTCTTCCTATGAAGTCAGTAGACGGATTGGGAGAGCATGGGGGGCCATGAGGTCGCTGGAAAGGGGTGTGTGGCGCTCCCAATATCTATGCAAAAGGACGAAGGTCCAAGGTGCTGGTGCTTCCTGTCTTGCTATACGGTTGAAAGACATGGACGCTATCCAGTGACCTATCCAGTGAAGACTGGACTCCTTTGGTACTGTGTCTCTCTAGAAAATCCTTTGGTACCATTGGTTCGACTTTGTGTTTCTCATGGAGTTCCAAATGAGGCACATTACCTGCTTTGAGAGGGAGCGTCAATTACGGCACTACAGCCATGTGGCGCGTTTCCTCGAGGGTGATCCAGCTAGTAAGATCCTCATTGTTGGGGACCCGAGTGGCTGGACCAGGCCAAGGGGTTGCCCACGTAACACCTGACTGCGGCTGATAGAGGGTCATTTCTTGAGGGTGGGACTTGACCGCGTGTCTGCCTGGGGAGTTGCCAACTGGGATCCTGAGTTGTTTTCTCGTGTAGTGGGAGCGGCAACGCACTGTACCAGTGCATACTCCCCAGCTTGACTTGACTTGACTTGATCACAAACGTTATATCAGGAATGGGCTGCATCTCTTTCACTTGTTCTGCCTGAGGCCCTTCCAATTAGGGTCTTTTTTATGGCACTGCTATCCAAGAGTCTCATGATGGAGGGGCTAGGAACTAACAAAGAGAGACTTGAAGAATGTTGTGTGCAGGAATTTGCATTTGTGCTTTGCTTTAGCCACTTTCAGCTTGCAGGGATGGCTGAAAAAAATGCTTTGTATGTTAAAAATGAAGACCACGCTGCGTTTGTTGCCATAGATTTCTGTCTACATCAACTCCTTATTTTGATTTACCTCCTTACCTCCAGGACACCCCCACACTCTTTTGTACCTGATGTTCCTGAGGTGACCTACTTCATAGGTTCAGGAGACAGGTTGTGCCTTGAGGAGCTAAGAGATTAGGTCCCAGGCTGAGATGAGTTAAAAATTTAGAGTCCCTACTGAGGGTGTTCCATTGTGGGCAGCATTCCCACCAAGGAGTGCACGACAATTTGAATCATCTCCACCAATTTGTGGGGCCCTGACTAAATCACAGCACATTACAATTTATTTTATTGATATCATATCATGGTGTGACAGTGTTTCTGGGAGGGAGAAAATCCAACCAACCATCAGTGGAGGCCTCTCTCTATTTATCTCTTCATTTTGTACTGGACTTGTCTCTATTGAATTGATAAGTTTGGTCAAATTTAATTCTTCACAATTATGGTATATCAATTTACCACAGGAAATTACATTACAAAATGAGGCTTATTCTATAAAGTTTAAAAATGTAACTAGTCTGTGTTTTATAATGGGGCTAATAGGTACCCATGAAGTAGTAAAACGTAGAATACTTTAATTTTTCTAGCCAAAAATGTTGAATTCATGTCTTAAGATTGGACACTTATTGCAAAACAGTATAGCCATGTCATTTTAAAAAGGTGGGAAAAAAAGCAAAATATTGTTGTGAGAGTCAGCCATTGTAATAGGAGAGTAGCTGTACTCTTCGCTTCACTGCTTGTCTTCCTCTGCAACAACCTTTCAGCTACTGGGGATGCGGTTTCACCTGGGAAAGTCATTGCTAGGCGCCATTATTGACAATCATCACTGAAAAAGGTCAAGTAATCACTTACATTCCTAAACTGTGTAGTGGAGTTATCATGATGCCAAAACTACAGACTTCGAATCCGTTTTCTAAGAAAAAGAAATGTAAGGAAAAAAGAATCTAAGAAAAGTCTTGAAATTGGATAGCATTTTTGATATCCTATCGTCTTATATAATACGCTACCATGGCTGTCTGTTTTGTCTGCCCAGGATTTTAAATCACCTGTAGTTCACAAACCGTTTGACCTATTGACCTGTAATTTGGTACACATATACCACGTGACGTCTACTATCCGCTTTCAGGGTGATGATTGACCTCCATGGTTTTTCCTCTTTTTATTTTATTGTAGAATCAACTCTCGGCAGTGGCCAGCAGGGCGACTGTGTGGCACATGCATAAGGGAGCCGTTCTCATCCCTACCACCTTCGCCGTCACTTCCCCTACCTCTTCATATCTCAAACCATTCTTGAGGCATATTGAACACTTAAGTGCCAGCTTATGTGAAAAATTAAGGAAAACGTACTAAGTAATTGCAACACAAACACTGACTTAATCAGTTTTAACATGAAAAGATGCCAACGGAAGAGGAGAAGAAGCGGGCCGCTAGAGTGGAGAAAAGAAGAGCTGCTCACGAAGTAGCAAGCGCGTCAACTTCTGAGCAAACGAATGCTAAACGCATAGAGAAAGAGGATGAAACCTAGGAATGATCAAGTCAAGTGTATTCACTGCACACTATCGTGCAGTACAACGTTAATGGTGCCGTATATAATGTAACTCAGTAAAAAATGTGCTTAAATGATAGCAGTTTTCCTAGTATATATATACCGGCACCATGGGACTTGGAGTTCGATATCTCAGCCCCGTCCGGTACCGTGGGCTCCACCAGGGGGTGCTGTGAAAGTGAAGGGCAGCGTGATGTTTCCATTGGAAGTGCTGGTGAACCATGTGGGGCGGAAGACATTACCATTTCCAACATTTCTGGGTTGACAAATATAAAGGGACGAGACCGAACTCACAGAAGTGAGCCTGAGTTGGGTGCAAGGTGGACGAAGCTTGCTGGGAGGAGCGGAGGAGAAAGAGACAGAGGAAGGCGACTTATTGAGTGTTGTGTTGATTATTTACTCGTGGCTGTGGTGGTGAGAACGCTTTGTGAAGAGTTTCCTGAAAATAAATAAGATCTTTGTGCTTTTAACTCGTGCCCTGTGTCTGTTGTGTTGGGCTGGAGGAGCCACAATAGAAACAAAAAACAGAAATTTTAGTCGTTAAATGCAAATCCTTCAAATACTACATGCTTTTAGAAAAGATAAGAGTAAAGTTCCATAAACAATAAAAAGAAAAGAAGTTTAAATCTGTTTAGCAGTTTTTTTTAGGTGTGTTCACATATAAAGCACAAAGCACCTACGGTGAAAGCCAACATCTGTCTGTCTGTTCGCTTGAAACAAATCAGCCTCCCGTATGCCAATTTTGTTAAGACGTGGCATGCTTATTCTTCTAGGACGTTTGTCAAGATGATTCAATTTTCATTCAAATATCTCAAACAGATCGCACTGTAAAAAGTTTTAAAATGTAAAAATGTCCAATCGAAAAGCATTGCTGAATTTGCGAACTTGAGCACCTTAAAATGGAGAAATGTTCTGCGCAACCTCAGCTAGTTCGTAATTAGTTTACTGTTTCAATTTCATCTTTGTAATGAATTATTATTATTATCTTCAGAGCAGAACGTAGATATTTTGTGTATTTTCCTCTTTCACTCGTCTGACAGCCGCTCGGGTGCCCAATGCCATCCATCCATCCATTTTCCAACCCCTTTAATCCGAACACAGGGTCACGGGGGTCTGCTGGAGCCAATCCCAGCCAACACAGGGCACAAGGCAGGAACCAATCTCGTGCAGGGTGCCAACCCACCGCAGGACACACACAAACACCAAGCACACACCAGGGCCAATTTAGAATCGCCGATCCACCTAACCTGCATGTCTTTGGACTGTGGGAGGAAACCCACGCAGACACGGGGAGAACATGCAAACTCCACGCAGGGAGGACCCGGGTCTCCTAACTGCGAGGTAGCAGCGCTACCCACTGCGCCACCGTGCCGCCCGATGCCCAATGCAAGTCAGTCAAATGCCAGGCAGAGCACACGGGCAGAAACAGCTCAAACAACAGCACCTTATCCTGGTGCTTTAGGGAAGTTGAATAAAAGAGAGCTAAAAAAGTCTCTAAAAATAAATGGAAAGGGAACCAACTAAGTAAGCATATACAAGATGGAAATGATTGAATTGATATTATCTGCAGATTATTACTGAAAAGAACCAACCTTATCAACCTGCAGCTAAATGATGTTTAGAACTCATTGATAACACAGGAAAGGTGCAATTGCCCTGAGATAAACATAGGGCAGGTTTAAAAATGGACAGTAAAGTTGGGAGGTGGGGGGGCTTCAGGGGCTTAAGCCCCTAATCTCTGGTGCCTTGTCCCTAATTTTTCAATCCCAAATATGCACATACAATTGTGGCAAGGCTCTGATTTTCTGGAGCATCGTGTACCTTTTGTATTCCTTTTATAGAGTAAATCAGCTTCTTTCCAAGTTCTTACTTATTTATATAATCTTAATGACTTATTGTGTTTTAACTTGTATTAACATCTACATGGGGAACTTATTTCAGTTCCTTTCCTCCTTTCATGGGGTAATATATATTTTATGCTAGTATTACTCATCTTGCATTAATAGTAATTTTCCATGTTCAGGTCAGGTCAGGTCAGGTTGGCAGGCTTGCATTGGTAGAGCTTTGCTGCACCCACCACATGATGAAACAGTCTGGGATCCCAGTTGTCAACCCCTCAGGCAGACAACAACAACATTTATTTATATAGAACATTTTCATACAAATAATGTAGCTCAAAGTGCTTTACATGATGAAGAAAAGAGAAATAAAAGACAAAGTAAGAATTAGAATAAGACAACATTAATTAACATAGAATAAGAGTAAGGTCCGATGGCCAGGGAGGACAGAAAAAACAAACAAAAAAACACTCCAGACGGCTGGAGAGAAAAAATAAAATCTGCAGGGGTTCCAGGCCACGGGACTGCCCAGTCCCCTCTGGGAGTTCAATCCCACCCACCAGAAATGACTATCTACAGTATCTTCCGCAGCCAGCTGTTATGTGGGCCTCCCCCAGGCCTGGTTCAGCCACTCAAGTCCTCAACAATGGAGCCGGATCACCCTCGGGGAATCACGCCACATGGCCGAAGTGATGTAACCGCCGCTTCCTCACAATGCAGGTCATGTGCCTCGGGACTCCGTGAACAACACAAAGTCAAACCAGCGGTACCCAGGGATTCTCCAAAGAGACACTGAAGGAGTCCAGTCTTGGTCTCAGGTCACTGGATAGTGTCCATGTCTCACAAACAGGAAGCACCAGGACTCTAAAGACTTGGACCTTTGTCCTTTTGTAGAGATATTGGGAGCGCCACACACCCCTTTCCAGTGACCTCATGAGCCCTCCATGCCCTCCCAATCATCTACTGACTTGCTATTTTCCGATTGTTAATTATTTGATACAACTCTATCATTTAAAATATTATGTTTACAGAATTGAGCAACAATTAGTCATAGACCTTCCACCACTAACACACCAGCCATTTTCACATTGTGTGAATTGCAGTCTTCTGCGTATGAAAGGCATTGAGCCACCACAGGCCCCTTGGTGCTCCATTTTCAATTCTATAATAAAGTATTGCTAAAAAGCACCTGTTTAATGTCGTCTTCTAACACATATAATTGCATACTATTATCACTTCTTCTTTCGGCAGTTCCAGTTAGGGGTTGCCACAGCGGATCATCTTCTTCCATATCTTTCTGTCCTCTGTATCTTGTTCTGTTACATCCATCACCTGCATGTCCTCTCTCACCACATCCATAAACCTTCTCTTAGGCCTTCCTCTTCTAATCTTACCTGACAGCTCCATCGTTAGCACCCTTCTCTCATTATACCCAGCATCTCTCCTCAGCACATGTCCAAACCAACACAAACACGCCTCTCTGACTTTGTCTCCCACCCATCCCACCTGAGCTGACCCTCTAATGTCCTCATTTCTAATCCTGTCCATCCTCGTCACACCCAATGCAAATCTTAGCATCTTTTAATAAATCTTGTAGCATCTTAATCTTAGCATTCTATTATCGCTATTGCTTTCAAACATATGTTATTGTTACAAAACTATTTCATAAATAAAAATGTAATAAATGACTCTTGGATGGAGTTAATAACAAATGCAAAATGATCCAACTTTCATATGAGTTGACTTATTTGCTAGAACGCATCAGAATGTTAAGTTGATTACACATTGGTGAAAACAAAAGTGCAAATATAAAGTGCAAATTAAATGTTAATTGAATAAGTTTTTTTTTTTCTTTTTAAAGTGAAAATAATATTGATATGGCCTTTTGTAAACAATTGTTTAGAAAAAGTAACACACACACACACAGACCAGTAACACACTTGAAGGCTTACAATACTAATTATCAAGGTTACTCCTTCACAAGTAATCAAGTAAAGTCGTCACGCATATTTACCGACTCCATGTGTAATGCACGTAATCTGTCTGGTACCGGGTGTAGCCGCTGGTGAGCAAGGCAGGATCAAGCACGGGTCAAACGCGTGCCGAAAAGAAATCTCTTAGTCCAAAAGTTTGTCTTAAAAGGTTTAGTGAAAATTCAAAGCAAATAATCCATGCAAGGCTGTTACACACGTAGAATAAAAGGCAAAAAAAAAAATTGGCAAAAATGTCTCTTCTCTAAACTTTAGCTTTCTTGTTAAATTTGAGTTGTTTTCTATATTTAAAAATGCTTTACTTCACCTTCAGGATGATCTAAATCTATGGCACTGCACGTTCAATAGAGCACGTTAACTTTCATACTATTGAGCAAGTTTAAAACTGTGTGCCCTCCAAACCTTACACATGGCAGGGCAGGTCACTAACTGAGGCTACTCAATAGTCAGAGAGGCTGGAAACAGTTAGAATATACCAATTCAATTCAACTTGTGGGGGCTGTAAGAGCCTCCCATAGACTATGCACTAATACAACAATAACAACATTTATTTCTATAGCACATTTTCATACAAATTTCATACAAATTACACATTTTCATTTTCATGGGAGTGCAGCTGGATGACAAATTGGACTGGACTGCCAATACTGATGCTCTATGTAAGAAAGGTCAGAGCAGACTATACTTTCTGAGAAGGTTGGCATCGTTCAACATCTGCAGTAAGATGCTGCAGATGTTCTACCAGACGGTTGTGGCGAGTGCCCTCTTCTACGCGGTGGTGTGCTGGGGTGGCAGCATAAAGATGAAAGACGCCTCACGCCTGGACAAACTTGTTAAGAAGGCAGGCTCTATTGTAGGAGTAAAGTTGGACAGTTTAACATCTGTGGCAGAGCAACGGGCACTAAGCAAACTCCTGTCAATCATGAATAATACACTGCATCCACTGAACAGTGTCATCTCCAGGCAGAGGAGTAGCTTCAGCGACAGACTTTTGTCACTGTCCTGCTCCACTGACAGACTGAGGAGATCGTTCCTCCCCCACACTATGCGACTCTTCAATTCCACCCGGGGGAGTAAATGCTAACTTTTTTTTTCATTTTTATTACTATTTAATTTAATATTGTTTCTTTGTATCAGTATACTGCTGCTGGATTATGTGAATTTCCCCTTGGGATTAATAAAGTATCTATCTATCTATCTATCTATCTATCTATCTATCTATCTATCTATCTATCAAATGATGTACAGTAGCTCAAAGTGCTTTGAAGGATGAAGGATGTAAAAAGAAAAAATATAAAAATTAGATAATAGTAATTAACAAATAATTAATTAACAAATAATAAAGTAAGGTCCGATGGCCAGGGAGGAGAGAAAAAGCAAAAAACTCCAGAGGGCTGGAGAGAAAAATAAAATCTGCAGGGGTTCCGAGGCCACGAGACCACCCAGCCCCCTCTAACATAAATGATCTCAATCAGTCCTTAGGGTTTTCAGGCTTCAGTTGTAAGAACTTGATGATGACAGTCATGTGGACCTCTGGCCTTCAATCCATCAATGTGGTGACTGCATGGTGCTTTGATCAGGTGGTGTTGGTGCCGATCACCACCACAGAAAACTTGAAAAAGAACAGCAGAGAAAGTAGGGGTTAGTATGGATTTCGGAGCCACCATGAATGAAAATGATAATTAAATACATATACATAATATCAGGGTTACACTAACATGAAGCTGTGAGAAAGCCATGTTAAAATAATGTGTTTCTAACGGTTTTTTAAAGTGCTCCACTGAATTAGCCTGGTGAATTTCTTTTAGTCAGCTATTCCAAATTTTAGGTCTATAACAGCAGAAGGCCGCCTCACCACTTCTTTAGCTCTTGGAATTCTAAGCAGACTCTCATTTGAAAATCTAAGGTTATGATTTGGAGTGAAAGATGAGAGACATTACAAGATACAGGACTGAGCGAGATTATTGAACGCTTTGTAAACCATAAGCAGTATTTTAAAGTTAATTCTAAATGACACAGGTAACCAGTGTAGTGACACTAAGACTGGGGTGATGGGCTTGGATTTTCTTTTCCTAGTTAAGATTCTGGCTGCTGCATTCTGCACTCATTGTAATTGATTGATGTCTTTTTTGGGTGGTCCTGAGAGGAGTGCGTTACAGTAATCTAGCCGACTAAAAACAAAAGCGTGAACTAATTTCTCAGCATCTTGCAGTGTTATAAGAGGTGTAACTTTTGCTATATTTGTTAAGTGAAAAAATGCTGTCCTAGTAATCTGATTAATATGTGATTTAAAATTCAGTTCCAAGTCAATAGTTACCCCTAAATTCTTAACCTCTGTCTTAACTTTCAAGCCTAATGGATCAAGTTTATTTCTAATACCCTCTTTATATCCATTTCTGCCAATCACTAAGATTTCCCTGCGGTGGGCTGGCACCCTGCCTGGGATTTGTTCCTGCCTTGTGCCCTGTGTTGGCTGGGATTGGCTCCAGCAGACCCCGTGACCCTGTAGTTAGGATATAGCAGGTTGGATAATGTATGAATGGATGGTTTTACCCTGTGTTCAGTGTGTCTGTCTTTTCGGTTAAACGAGGCAACAGCGACCTCTAGTGTCTTACACTGATTATGTTCCCCTCCTGGCCTTTATCATTAAAATCCTTACTGTCTTCACTTCGAGTCAGTATAGAGATGATGCTTAGTGATCAGAACAAATGGCAGGAGTTCTTTAAGGTTGAAGCTTGGAAGAAAAGAGTGAGACTTGTAGTCTATGGAGAGATGAAGGTGTGCTCAGAATTCGGAAGGAGATTTGAAGGTGGCATAAAAACAAAAGAGCAAAAAAGGTTATTTGTGTGTGTGGTGTAGTGGTTAAGGCTTTGGACTGTAAAGCCTGAGGTTGTGGGTTCAAATCCTGTTACTGACACAGTGAGCAAGTCACTTAACCTGCCTGTGCTCCAATTGTAAAAGCAAAAAGAAATTGAACCAATTGTATCATAAATACTGTAAGTCGCCTTGAATAAAGGTGTCAGCCAAATAAGTAAATGTATTCCATGGATAGGCCAAAACTATTGGTAAAATAATACATTAGACATATACAGTGGATACGGAAAGTATTCAGACCCCCTTCAATTTTTCACTCTTTGTTATATTGCAGCCATTTGCTAAAATCATTTAAATTATTTTTTTCCCTCATTAATGTACACACAGCACCCCATATTGACAGACAAAAAAAAGAATTTTTGAAATTGTTGCAGATTTATTAAAAAATAAAAACTGAAATATCACATGGTCCTAAGTATTCAGACCCTTTGCTGAGTATTTAGTAGAAGCACCCTTTTTCTAAGTCAATAGTTACCCCTAAATTCTTAACCTCTGCCTTAACTTTCAAGCTTAATGGATCAAGTTTATTTCTAATACCCTCTTTATATCCATTTCTGCCAATCACTAAGATTTCCCTGCGGTGGGCTGGCGCCCTGCCTGGGATTTGTTCCTGCCTTGTGCCCTGTGTTGGCTGGGATTGGCTCCAGCAGACCCCCGTCACACTGTAGTTAAGATATAGCGGGTTGGATGATGGATGGATGAACTAAGATTTCCGATTTCTTCTTATTTAGTTTGAGAAAATTACTATTCATCCATTCAAAGACAGAAGTAAGACATTGGGGGTCAGTGAACTAAGAGAGTCAGGGTCATCAGGCGCTATTGATAAATACAGTTGTGTGTCATCAGCATAGCTGTGGTAGCACACGTTATGCCTTGAGATAATCAGACCTCATGGAAGCATGGATATCGAAAACAGCAGTGGACCCAGGATAGAGCCTTGTGGAACACCATATAGAATATCATGTGCCTTCAAAGTATAATTACCACAACTAACAAAGAATTTTCTACCTGTCAAGTAAGACTCAAACCAATTTAAGACACCACCAGAGAGGCCCACCCATTGACTAAGGCGATTTATAAGAATATTGTGATCAAAGGTATCAAATGTGGCACTCAGATCTAAGAGGATGAGAACAGATAAACAGCCTCTGTCTGCATTTACCCACAAGTCATTTACTACTTTAACGAGTGCAGTTCCTGTACTGTGATTTGTTCTAAATAATATATAGGCAAACATTCAATATAACTTAAATATCTAGCAAATGGCTCTTATAATGGTAAAACAAGGAATACTGCTGCATAAAGCCTCATTCTCACTTCCATGTTTACTTCAGTTCTTTTCTGTAGATGCATAACGTATGTACTCTGTTCACACTGGTTAAACCAATTCTATTTGTTCCTCTCAATCACATCACCTCAGATATAGTACATTTCTAAAATGTGTCAAACTGTATATTTCGTATATGAAAACACACAAAATTGCACCATTGTGCACTAGAGGGCTTTACTTAAATACAAAATGACAGGTTAGATGCATGCAGAACTACATGCGGACAGCATGAGGAACTGAACTCCTTAGTTCTTGTGTGAATGGGATGAATTTTGTTAGAAGTGAAGCACTATGTTTTGATGTGAATCGTTTTGCTCATCCCTGCTGTTGATAAACCTGTTATTTTTGATCTTAGTATTCTTAGGTCTTGGAAATTGTAGGTTTTATTCAGGGTCACAGGAAAATTAATGGAAGGAATTATTAAGGATAAGATTGAGCAACACATGGCAGGTACAGAAGTTTTACTGAGCAGTCAGCATGGGCTCAGAAGAGGGAGGTCGTGTTTTACCAACATGCTGGAATTCGATGAGGAAGCAACTAAAAGATACGACCAGAGTGGAGTTTATAATATTATTTATCTTGACTTTCAGAAAGCATTTGATAAGGTGCCACATGAGAGGGGGCATCAAACTAAAAGAAATTGGAGTTCAGGGTGTGGTTTGTAGATTGGTGCACAATTGGCTCAGACACAGGAAGCAGAGGGTGATGGTGCAAGTAACTTCTTCAGAATTTGGCTGATGTTAAGAGTGGTGACCAGCAGGGGGCAGTGCTGGGGCTGCTGCTATTTTTTTAATATATAGAAATGATTTGGATGCAATATATATAACAAGCTGGTTAAGTTTGCAGGTGATACCGAGATAAGTGGATTGGCAGATCATTTGGAATCCATTATATCATTACAGAAGGATTTGGACAGCATACAGGCTTGGGCAGATTTGTGGCTGATGAAATTGAATGTCAGTAAATGTAAAGTATTACTCATAGGAAGTAAAAATGTGGGGTTTGAATACACAATGAGCAGTTGGAAAATTGAGAGTACGCCTTATGAGAAGCATTTAGGAGTTGCAGTGGACTCGACACTATCAACTGCTAGACTTTGTGTTCAGAAGCCATTAAAAAGGCTAACAGAATGTTAGGTTATATAACGTGATGTGTAGAGTACAAGTCACAGGAGGTTCTGCTCAAGCCTTATAACACACTGGTGAGACTTCACCTGGAGTCCTGTGTGCAGTTTTGGTCTCGAGGCTACAAAAAGGACAAAGCAGCGCTAGAAAAAGTCCAGGGCTACAGGGGATGAATTATGAAGAAAGATGAAAAGAGCTGAGCTTTTTCAGTTTAAACAAATGAAGATTAAGAGGTGACATGATTGAAGAGAGGATTAGTCCAATGGATTGAGACTGTGACTTTAAGATAAGTTCACCAAGAACATGGAGACACAATTGCAAAGACTATAAAGTGTTATTTTAGGAGAATTAACTGGATAGGACTGTTGAGCTTTGTTGGGCTGAATGGTCTGTTCACGTCTAGGTTATTCTAATGTTCTTGACAGGTGAATAGACTTTGACTATGGATAAGGGTTGTTTGAGCTGTAATTCTGTAGTGAGCCATATTAATTTATCAAGCGGGGTCATTTTTCCTAATTCGCTTGTAATTCGACCTCTCCAAATTAGAATCATTGCTGTTATTGAACTATCTGGAGTATAAACACATGTTTGGTCTCTTTGTAAAGGTAACATTCTCTAGTTTCACCCTTAGTAGTCAGAATCACTGTAGGTGTGACTGATCAAAAGTTATGCACATTAGAACTCACAAAAAAATGAATTTTTTTGCTCTCGCCTAAGTTTTTTTGTGAAAATAAAGGCCTCTATAGCTGCAGTAGGTAGGTGGGGACAGAAACACACCATGTACCAACAGAATAACTTTTTGACTACTCACATTTCAAATTTGAAAAGAATACCTGTAAAAATGACATTTTTACACCAGTTTTTATGTGGGCATGTCCAGGTGCTTTTTAGAGGGACAATTATCCACATTTTGGAAGTATGGAAAAAGTGTAATAACTTTTGAATGCTTCAACCCACATATATCAATGAGGGCTCTACTGAAAGCTTACACCTAAAGGAATCTATATCTACACACAGTGTCACTCTATTAGTTATAAAAATAATAAAAACAATAAAAAATACACATTTCAATATAAAAATAGTCAACACAAGTCTTATGGGCCAAAAATATATATATATATTTTATTTTTTACTTTTTTTTTTTATAAAATGCACACAAACTATATACATTTCTTTTACAAACTGTTAACAACACAGCTCAGAGTTTTTCCACGTTCCACTGATTGCATCAATCCCTAGCAGGCAGAAAGCACAAGGGCGTGTCACATGTCGCTCTCTGCCATTAGACGTCTCCTGGGCCGATTGATTACTTTCACGCCGCGTACATGCTTCTAATACTAATCGAGAGTGTATTCACGTTTATCTGTACTTTTATCCATATTTAAAATGCAAAAAAACTTGGTGAAATCACAATAAACAACCACGCACCAAGTCTGCAGACTGGCACAAATGCCAGCTTCGCGCAGCTCTGATCGTTTTGTTTACAAGTTAGTATGGCAAGTTACATATCGACGTGCTCAGCTGCTCATTGGCTGTATGTTTTGAGTGTCACTCACAGTGTCCAATCAAACTGGTAGATTCTACCAGGGTTTGGAGTTGTACGTCATCGTTCAGCTGTCTGTGACACTCGTTGGCTATACGAGGTGCCAGTCTACCCCAGACCCGTCGTAAGTGGCCAACTTAGGTGTCAATCAGAAGCTAACACTTCCGTGTAACATGCTGTAGCATGGTTATCGCCGACAGAAACAAATTACGTCTGATATGATCAATAAAAGTGAAAAAAAATGACGTAGCTAGTCTCAAGTTATGAAACGTTTTCTGGAGTTTTTGTCCCTTTGAGGATATATCGTGTGTTTTGGACCTAATCGTTTTACTGAATTATATTCGCTGGAGCCTTACGGACAGAATGAGACCAATACTGCTCGGAAATATTGATGTTTGACTTGCAGAGAGTCTTCAAAGGTAGGGAAAGTCAACTCTTAAAAGTATGTACTTCTCTGTAAAAAAGGCTTTAGTGTCAGTGCTGTGGTTGTTGTGTGTCAAAATGGTTGATATCATCGGAAAGACGAGACTTTGAAGTTTCATTTGATGGGTAGTATCTCGAGATGCATGGCAGAGGGGCATGCACACATGGCTGTGACGTCGTCAAATCGCCGTCATGTCCCGGGACCGGTACGTGTGCGCGTTAAGAGGTTAAGGCTCACCAAAGATGGGGGCAGGGCCATCTTAACGCATAGGTATGGTGGGCAGTTGCCTGGATGCCCCACGAGCATAGAGGCCACGTTTTTTCTGATGCCTATGTATGTTTCTGTTTTGCTATCAAAACAGGGACCCCCTGTGCTCTGCTTTGCCCGGGGGGGTCTATGATGCTGTTTAGATGACCCTGGATAGGAGGAGCAGGCCCCTCCTGGACCCCGTGATTATCAGAGGTGACTGTGGGCAGAGGGTACAGACCTATAAATACTTGGGAGTGCAGCTGGATGATAAATTGGACTGGACTGCCAATACTGCTGCTCTGTGCAAGAGAGGACAGAGCCGACTATACTTCCTTAGAAGGCTGGCGTCCTTCAACATCTGCAATAAGTTGCTGCCAGTGGCGTAGCTACAATGGGGCAAGGGGTGCAATGCAAT
The DNA here is from genome assembly GCA_026402145.1 of Polypterus bichir lapradei. Taxonomy (NCBI): domain Eukaryota; kingdom Metazoa; phylum Chordata; class Cladistia; order Polypteriformes; family Polypteridae; genus Polypterus; species Polypterus bichir. Next base: position 15,377,354 of record JANRMT010062841.1, read on the forward strand.
TTTTTTTGCGACGCTCTCATCAGGGGATCAGGGCATCAGACCATCAGTCACAGTCAAATTAGTTAGACTGATCGTATTGCTTATTAATTTAAGTAACTTTGTAGTAAGGACTTTCACATGTCCGTATTTAGCGATTTTAGCCACCGTCAGTCAGCATTTTTACATTTTCCCACAATTACATTATTTTCATTAGCGCCGTCCGACTCGGCCGGGCGGGGCGGCACATTGTGTACAGACGGCGGCGGCTAAAAACAAAGCGACATGTTCGCATCATTCTCCGAAAGTCTATAACTTAGTTATGAAGCAGGCAAGCAGCTTCCCATGATCGTCGACGAACGGCTTCCCGCTTCCGTCTATTTCTCAGTCAGTTCTGTTAGGTAAGTGAATCGATCAACATCAGATGGCCGTATGTCGAACAGCGCAATCACGTACAGTGTATATACACTATTAGGCAATAACGCCAAGTCGCCAACACATGTCTGTTTTTACGCTTTACAAAACAAAACTATATTTTTCTCCGAACATCGTTTTTAATGGATTCCTTCTCAATCTATCTTGTCTTCAAGCATTTCAGCAGTGAGAACCCCCCCTCCGGAGCGCAAGCGCACGAAGCGCGCAGGTTTGGGGGCCCATTCAATGATGATTGCACCCGGGCCCCTGTGAACCTTGCTACGCCGTTAGTTGCTGCAGATGTTCTATAAGATGGTCGTGGCGAGTGCCCACTTCTACGGGGTGGTGTTCTGGAGAGGCAGCATAAAGAAGAAGGACTGCCCACGCCTGGACAAACTGGTGAGGAAGGCAGGCTCTATTGTAAGCACGGAGCTGGACAGTTTGACGTCTGTGGTGGAGCGATGGGCACTGAGCAGGCTCCTGACAATCATGGAAAATCCACTGCATCCACTGAACAGGATCATCTCCAGACAGAGGAGCAGCTTCAGCGACAGACTGCTGTCACCGTCCTGCTCCACTGACAGACTGAGGAGACCCCACACTATCCGAGTCTTCAATTCCACCCAGGGAGGTAAACGTTAACATTATACAAAGTTATTGTCTGTTATACCTGCATTGTTAGCACTCTTTAATTTAATATTTTTTTTTATCAGTATGCTGCTGCTGGAGTATGTGAATTTCCCCTTGAGATTAATAAAGTATCTATCTATCTATCTATCTATCTATCTATCTATCTATCTATCTATCTATATAGTGCCTTTCATGTCTATCTATCTATCTATCTATCTATCTATTATATAGTGTCTTTCACATCTATCTATCTATCTATCTATCTATCTATCTATCTATCTATCTATTATATAGTGTCTTTCACATCTATCTATCTATCTATCTATTATATAGTGTCATTCACATCTATCTATCTATCTATCTATCTATTCTAATAATTTGTTTAGCTATTCTAATGAATCCCTGCAGGATATCTTTGTCTTTCTGGGTAGCACCATTGTACCACACTATAATACATCCGGTCAGAATATTCTTTCTGGGGCACACATCTATTTACGGAGGACCAACGGGGTATAGACCAGGGGTGTCAAACTCCAGTCCTGGAGGGCCGCAGTGGCTGCAGGTTTTCATTCTAACCATCTTCTTAATTCGTGACCAGTTGTTGCTGCTGATTACTTCTTTTAATTAACTTGACTCAGGCCCTTTAGTTGTTTCTTTTTCCTTCATTAGCAACCAAATAATAATGAGACACGAAACAAGCCACCACATCACACAATATCTGAAAATAAAGAAAGGTGAAGGTCTCAGTAAGGTTGATCTCTCAACTCACCAAAACACTTTGACGATGTTCTTATGAAAAACAGAAAATCAACAGTTTTGGAAATGTCAGCTGTGGCAGAACGAGAGCAACAACAAGCCGTGGAATTAAATAACGAGTTTCATTAACAGCAAGAATTGGCTTCTCATTAAGAAACTGGTTAGAGTTTGAAGCCCCAGTTTAGCCGGTCACCTGATGGCTCGTTTCACGTCTCATTTCTGTTTGGCTGCATTTTAATGAGGAAATGAATCAATTCAGAGGACCGAATCCTTCTAACAGGGCTATTAAAATGTGAATTAGCAGTGAAAACAGGTCACTGATTAGGAAAAGGGTTAGAATAAAAACCTATAGCCGCTGCGGCCCTCCAGGCCTGGAGTTCGACACCTGTGGTATAGACTATTTTTTTGCTATTTAGAGCATTTTGTGCTTTGTGTTTGCATTCTCTGTTAACCTCCCTTTGATGCCTTTCTTTTACTGTAATAAAATATCTCTATGTATAATCCTTCTGCAGATGTTTGAGCATTTCTGGATATGGAGCACTCTGCTTTGCCAAATTTTCTGTAAGTAATCAATTTTTTTACTATCTGCATTAAAGTAGTAATAGAATGTATGTAACAGAATCAAATCCTATGTTAAGGCTTAAAGCACAGGCTTAAAAATGATTGATCCTTTCTGACTTTGTTCTTAGACTACTCAATTCTACTGGAAGCAGCTTTGGTCAACAGCCCGGTGAGATTGTCCCATAGGCCATGCTGATACTCGACATAATAAAAATCATAATTTGTAATCCTGAGAGAGCACAACAGATGCTGCGGAAAAACATTTTTTTTTTTTTCCTTTCAAAGCCTCGAGCGTTCTCTGGTTTGAGCAATCAGAGAGTCTAGGTTTGGACATAACTGAGGCCATGCTAGGGTCAATCCTGGGATTATTAAAAATGTCAACCTCACTGCCCCAGGGATTTCTATAAAAATGGTGCACTTGGCCAAGAGTGCCCGAAGCAAAGCACTGAGCTTTCCAAAAAGCTTAAACTAGTTTTCACATGTCTGTGTTAAATGGAAATCCTTGAAAGGAACAGAGGCAGGTAAACCCTGCAGTTGTGTGTGCGCTGGTGTCTTGATGCTGGGATTCCCTAAAAGGACCTCTTAATTAGCCAACTACTCTCAAGTAGAAAGGACATCCTCATACACCCCAGATTAAACAAATGTCTGACTCAATGCTGTTATTAGCAGAAATGTGTGAATGTCCTTCCCAAAGAACTCATTTCAGCTGCTTTATGTTTAAAAACTAATGATCACATAACCCACACAGATGGCTCTACCAGACTGTCAGGATATGGATTCTCAAATCAAATTAAAACTCCTTATATCTAACAGCAAATCTCAGAATCCAAATTTTGCAGCATTCTTGCTTAGGCAGATTTATACTTCCATGTGAATGGAAATTTGGTGACGGAGTCAAAAATTCATTATCGAGTTACGCTCAGGTTCTGATTCTACAATGTGCAAAACGTTGACAGATGCTGATTCAAAAATGGTGTTTCTGTGTGTTGAAAATTGAAATGAATTTTCACATCTTCAAATAAGTTATAAATTATCTATAGTCTGCAGAAAATTGAAATGAATTTTCACATTTTAAAATTATAATTGTCACAAAAAATTATAAATACATTCTACCAGAAACATTATATTTTAGAACAAGCGATTTACAAGATTCCAAAACCTACGTACAACGATAACTGATCTATCTTCTTCAATTCAACTGTGTGTTGTTTGTCTTGTTACAGGCTCCATATCTGTTCAAATTAAATCAAGCATCTTTATATCTACCTGCAAAGCTCAGAAGCCAAACTTCTTGCATAGTCTGGTACTTACTTTTCATGTGAGTGGAAAACTCTTGCCTATTAAATTAAGTTCAGATTCTGACTCTACGATGTTCAAAATGATGACAAAAGTTAATTCTAAAATGATGTCTCTATGTGTGTCTGTGGAAAATTGAAATGAATTTTCACATCCGATAATTATAATTGACGCAAAAAATTATGAATACATTCTACTAGAGACATTATATTTTAGAGCAAGCGGATTACGAGATTATGAAACCTATGTACAATGATAACTTGAGAAGAAACTGACCTGTCTTCTTCAATCCAGCTGAGTGTTGTTTGTCTTGTTAAAGGCTCCATATCTTTTCAAATTAAATTAAAACTCTTTATATCTACCTGCAAAGCTCAGAAACCAAACTTCTTGCTTAGTCTGGTGCTTACATTTCATGTGAGTGGAAAAAAATCGCCATTAAATTAAGTTCAGATTCTGATTCTACAATGTTTAAAATGCTGATGAATTGGTGTCTCTCTGTTTCAAAAATTCAAATGAACTTTCATGTTTTAAAATTATAACTGTCGCAAAATCTTATGACTACATTCTACCAGAGACATTATATTTTAGTTCAAGCAGTTAACGAGATTCCAAAACCTACGTACAACAATAACTTGAGAAGAAACTGATCTATCTTCTTCAATTCAACTGTGTGTTGTTTGTCTTGTTACAGGCTCCATATCTTTCCAAATTAAACTACACGTCATTATATTTACCTGCAAAGCTCAGAAGCCAAACTTCTTGCTTAGTCTGGTGCTTACTTTTCATGTGAACGGAAAAAATTCGCCATTAAATTAAGTTCAGATTCTGACTATACGATGTTCAAAATGATGACAAAAATTAATTCTAAAATGGTGTCTCTATGTGTGTCTGTGGAAAATTGAAATTAATTTTCAAGTCTTACAATTATAGTTGTCGCAAAAAATTATGACTACATCCTACCAGAAACATTATATTTTAGAACAAGTGGTTTCCGAGATATCGAAACCTACGTACAACAATAACTTGAGAAGAACTGACCTGTCTTCTTCAATCCAGCTGAGTGTTGTTTGTCTTGTTACAGGCTCCATATCTTTTCAAATTAAACTACACATCGCTATATCTACCTGCAAAGCTCAGAAGCCAAACTTCTTGCTTAGTCTGGTGCTTAGTTTTCACGTGAATGGAAAAAATTTGCCATTAAATTAAGTTCAGATTCTGACTCTATGATGTTCAAAACGATGACAAAAGTTGATTCTAAAATGTTTTCTCTATGTGTGTCCGTGGAAAATTGAAATGAATTTTCAAGTCTTAAAATTATAATTGTCACAAAAATTATGACTACATCCTACTAGAGACATTATATTTTAGAACAAGCGGTTTCTGAGGCATCGAAACCTACGTACAACGATAACTTCAGAAGAAAATTACCTATCTTCTTCGATCCAACTGTATGTTGTTTGTCTTGTTACAGGCTCCATCTCTTTTCAAATTAAACTACATATCGTTATATCTACTTGCAAAGCTCAGATGCCAAATTTCTTGCTTAGTCTGGTGCTTACTTTTCATGTAAAGGGAAAAAATTCATCATAAGTTAAGTCCAGATTCTGATTCTACGATATTCAAAACGATGACAAAAGTTAATTCCAAAATGTTTTTTCTTTGTGTGTCTGTGAAAAATTGAAATGAATTTTCACACCTTAAAATTAAAATTGTCACAAAAAATTTTGACTACATCCTACAAGAGACTTTATATTTTAGAACAAGTGGTTTCCGAGATATCGAAACCTGCGTAAAACAATAACTTCAGAAGAAACTGACCTGTCTTCTTCGATCGAGCTGCATGGTGTTTATCTTGTTATAGGCTCCAAATCTTTTCAAATTAAATTAAACATCCTTATATCTACCTGCAAAGCTCAGAAGCCAAACCTCGTGTTTAGTCTGGTGCTTAATTACATATGAATGGAAAAAATTCACCGTTAAGTTCAGATTCTGACTCTACGATGTTCAAAACGATGACAAAAGTTGATTCTAAAATGGTGTCTCTGTGTTTGTCTGTGAAAAATTTAAATTCAATTTCATGCCTTAAAATTACAATGAAGCTGTTTTTGCATTGTGTAGAGCGCCATGATGACGTCGTCTTAGCAAAGACATGAGGTTTTCAAATAAGTAGTATCCAAGAGGTCAAAACCAATGCATAATGATAACCACATAAGAAACTGTCCAATCTTCTTCAATCCAGTTGCACAGTGTTTGTCTTGTTATGGACGACTCCTTATATTTTCAAATTAGAATTAAAAATCCTTTTACCTACTTGCAAATCTTGGAAACCAAATTTTGCAGCTTTTTTTGCTTGGGTGCAGAGTGGTGTCACTGAGGCTAGAGATCCTCGTGGGAAATTAGATGGTTGCCGGTTTGAATCCCACAAATGTCAGTTGACCTTGACCTGCAATTGCTCCATCCTGGGTATGATGTTAACCTGCATCTATCCCTGCAAGTAGGCCTTCCATCCTGCAGGGAAAACTTGGAGGTTGGTGGCAAGATTGGCACTCCAGCCACCATAACAAACCTCACACTGTTCCATTCCATCTAAACTAGTGTGGCACTGAGGCGTCACCCATTGCATCGCTGAACTTCGGCCCTAATCTTAGATCCTGAGGTGGTCTGTAATGTGAAAGGTACTGTATCAGTGTATGCTCCCAACCCTTCTCTCCTCTCCTCATGTGGCACTTGGTGCCACTGCTCCACTACCACGTTGCTTGCCTGCCTATTGAAAAGTCATCTCTGATAAAGGAGCACTGGAATTATCGAGTAGAAGGGTCCTTTCATCTGACTGGCTGGCCCAGCACCGACTCAGCTGCAGAGTGGCCAATAGGAGGGAGAAGGCAGCTAGTTGGTTAAGCTCTCCAGGACTTGTCTGACTACTTTTCTACAATCTGGTTGTGGTTCTTCAATGAACTGATGGACAGATGGTGTTGCTTTTCATTAATGTTCATTTGTTGCAACTTTATTTTTGATGTATTTGAACCAGGATTACCTGATTTCCAAAACTACAAATCGGGACAGCCATCATTTCGAATGACCAAACAAAAGATGTTGAGGAACTAAGGAAGACAAAAATAAAAAATAGAGCATTTGAATTAAATTATAATTATAGCTATATAAACATGTATAATCTAAACTTATAAGTTTATGTAAATAAGTACATACAGTATATAAAAGAGAACGGGCATGTGTGATATAATTTGTAAAAAGTTTTATGTTTCATATAATATGACATGATATATGTAAATAGAATACAGATATGCAGATATGACCTAATTTGTTTATTCGAAAAGTCTTTATCAGTGCCAAGTCACTTTCCAAATGAATTACCCGAGAGCAGCCATGATGAGCACGAGAAACCTATGACGACACGAGCAGACGACATACACAAACGCACGCGATTCAAACCCTCGGATTCAGCTGACAGTTACTAATTTTATTCATTAAAGGTGGTATGTCAGGCTGTCTACAAAATTTTAGTGAGCCTCTTTAACTGGGTATTCAATATAAACATTGAATTAAGATTTTTTCTACATACTGTACAATTTTTGTTCAATCAGGATTTTCAGAGGAAATGTGGGGCTCGGGATTTGTCTGTCAAACTCAGGACAGATCTACTTAAATCAGATCGTCTGGCAACCCTGATTTGAACAAATCTGCACCCTCATATCTGACTGTTCTGTATTCAGGGAGTGGTATCATCTATTCTTGTATTTTAATTGACAAGCTGGTTAAGTTTGCAGATGATACCAAGATAGGTGGATTAGCAGATAATTTGTAATCCGTTATATCATTACAGAAGGACTTGGATAGCATACAGGCTTGGGCAGATTTGTGGAAGATGAAATTTAATGTCAGTAAATGTAAAGAATTACACATAGGAAGTAAAAATGCAAGGTCTGAATACACAATGGGCAGTCGGAAAATGGAGAGTACACCTTATGAGAAGGATTTAGGAGTCATAGTGGATTCTAAGCTATCGACTTCCCGACAGTGTTCAGAAGTCATTAAGAAGGCTAACAAAATGTCAGGTTATATAGCGCCTTGATGTGTGGAGTATAAGTCACAGGAGGTTCTCCTCAAGCTTTATAACACACTGGTGAAGCCTCGTCTGGAGTCCTGGGTGCGGTTTTGGTCTCCAGGCTACAAAAAGGACATAACAGCACAAGAAAAGGTCCAGAGAAGATCAACTAGGCTGATTCCAGGGATACAGGGGATGAGATATGAAGAAAGATTAAAAGAGCTGAGCCTTTAAAAAAGATTAAGAGGTGACATGATTGAAGTGTTTAAAATTATGAAGGGAATTAGTAAAGTGGTTATCGAGACTGTTATTTTAAAATGAGTTCATCAAAAACATGGGGACACAGTTGAAAACTTGTTAAGGGTAAATTTTGCACAAACATTAGGAAGTTTTTCTTTACACAAAGAACGATAGACACTTGGAATAAGCGACCAAGTAGTGTGGTAGACAGTAAGGGACTTTCAAAACTCGACTTGATGTTTTTTTGGAAGAAATAAGTGGATAGGACTGGCAAGCTTTATTGGGCTGAATGGCCTGTTCTCGTCTAGAGTGTTCTAATGTTCTAATTTTGCTTTGAGAGTTGTCGCGTCAGTCTGCGCCTGCACTCAGTGAGGAATGCTGTGCAGAAACAAAATAGTTTGTACTGCAGAGGTGGCCATGACTGATTGACCATCTTGCTCTGTGAAGAGGAGGATTTGTCTTTTTGTTTTGTGTGTTTTATTTAAACTGTTTTTGACACCCATGGCATGCTGAATCTATCTGGAAGGGGGTCTCGTTCTGAAGTGCCCTTCCCAAGATTTTTTTTAGGGGTTGGGGGATTTTTTTCTTGTCTAGTTAGAGCACGGGTGTCGAACTCCAGGCCTGGAGGGCCGCAGTGGCTGCAGGTTTTCATTCTAACCCTTTTTCTAATCAGTGTCCAGTTTTCAATTATTTTCCCTCTATTTCAATAGCCCTGTTTTTAAGGATTAAGTCTTCTGAATTGATTCTTTTCTTCATTAAATGACAGCCAAACACAAATGAGACGTGAAATGACATAACAGATGACAAGCTAAATTGGAGTTTCAAACTCCAACCGATTTCACTCCAACCAATCTCTTAATGAGAAGCCTGTTAATTAATGTTTATTCCATGGCTTGTTGCTGCTCTCATTGTGCCACAGCAGGCATTTCCAAAACTGTCGATTTTCTGTTATTTTCTAAACACTGCAAGAAAATATTTTGGTGACCTGAGAGATCAACCTTACTGAGACCACCACCTTTCTTTATTTTCAGATATTGTGTGACGGGTACAGGTGAGCTGGTCATGTGGCGGCTCGTTTTGTGTCTCAGTATTGTTTGGCTGCTAATTAAGGAAAAAACAACTAAGAGGCCTGAGTCAAGTTAATTAAAACTAAGGCTAAAAAAGTTAATTAGTATCAAAAATTGGTCACTAATGAAGAAGATGGTTAGAATGAAAACCTACAGTCACTGTGGCCCTCCAGGACCAGAGTTCAACACCCCTGAGTTAGGGAGTCAAGACTGGTGGTCTGTGAAAAAAATCAGGGCCCATTAACTCTTTTAGGGCTGAATATTTTTTCCAAAAAAAATTCTGAAAAGCAATGGTTTCACACAGAAATCAACATAAAATATCTGTTGCTGCATGCTGTGGCTGCCAGTTTGCCAAGAATATGTGTCAGGCTTTCTGCCAGACTGTCTTTGCTTGGCTGGGTCAAAGTCACAGTGCAATGCAATCTGGTTTCTACCTGTTATCATTGTTAAGTGGCAGTCCTCCCTGGTGAACATTGTCAGTAAAACGATTAGCTGGGGACCAATCAGCTGAAGCTAGAACCTCACATTCATTTTCAGTCACTTGTATCTAGATTGTGATAGTTCAACATGTCATAGCCCAGTTCAGAGATAACAGGCAAAACGTCATCTACGGTGTGTTCACTTTGATCTCCCGCCAAATGTCAGTGCCATTTTTGCCATTGTTTGCGCCTTGCTACTCACACAAGCGCAGGAAATCTCAGTCAAACCAATGAATCTAACTTTCCTTCTTGCAACGAGAGTCCAACTAAAACAGAATGGTTGGCTTTGTAAATGTTTATGGTCGATTACCGTCATCAACTCCTCCTTTTGACAAAAGTCGACATCAGCCCTGAAAGAGTTAAAGAGGCATTCCTTGTGTGATTTTGAGCTATAAAAGAAATAAATTGTTTTTTTCTTTTTTCAGGTTTCAAACATGTGCTTTAATTGTAATATATGCAGATTTGCACCATTCTTCATTCTATGGCAAGTCCACCTCGTTTCTTCTCATTGCTTTCATTTCTGCTTCTTTGCCCCCTGCACAATTTTAAATGCATCCAATGCAACTGTGTAGTCCGGTTTTTCACCTTAAAGACAGGTGAGTACCTGTTTTCTTTTCCTGGCACCTACATAGTAGCTCCTTTGGTAACCCGGCAATCAACTCCGTCCCTATGGGAGACAAAGGGCGCAGGTCCAGCAGATGCTGTTAGGTGTGAGTCCTTTCACACTGGTCTACAAAAAATATTTTTTTGTTTGCTACTGGGAACTTCAGACCAGCACTCTATTAAGTTTTTTTACACTGATTTCATATATAAAATCGGAATTAAGCTAGCACATCAGATTTTTGAGATACACATCATTGCCGTTTTGACACTTTTGAATATCAATATTTAAATAATATTCATCAACACTGTTCATCAACAATATTCATCAACACAATATCTAGAGTTTGAACTCTGTCCCACCAAAATTGTTTGAATGGATTTATTCTGAAACCAAACCAGAAGACGATACCAGAGACACTTTAAAACATGTTTATGTCAATTTACCTTAATATAAAAGTGAGGTCAGCGTGCCCAGAAATGTTTGAGGCACTCGCTTTTGCGCTTGTACTGCACATCCGTTCTTTCTTTGCATGAACCAACAGTAGTCACCCATCATGCTCGGAGTAAATTTTCCCTGATATCGGTTTTCACCTTTATATCTTGATGAAATCTTTCCCCACGCTCATCTCTGACATCACTTAGATTTGGTGGAAAAAATTTAAGATGAGAATGTAAAAAATGCGTCTTCAGTGACATTCTGACTCCCGTAAACTGATATACTTTCAGCATATTGTTCACAAGCTCAGCATAATTCTCTGCTCTGTGACTGTCAAAAGAATTCTGGACAACCCGCACGAATGAGGGTGCTGATTCAGTTGGCTTCAGTTTCCTTTTGAACTCATCGTCAAGCATCAGTTCACAGATTTCAGGGCCAACAAAAACACCTTCCTTAGTTTTGGCTTCACTTTTCTCGAGACCAAACTTATTTCTTAAATGCTGAAATGCCTTTACTGTCCAGTCACCCTAGCTGTTCAAGACCTGGAACATCATAACTAAAAAATGGGACGTGCTGGACGAAAATGGTTTTCAGATTTGGAGTCAGCAAGTGAAATTTGTCAAAGTACAGGTGAAAGAATCTCAGTAGTAAAATGCTTGTTGACCAGTATTACCTGAAAACGCTACCCCAGACCTGGCTTTAGGAGAGGGCACCGGTATCTCAGTTCTGGGCACGGCTCACTTTAATTAAGTTAGAACTGTTACAAGGGTCATTTAAGGACTGTTCTTAATCTAGAAGTGCTCTGCGCTTCACTTCAACTGCACATATCACCACCAGGTTTCAAACTGCCGACAGTTGTGATATGTGAATTGAATCTTTCTGAATCATCAACATGATCAGGTTTTCATTCTAATGCTTTTCTTAATTAGTGACCTGTTTTTGCTGCTAATTAACTTCTTTTGCCTTAGTTTTAATTAACTTGACTCAGGCCCCTTCGGCATGGTGGCACAGTGGGTAGCGCTGCTGCCTCGCAGTTAGGAGAGTTTGCATGTTCTCCCTGTGTCTGCGTGGGTTTCCTCCCACAGTCCAAAGACATGCAGGTTTGGTGCATTGGTGATTCTAAATTGTCCCTAATGTGTGCTTGTTGTGTGGGTGTATGCCCTGCAGTGGGCTGGTTCCCTGTTCGGGGTTTGTTTCCTGCTGTGCACCCTGTGTTGGCTGGGATTTACTCCAGCAGACCCCCGTGACCCTATAGTTAGGATATAGCGGGTTGGATAATGGATAGATGGATGGATGGATGGATTCAGGCCCCTTAGTTGTTTCTTTTTTCTTAATTAGCAGCCAAACCATAACGAGACGCGAAATGAGCCTCCACATCTGTGCCCATCATACAATATCTGAAAATAAAGAAAGGTGAAGGTCTCAGTAAGGTTGATCTCTCAATTCACCAAAACATTTTCTTGCTGTTCTTAGAAAATCCACAGTTTTGGAAATGCCTGCTGCGGCAGAATGAGAGCAGCAACAAGCCATGGAATTAAATAACGGGCTTAATTAACAGCAGTAATTGGCTTCTCATTAAGAAACTGGTTGGAGTGAAACTGGCTGGAGTTTGAAGCCCCAATGTAGCTGGTCATCTGTTGGCTCATTTCACATCTCATTTCTGTTTGGCTCTCATTTAATGAAGAAAAGAATCAACCAAGAGGACTGAATCCTTAAAAAACAGGGCTATTAAAATGAAGGGAAAAGGAGTTAATTAGCAGTGAAAACTGGTCACTGATTAGTAAAAGGGTTAGAATGAAAACCTGTGTGGGCCTTCAGGCCTGGAATTCGACACCCGTGGTCTAAGTCTTAAATAGCAAATTAAGTAAATGAAGTTAATTAGCAGCAAAAACTAATCACTAATGAAGAAAAGGGTTAGAATGAAAACCTGTGGCCACTGTGGCTCTCCGGGATAGGATTTGGCCACCCCTGCTCTAAATTATCTTTTACATGTGCTGTTGAGTACTTTATGTACTTTTGTTGCTTTGCTTGAGGCATCTTGCATTGCAACCTTTCTAAATTCTTTTGTGCTTACTGTGGATCGATTAAAGGATAACAATAAGGATTAACATTAAAAAAAAAAAACATGTTTGATGGAATCATGCCCCTTAGATAAAACAAATTTTAAAAGCTGACTTCAGGCAAGAAGGGCTAGAACAGGGGTCTCAAACTCCAGTCCAGGGGAGCTGCAGCGGCTGCACGTTTTCATGCTAAGCCTTTCCTTTATTGGTGACCAGTTTTTGCTGCTAATTAACTCCTTTTCCTTTCATTTTAATTGACTTGTTTCTAAAGATTTCTATCCATCCATTATCCAACCCACTATATCCTAACTACAGGGTCACGGGGGTCTGCTGGAGCCAATCCCAGCCAACACAGAGCGCAAGGCAGGAATCAAACCCCAGGCAGGGCGTCAGCCCACCGCAGTTTTTAAAGATTTGTTCCCCTGAATTTCTTTATTGTTCCTCTGATTTGCTCCATTCCTTTAACTAAATGGCACCCAAACAGAAATGAAATGTGTAGTGAGTGAGCCAACAGAAGACCAACTAAATCAGGACTTCAAACTCCAACCAATTTCACTCCAACCAGTTGCTTAATTTGGTGCCGAGTCTTGTTGTTAATTAAACCCGTTCTTTAATTCCATGGCAGACATTTCCAAATGAAATGCTTTTCTCTTTTCTAAGAACACTGTGAAAATGTTTTGTCGACTTTCCTGAGACCTTCATCTTTCTTTCTTTTCAGATATTGTATGATGGACACAAGTTTGCTGCTCATGTTCTGTTACTGTGGTCTTGTTATTGTTTGGCTGCTAATTAAGGAAAAAGAAACTATTAAGGGGTCCGAGTCTTCAAGAGCAAATCAATTAAAATGAATTCAAAAGAAGTTAATTAGTAGCAAAAACAGGTCACTCATTAGGAAAAGGGTTAGAATGAAAACCTGCAGCTACTGGGGCTCTCCAGGATAGGATTTGTCCACCCCTGCTCTAAATCATCTTTTAAATCTGCTGTTGAGTACTTTATGTACTTTTGTTGCTTTGGTTGAGGCATCTTGCATTGCAACCTTCCTAAATTCTTTTGTGCTTACTGTGGATCGATTAAAGGATAACAATAAGGATTAACATTAAAAACAACCATGTTTGATGGAGTCATGCCCCTTAGATAAAACAAATTTTAAAAGCTGACTTCAGGCAAGAAGTGCTAGAGCAGGGGTCTCAAACTCCAGTCCTGGGGAGCTGCAGCGGCTGCAGGTTTTCATTCTAAGCCTTCCTTAATTGGTGACCAGTTTTTGCTGCTAATTAACTCAGTTTCCTTTCATTTTAATTTACTTGTTTTTTGAGATTTGTTCCCCTGAATTTCTTTTTTTTTTTATTTATTTATTTTTTTATTAATTTTATTACAATCCATACAAAGCAATCAAGTTTTTACAAAGAGAAAAATTAAGAACAGATCGATCCCCACCCTTGAGAGAGAGAGCAAGCCAAACGGCGTTAAATTTAAGGCTTGTAAACATACCTAAATTAATAAATTCTCTGTGCCTTATGAAATTATTTTAAAACTAGACATTAAGCCCGTTAAAATAACGGGCGCTAGAACAGTAGTGCATAAACATTTGTATGAACAGTCTATATTAAATGGCAAGGGACCTTGTATGTAGCTGTAATATGTGTCACTGTATTGTGTGCCTTTAATTTTCTCTCTCAGTAATACTGGTTTGTATTTCCGTAAAATGCCTGTAATTTTGTCTGACAGTAAATACAGTGGAACCTCAGTTCATGACCATAATTCGTTTCAAAACTCTGTTTGTAACCTGATTTGGTCGTGAACCGAAGTAATTTCCCCCATGGGATTGTATGTAAATACAATTAATCCATTCCAGACCATATGAACTGTATGTAAATATATATTTTTTTAAGTTTTTAAGCACAAATATAGTTAACTATACCATAGAAAGCACAGCGTAATAGTAAACTAAATGTAAAAACATTTAATAACAGTAAGAAAACCTTGAACAACAGAAAACTAACACTGCAAGAATTTGCGCTATAGCCTTATGACCCGCTCACTAAAAACTCTTTTTTTAATGAGTTTTAAGCACAGGGGAAAAAATTAACATTTGAAAAATCTGTAATTTAATAAACAACCAAGAAAAGTAACATTGCAACAATGCACGCGCGCGCCTGTGTGTGTGTGTGTCTCTCTCGCGGGCCTGCGTGTGTGTGTCTTAAGCGCGCGCTTCTGTGTCTGTGTGTGTGTCTGTCTGTCTGTCGCGCGTGCGCTCGCCTGTGTGTGTGTGTGACGCGCGCGCGCGCCTGTGTGTGTGTGTGTGTGTGACGCGCGCCTGTGTGTGTCTCTGTCTCTCTTTCTGCACAGGGAATGCACAGGAAGAGACTGAACACGTGCTGTGTGGCCCCGCGCATGCGCACTTCTCCAGAAGACACACACACGGACACCACGCGCCTGTGTGTGAGTATGCGTGACTCGCGTGCGCCTGTGTGTGTGACTCGTGAGCGCCTGTGTGTGTGCGTGACTCGTGCGCGCCTGTGTGTGTATCTGTCTCTCTCTCTGCACAGTGAAGAGACTGAACACGTGCTGTGTGGCACTGCGCATGCGCTCTTCTCCAGAAGACACACACACGGACACCACGCGCCTGTGTGTGAATATGCGTGACTCGCGCGCGCCTGTGTGTGTGTGTGACTCGTGAGCGCCTGTGTGTGTGCGTGACTCGTGCGTGCCTGTGTGTGTATCTGTCTCTCTCTCTGCACAGGAAGAGCCTGAACACGTGCTGTGTGGCCCCGCGCATGCGCACTTCACCAGAAGACACACACGGACACTGGACGCACACAAGGGTTTTATTAAAGAGGATATTACTGATTAGATCCTGCCATGTTTTGAAAAAAGTCTGTACAGATCCTCTAACTGAGTATTTGATTTTTTCCAACTTCAAATAATATAACACATCGGTTTCCCACTGACTTAAAAGAGGAGAGTTTGGGTTCTTCCAGTTTATGAGAATAAGTCTGCGTGCCAAAAGTGTAGTGAATGCAATCACAATTTGTTTGTCTTTCTCCGCTTTAAACCCATCTGGGTTCCCCTGAATTTCTTCATCGTTCCTCTGATTTGCTTCATTTCTTTCCTTAAATGGCACCCAAACAGAAATGTAATGTGAAGAGAGTGAGCCAACAGAAGACCAACTAATTCAAGGCCTCAAACTCCAACCAATTTCACTCCAACCTGTTGCTTAATTAGGTACCGATTCTTGTTGTTAATTAAACCTATTCTTTAATTCCATGGCTTGTTGCTGCTCTCATTGTACAATGGTAGACATTTCCAAATGAATTGATTTTCTCTTTTCTAAGAGCACTATGAAAATGTTTTATACACCTGAGCAGATCAACTTTCCTGAGACCTTCATCTTTCTTGCTTTTCAGATATTGTATGATGGGCACAAGTTTGCTGCTCATGTTCTGTTTTTCTGGTCTTGTTATTGTTTGGCTGCTAATTAAGGAAAGAGAAACAATTAAGGGGTCCGAGTCTTCAAGAGCAAATCATCCATCCATCCAGTATCCAACCCGCTATATCCTAACTACAGGGTCTGCTGGAGCCAATCCCAGGAAACAAACCCCAGGCAGGGCGCCAGCCCACCACAGGGCACACACACCCACACACTAGGGACAATTGAGGATCGCCAATGCACCTAACCTGCATGTCTTTGAACTGTGGGAGGAAACCCACGCAGACACGGGGAGAACATGCAAACTCCACACATGGAGGACCTGGGAAGCAAACCAGGGTCTCCTAACTGCGAGGCAGCAGCGCTACCCACTGCGCCACTGTGCCGCCCAAAAGCAAATCAATTAAAAAGAATTCAAAAGATGTTAATTAGCAGCAAAAAACAGGACACTAATTAAGAAAAGGGTTAGAATGAAAACCTGCAGCCACTGGGGCCCTCCAAGACCGGAATTTGAGACCCCTGTGCCAGAGTCTAACAAAAGAAGGAACAGCTAATAACTGTACACTGTGTCAAGAGAATGGACATTTCACTTCTCTTTTGGAAATCAAAATAAAGAGGATGGTGGAAGGGGCCATGTCTAAAACAGGAAGACTGTCCTATCTGTCACGCAAGTTCTGAAGTCTCGGACCTGAAAGAAGAGTGTTAGAGAATGACCCGACTCCATTCACCAGCAACACTTCAAAAACTCATCCTGCACTTTCATCAACAGTCTGGTGATCCAAAAGTGCAAAGAGACAAGCACCTCTTACAAGGTCAAGTCAAAGATTTAGGAGTTTATACCCAATTAATCACTAACCAATGGAAAAGAGAACGGCACAGCTGTACTGTAAATCTGTTAGAGTGGGCCATCCACAAAAACTGCAGAAGACGAATAAGGGAGGCCACCAAGACATCTGAGAACGCTGAAGGAGTTTCATGCTACAGTTTATGACATTGGAGGGACTGCAGGGCCCGGGTGCTTCACCAGTCACAGTTTTATGGGGCAGTTGGGAACATACAGGACTTGGAGGATTTTCTGCTAATTTCTTGGTACCAGATACCACTTGACACCTTCGGTGGTCTTGTGGAGTCCATGCCTCAATGGGTCAGAACTGTTTCGATGTCACGAGGGGGACCTTCACCACAATAGGCAGGTGGTTTTAATATTGTGGCTGATCAGAGCATGTTATGTTATGTTATCTGTCCACGCAATACTCATTCACAGGGAGGATGAGAATATACTGGCAGCATTGAATAAAAAACCAGAACCAGAACTGGTGAGGCTCATATTCTGCCAAAATGGCATTGCCAACTAATACATCTTTAAAATGTGCATAGGAATAATGTGGAAGGACCACACAGGAAGTGGACGCCTAAGTCAAGACAGAGGTAAACAATTTAGGGGTAATTATTGACTCTGACCAAAATTTTAAATCACATATTAATGAGATTATTAGGACAGCATTTTTTCACTTAATAAATATAGCAATTATAACTTTGCAAGATGCTGAAAAATATGTTCACACTTTTGTTTTTAGTCGACTAGATTACTGTACTGCACTCCTCTCAGGGCCACCCAAAAAAGACATCAATCGGTTACAGTTAGTGCAGAATGGAGCTGCCAGAACCTTAACTAGGAAAAGAAAATCCAAGCACATCACCCCAGTCTTAGTGTCACTACACTGGTTACCTGTGTCATTCAGAATTGACTTTAAAATACTGCTGATGGTTTACAAAGCCTTAAATAATCTCGCTCCATCTTATATATCGGAGTGTCTGACATCTTATATTCCAAATCGTACCCTTAGATCTTCAAATGAGTGTCTGCTTAGAATTCCAAGAGTTAAACTTAAAAGAAGTGGTGAGGCAGGCGGCCTTCTGCTGTTATGCACCTCAAATCTGACCATTAAAAATTCGCCAGGCTAATACGGAGGAGCACATTAAAAAACTGCTAACACCCCATTATTTTAACACGGCTTTCTCATAGCTTCATTTTTGTGTAACTCTGATATTCTGTATATGCATTGAATTATCATTGTTATCATGGCTCTGTAATCCGTACTAACCCCTACTTTCTCTACTGTTCTTTTTCCAGTTTTCTGTGATGGTGATCTGAGCCACCACCATCTGATAAGGGTGTCATGCAATCCTTACATTGATGGATTGAGGGGCAGAGGTCCACCTGACCATCATCATCTAATTCTTCCATGTGAAGCCTAAAAACCATGAGGAATGATTGAGTTAGGTAGAATGCCCAGTAGTGGCAGGGTGGACTCATGGCCTTGGAACCCCTGCAGATTTTTTTTTTCTCCAGCCCTCTGAAGTTTTTTTTGTTTGTTTTTTCTGTTCTCCTATTCTTTATTATTTTGTATTGCCATATCTTCCATCCATCCATTATCCAACCTGCTATATCCTAACTTCAGGGTCACAGGGGTCTGCTGGAGCCAATCCCAGCCAACACAGGGTGCAAGGCAGGAACAAAACCCGGGCAGGGTGCCAGCCCACCACAGGGCACACACACACCCACTAGGGACAATTTAGAATCGCCAATGAACCTAACCTGCATGTCTTTGAACTGTGGGAGGAAACCAGAGTACCCGGAGTAAACCCACGCAGACACGGGAAGAACATGCAAACTCCACGTAGGGAGGACCCGGGAAGTGAACCCAGGTCTCCTAACTGCGAGGCAGCAGCGCTACCACAATGCCACCGTGCCGCCCTTGCCATGTCTTATTTTTATATTTTTCTTTTTTCTTTCCTCATCTTATAAAGCACTTTCAGCTCCATCATTTATATGAAAATGTGCTCTAGAAATAAATGCTGTTGTTGTAACCACTGCGCCACCTGCATTCTTTTATTTCCTCTCAAAGCAAACTGAGATTACTTTTCTGTATGGGGTGTCGCACACGTGTGATTAGGAGGCAGTTAAAGGGCTTGAGGAACCGTAATACTACATCAGACCAGGAGGTGGCGGAGTGTGCCGACTGTCTCTCTCAATCAGATACAGACCATTCCCGGGAAATCCCACCAGGTTCCAGCACCTCTGATGATGCCACTTCCGGTTCTGGCACCTTTGATGACATCACTTCCAGTCCCGGCGCATCTGATGACGTCACTTCCAGTTCTGGCGCATCCGATGACGTCACTTCCAGTCCCGGCATAGATGACATCATTTCCTCTGCTAGCCCTTAAAAACCGCCATCTATCTCCGCATATGTAGTTCTGTTTTGGACTCAGTCTTGTAAACAACTCACTTTTTACAAAGCTTTTGCAGCCAGGATCATATTATACGGGTGGCTGCCCCAAACCTTTGTGATTGTCTGGAGTAATTTTGTGACGGGGGAATGGAAATTTGGGCTTTTTAAGTCTACCTAGATTGGAAGAAAGGCCAAGATTTATTAAAGCGTCTTGCCCCCTTTTAGATTTATCGGACTTGTGACAACGTGAATAAGAAAACTACAGTGAGAATTATTTGTTTCCCTTGTTCCTTGGTCCATCCCTCACGTAGGTTACAGTCAAGATTTAGGAGAGTCAGGACCTACCATCAGCACGTTTCTCTTGTGCATTTCACTTTATGTCCTCAGACGAGATGCTCTTCCTCGAGTTATTATTAGAGGAATCCATATGGCAAGCGGAGCTGCTTCTTTTTAAAGGAAACTCCATTGATGAAGGATTTGTACAAATTGTCTGAGAGCTACAGACGGTGGCCCGTTCCGTTTTACTTGGCACCAGACCCACAGATTGCAAACGCTGGCCCCGAGCTTTTCATATAGTGCATTTCAATCTTTGAATGAGCTTTTGAAGCATACAAGGCATCCTACATAAGGTAGGCACAAAAAAAGAATAAAAAATGAATGTAATGTATCGCTTGCAAAAATGAGAAGAGAACACCTGAACCTTGACAGTTTATCATATAAAGGAATAAATGATGGCAGCCGACCAACATTTGAATTGCATGTTAACTTTCATCGCCGTAAAGATTCAGCCTACTTTTGCTGTACCTTTCTCGCTATATGAGATGAAGAGATGAAAGTGTCTTGACTGATTTTAGTTCCTTCTTGATGGCATTCATTATGGTATACATTTGAGTCAAGCTATTCGTTCATCGTGTCAGCCTTTGAATTTCAAGGTAAAATAAGTTATTGTACTAGATTTTTTTTTCTCTTACATTAGACACCTGCTTCACTACAGAACTACTTAGCAGATGGTTGTTGTCTACCTGGCAGGCCCAATATGAAATCTTCCCCAGAGTCTGGCGAGGGACACTTGCCAAACATATGCATCTGTGCAGAAAAATCCATTGATGTTCCGTTGAGAGCCACATACGTTTTTTTTTGTTGTTGTTTTTTGATAACATTTCTAAGACCCTTTCCTCACCCTGAAATTGCACAGAAACACCTGGAGGATGTGATTTAGTTGTGACATCGTCATATACCAGCTTGTCTGGATTGATTAACACCATTTTCTTAAAAACAAGAAGACCATACAGCATTTATTGCTTTAGTGCTTTCAACTGTTTATTTACCAGAATGTTCTCTTTGGAATTTAAACTGATTGCCCTCAAGGCCCTCAACAGTTATAACTCTTTGTTCTTATTAACGTATCCTTACCACAAGACACCTCGGCCCTATTACTTATGTGACCAGTGTGATGGGGGCCAATGGCAGCAGCCGTAATTGCATGGAGTTTCCAAAAGCAAGAAAGGAGTTGGTTCATATGATTTGACCAGCATCTGCATGGGTTACTAGGCCCCAATTGAATGGATGGTGCATATAAGGTATGACAATTTAATTCTCAGAATGAACCAGATTGAAGAAAAAAAGAACACTATATTTAATGAGGGGCAAGAAGATGTAATTGACGATGCCAGAAGTGGGTCATCCATCATGACGATGCCCAAGCCATGTTTGCGACTTCCAGGCTAAGACATTAACTACCACATTGGGCCATTCGCCCTATTCACCTGACATACCCTTTGTGACTTCTAGCTCTTCCCAAAAATAAAAA
>JANRMT010062841.1:15399152-15418812 GCA_026402145.1 Polypterus bichir lapradei
GGACATTATTACATAGGACCCTTGACCATTAATACGATCAGACATTACAAGATAGGACCCTCAACCATTAATACAATCGGACATTAGTACATAGGACCCTCGACCATTAATATAATTGGACATTACTTAAATAGGACCCTTGACCATTAATACAATCAGACATTACTTAAATAGGACCATCGAACATTAATACGATCAGACATTGCTAGATAGGACCCTCGACCATTAATACAATCAGACATTAGTACATAGGACCCTTGACCATTAATATAATTGGACATTATTACATAGGACCCTCAACCATTAATACAATCGGACATTAGTACATAGGACCCTCGACCATTAATATAATTGGACATTATTACGTAGGACCCTCAACCATTAATATGATCAGACATTACAAGATAGGACCCTCGACCATTAATACGATCAGACATTATTACATAGGACCCTTTACCATTAATGCGATCAGACATTACTAGATAGGACGTGTGTCAATGTACTGATGTCTACAACATTGAGAGACATACTGTATTTTCACCTACTCAAGCCACCAAGGTGAAGTTATTTTAGTGCTATGCACAGAGATAAATAGCCGCTTTACTGATACTTTATAAGTGTCATTAAGACCAAAGTAAGCTTCTGGTAAGATCTTGTTACATAACAGTATTTAACTAAATTGTGAACAAAATGTGCCCATGTGCCAAGAAACATAAGAGCCCAGAAATGAGCTCATGATATTAATAAAATCTTTCTGTCTATTTGGCTTTACTTTTGGACAATGAGGGGGCTGTTTGGTGTTTTCAGTCTATACCTGCAATATACCAAGTTTATATTAGGTGTGATATTCTGCATAATGTCTGAAGATATTTATGCTTATAAACATATAAGGTTATGTTTCAGCAAACTAGCTTATTTCCTCCAGCACAAACACAACAATACAATTTGGAAATCACATACAAGTTGTAACCTTTTCATTTGCATATATTATGCAGATCTGCCGTCACATATTGTATATTTAAAAATGTTAACGTCTAGAAGCCAGACAGGGCCATTAACCTTTAATATCATGCAGTAAGATAAACCAGGCTAGCAAGTGCTACCGGTCATAAGGACGGGATGGCATTCAGTTGGCACCTGGTTATAAATATTTTGCCATTCATTAGGGCAAATATTGTGTCAGTTAATCCAATTATTTACGTCTAATGATTAAAAAGTTCAGTTTTGAATATATAGTTAGGGAATTCATTATTTGGCCTGATTCATTAATTATCCGACCTTCATTTTTATAACAGAGTTATGATTAATAGTTAAATTGCATGAATTATGATCCAGAACAATTGACTTTTGTATTGTGGTAAATAATGAGAATGTATTCAATTTTGTAACATAAGATTCAATAACCTGTTTAATCAAATTCAAGCTAGCAGAGGTTGGAGTGGGTGGGATTGAAGGGGCAAAACATACCAAGTCTGTCACCAGGACAGAAAGTGCCACTGATGTGGAAAACATGCTGCATTATTCCAGTTCTGAAAAGGTCAGGCAACAGTTCACCTGATGATTACAGACCACTGGCCCTTACATCTCACATCGTGAAAACCTTTGAAAAGGCTGGTCCTGGTCTATACGATACAATACAATACAATTTATTTTTGTATAGCCCAAAATCACACAAGAAGGGCCACAATGGGCTTTAACAGGCCCTACCTCCTGACAGCCCCCAAGCCTTGACTCTCTAAGAAGACAAGGTAAAACTCCCCTTGTAGGGAACAAAATGGAAGAGACTAGACCTAGTGAAAGGCTATGGTCTATATCAGTGGTTCCCAAAGTAGGGGTCGCGACCC
This sequence comes from Polypterus bichir lapradei, assembly GCA_026402145.1. NCBI lineage: Eukaryota > Metazoa > Chordata > Cladistia > Polypteriformes > Polypteridae > Polypterus > Polypterus bichir. The sequence continues at coordinate 15,400,997 of JANRMT010062841.1, forward strand.
TCTGGGGGGTCGTGAGACATTGGGGGGGGGTCGCGAGATGATTTCCAAGAAATCAAATACTTTTTTAAAACTTTTTAGAAATTAATTAATTTAGTTTTTTATAAATAACATTTTATCCATAACTAACAAAAGATAAAAACTAGTAGTTAATAGTTACATTTAAAAAAAACATGCAAATTAAAAAGCCATCAGCCTTTCAAATTTCTTTCCGTTCGATCGCGATCCCTGAGGTGATTACGACAGTTTAACGACACATTAATGGCGTCAGTTGCAGCAGATCAATTTACAGCACCATGTTAAACATTCCGACATGTGCACGTAACGTGTAGGTAATTTTCATCGCTTTATGCTTAGGATATTATTTTTGTTGAAATGAAACGTTGGTTAATATCGACTGGATGTACTGATGCCGTTTTAAACTACCTACTTGTGCGAAAAGACTTTTTCGGCACTCACATACATTAAAAATAAATACAGGTCACGACTGAACTTGGAGGATGATCTCCGAGTCGCGGTCTCAAAATTAACCCAAGAATGGACTTGCTGTGCTCCAAGCATTGTGCCCACCCATCTCATTAGGTGAGGTGTTTTGTTGAAATTAAACGAATGAGTAAATAACAATTTTTTAAAAAGTTATATGGTTGTTAGAGCGTTATGTTCTTTTTTGTTGTCATGCTCTTGTTTGGATAGGCCTATTGGCGCATGTGCACCGTTGCGCGCAACATTTGTATATTTTAACCACTTCCGAGGATAGTGGGGGTCACGAGTCACTGGCACGGTTATTTTGGGGGTCGTGAGCTGAAAAGTTTGGGAACCCCTGGTCTATATGACTTCTCTTAGGAAAGACCACCTAGACCCCACTGCAGTTTGCCTATCAGACAAAAATTGAAAAGGAAGATGCAATCATCTGTCTGCTGCACAAGACTTAATCTCACCTGGACAAAGCTGGCAGCACTGTGAGGATTATGGGGTTTGATTTCTCCAGTGCCCTCACCAACATCAAAAACAACAACAACGTTTTTATGTATAGCCAGTGAGTGACAGCCAGTGTCCTTACCCGGTCGGGATGCCCTTGAGCTGGAAGGACATGGAGAAACAGCTTAGACAGTGCTTTGTCTCCCCCAGGATGTTAGATGGAAGTGAGCCCAGGCTCAGATCCCCTCAAGGCATGCTGGGTATCGTAGTCCCGGGAGACAACCTTGTCGAATCCCAGAGCTGCAGTGTCATATCGCCGGAAGCACTCCCAGGGATCAGATAAAGGTAGCTGCCTGACTCATATCAAAAACAACATTTATTTCTATATTACGTTTTCATACAAATGACATAGCTTAAAGTGCTTTACAAGATGAAGAAAGAAAAAAAGAAAGAAAAAAAATATATATTTATAAAGAAAATTAGGCAATACTCATTAACAAAGGAAAAAGTTAGGTCCGATGGACAGGGAGGACAGAAAAAACAGACACAAAAAAAAACTCCAGAGGGCTGGAGTCAACGAGCCGGAGTCGGTAGGAGGAGGATGAAGCTTGTTTAGAAGGAGTGGAGGAGGCAGTGACATTGAGAGAAGGGAGAAAAGAGTTTTGCTTTTTCTTGTGTATTGCTTATACTTGTGGCTGTGGTGGGAAACGCTTGTTTAAGAAGAATTTCCCACAATAAATGAATCTTCTGCCCTTTAACTTGTGTCTGAGCCTGATTATGTTGGGTGATTGAGGAGCTGGAGTGCCCCCTTGTAATCCACAAGCCCAAGTTACACAAGGAATGCCTTAATGGGCTTTAACAGGCCCTGTTTTTTGACAACCCCCACCCACTTGACTCTCAGGGGAAGAGTCATAAAACAATTAAAAAAAAATTATAAAGATCATCAAATCCAAAACATAACCTAAAAACCATAGCAGAAAAATCGGGAGTGGTCTCCCCTTGATTTCCTCGTATACTCAGATATGGAGATGGATATTTGAGGAGTAAACTGCAAGACAATAATTATATTTTTATATTATGCACATTAAAGAACCATCAACAACAAATCAAATCAAACTAATAATATATTGAACAATTATTCTAAAAATAAAGGTGAATAAATTTACATACACTCACACACATACAGGCTTCTTCTTCTTCTTTCAGCTGCACCTGTTAGGGGTTGCCATAGAGGATCATCTTCTTCCATATCTTCCCGTCCTCGTCATCTTGTTCTGCTACACCCATCACCTGCATGTCCTCTCTCACCACATCCATAAACCTTCTCTTAGGCCTTCCTCTTTTTTTCTTGCCTGGCAGATCTATCCTTAACACACACACATACAGACACAAGGACATAATTCCAAAAATGATAATTTCGAACTCAGGGAGCTCTAAAACATCGAGATTCATCAAAATCTCTAAGTCGAATTTTTGGACGATTAAAACAATTTCCCTATACTTCATATTAGAGAAAGTAAAAATGAAGTGCAAAAGTCAGAATCCAAGAAAACTTTAAAATGTGATTTTTTACGAAAGAAAATGCACAAAGCATTACCGTATTTACGTGTGTACCACGTGCACATTTTTTCCCGAAAATTAGCATTAGAAAATCAGGTGCGCGTCATACACGAGGACATGTAATTCTGTAATGTTAACTTCTTCTGCTTGGGCTCGCTCGCGCTCTCTCGTTTACTCGTGCACTCGCACTCTCTCTCTCTCGCTCGCTTGCACACTCGCGCTCTCTCTCTCTTGCTTGCTTGCTCGCACACTCTCGCTCTCTCTCTCACTTGCTCGCGCATTCTCTGTCTCGCTCGCTTGCTCGCATACTCGCGCTCTCACTCTCTCGCTCGCTCGCTTGCTGGTGCACTCTCGCTCTCTCTCTCTTGCTCGTGCACTCGTGCTCTCTCTCTTGCTTGCTCACGCACTCGCACTCTCTCTCTCTCGCTTGCTCGCGCACTCCCGCTCTCTCTCTCTCTCTAGACGCTTCCTGTACAATCACAATGCGCATCTTACAGGGGCAAAACGATTTTCGCGATTTTCTTTGTAAAGACTAGGGTGCGCGTCTTACACGAGGGTGCGTGGCACACGAGTAAATACGGTATTTGGAATCCATCAGACTTTTATAGGTATGGTTCCATCTCGCCAGTCTTTAAACCGATGCACTAAAGTAATATACTAAACTTTCAGGATCACTGTCCATGTCAACCTCAGATGCAAGACAGCTACCATGTCACAACATAGACGCAACCGGCAATAAAACAAAATGAACTAAATACCTGTTCAAATATAAACAATACAGAATGTGAGCGACCGGGCTGCGCTTTTGCTTTTTAGAGCTGATTCAATTACAGAGAGGACACACTTTCAGACAGAAAGTAGTTTTGAAAAATCAGAATCAGCTGCAGGCAGGCGCAAGTCACATATCCCCCTGGTAAGAGGAATCTTTAAAAGTAACTTACTGTGCAATCTCTTCGCTACCCGGCTGAGGTTTCTATCTTGCAGATTGTTCATGGAGCCCGTTGAAGCTGATGGAGATGCCTGTGAATTCATTTAATTTCCAAAAAGAGACAACTGGAGTCAAATATATCACGTATGTGGTCTGCCTTTAAAAGATTCCAATATTGTTCTTATAAGTTCGTAAATAGACTTTTCTGAGCATTCTTCATGCAACTATGGACCCGAAGTGCAATGTACACAGAAAAAAAAAATTAAACACGAATGAGAAATAAGATAATCATGAGTCTGGGAAGGAATCAGGACATTTATGTTCTCTCTGTCTTTATGTAGGTGGCGCAGTGGTAGCACTGCTGCCTCGCAGTAAGGACACCTGAGTTCGCTTTCCGGGTCCACCCTGCGTGGAGTTTGCAAGTTCTCCCCATGTCTAGCACTACTGACATGCGTGTTTTTGTCCAATGTGTCACGTCTACCTTGCACTCTTTATAAGAACAGCTCATGAAAATTCCTGTTTATAATTGAACACCTCTTGTATTTTTAGCATTTTAATGTATTTTTCTTTTTTTGCAATAAATCCTTTAATTTATAAAGTTTCCTTATTTGCCCTTTTGTGCACAAGCCAGGGGGGTTACAGTAATCCTCCTCCTTGTGTTTGCTATGTTTCTTTATATTTTGAACTATTAAACTAGTTTTCAAGCCTGCAGGTAAATTTCCAGGGCAAGCTGGTGTAGAGTGAGTCTCTTCTGGGCTGGCCAGAAAATATCCTGTCGAGCTTTTTAGCTATTTTTTGGAGACCTCATGGCTTATATTCATGAGTCCAAATCATGACAGGTGTAAACATGGAAAGATGGCTCCATAGAGGGGTAAGACAGTTAAGACGCTCTTATGTAATATGGCACCTCTTCTAGAGCAACAATCACAAACAAGTTGGAGGTTCAGAATGGAAAGAGTTAATGGCGCCCATTGTTGCACTTTCCATGCTGTTAGCATATAGCATATCATTTTAGCACAAATCTCATTACTTTACTGAATGTATTATCCTCCCACATCACACAAAGTACAATCACTTCTGTCCCCGAAGGACACACTAAAAAATTGATTTGCTTTATATTCTGCTTAAAGAGAGAAACAAAGAAATGGAAATGGGGTTCTTTAAATCCAAACAGCTTGTAAAATCTTTCTTGAGCCATGTAAAAAAAGCCCTCCCAGTTTGATTATGGTATATTTTTGGCCTGTCAAGCTTAGTTTCTTTCAAAATTCATTAGTAAATTTGAGGCAATTAGTGGAATGGAAATCTATTGGCAAAACAACAGTCTGCTAAAGTTTCATTGTCCTGAGTGCTCGGCGTATACGCTATTGAATCCTGCCATTGCGACATCTGACAGCTTAGACCCAGTTCAATTATATCAATGGCCAAATGACTCGGCGGGCTCCTTCGGGGATACGCTTGCTATTCCGTGATAAGAGTATTCTTGAACACAAATTCTTGTAACGAAACTAGTAGAAGTTGCAAATTAGACATAGATGTCTGTCTCACATACAATCAAAGTAATGGAAGCTTTGAGACACTTCTGTCTACCTCACGCTTTGCAGCCTGATGGTACTTACAGGAAGAAAGTGATTACTGGTGTAGGATTTGAAAAAGAAATTTTAACATGCCCACCCAGGGATAGGCAATTTCGATGTAGAAATTGAGTGAATTTCATGTTGGTTAATTAATCATCTGTCCTATCCTCAGCAATACTGGTAATAAACCAAATAATTTTGTAAAGGTTCCTACTTCATTACCTTTACCTTTGTCTCCTGTAGGAAGTGGTTCTCCGGTATAAAGACTGTGGCACAACCATATTAAGGAACAGAATAATACAATTTATTAAAAATGCAAGGATTATAGAAGTAGGATAACAGGTCAGGTCAGGTGAGGTTGGGGAGCATGCATTGGTACAGTGCGTTGCTGCACCCACCACACGACGAAACAGCATGGGATCCAAGTGGCAACCCCCCAGGAGGATGCACAGTCCTGTCCCATGCTCAGGAAATGACCATCTCTCAGCTGTTGCATGGGCATCCCCTGGGCATGGTCCTCAACAATATGGACCCCGTGAGCCGGATCACCCTCGGGGAATCATGCCACATGGCCGTAGTGCAGTAACTGACATTCCCTCACAATGCAGGTGTAGTAGTGCTACCGTGGGGAGAACTCCCATTTCCCAGCAGCCCAAGGGGAATTAACCACATAGGATGACTGGAACGGAAGCAGACACTGCTGGGGACACGAAAGACCAGTGGGAAAGTTGAAAAAGGGGGCCTGGCGGAGAAATGAGAGATCAGTGTTTTTGTGTATCCTGTCCAACGTGTCATCTAAAAAGTCAATTGTGCCTCTGGATTGTTACCCATTAGGATGAATGGACTGTCCCATGCCTGCCTGTTGTGTGTATAGTGGTAGATTAATCGTCGTGCGTCTTCAAAAGGAGCGCTCCTGCAAATCTCACCCCTCGCCGCTCAGGGCTACCGGTGGGACAGTTTCACTCATTTTCTATGAAAGCTGTTCTCGGGATTCTCATCTTCACACCATAAAATTTCAAATGCTTTTGCAGTATTGGATTGTATAAGGACATTGTCGTGAGTGTTTATCATTGTGGTTCATTGTTATGTCACAACTGTATCGCTGTAGGGGAAAAGGGAAGTTTGTCTGATTGTTGTTGTTGAGTGTTGGATTTGCCATTTAATATATTATTTATTCATTCATTGATTTTGTGTCTCTGCTTGTGAGTGTGTGTGGGTCGTGCCAAGGCTCGGTGTGTCCCCAGAATCTCTACCAAAATAATAAATAAATCACCGTCTCTTCAATGGTGTGAAGCTTAGTGGCACCAGACCGCTACACATGTGCCTCATTCGGGACTCAGTGAGCAACCGATCATTCAACACAAAGTCCAACCAGTGGTACCCAGTGGGTGATATGATAACTGCATATATATATATATTGTCAGGGATGCCAGGGGCAACGACCCGGCCAGGACGCCATGAGGGACCGGATGTGGGTCTGCGCCCACCCTGGATCACGTGGGGGCCGCCGCCCTGGTTGCTTTGGGGGCCACGGGTTGAGGGCATGGAAGCCCCACCCTTCAGGGGCCCGTGGTCACCACCAGGAGACGCCCCAATGCCTTGGGGACCTGTTACCTCAGCACTTCCGCCACACCCGGAAGTGCTGGGGGGAAGATTGAAGAGGACACCAGGTGAGCTGCCGGGAGAACAGCCAGCACTTCCGCCACGCTGGGGCGTGGCCAACGGGGGAGTGTCGGAAACACCTGGAGCTCATCCGGGGCATGTATAAAAGGGGCCGTCTCCCTTCATTCAGGGCTAGAGTCGGGTGGAAGAAGGATGAGGCAGAAGAGAGAGTGGAGGCGGCCCGGAGAGAGGCATTTTGTGGCCAGGACTGTGTGTTGGGGTTTGTGCACTAATTGGACTGAGTCTGAGTGACTTAATAATTGTAAATATTTGTATATAATAAACGTGTGGTGGTGATTAATAACATGTCCGCCTGTCTGTGTCCAGGTCGGCTCCACTATATATATACAGGTATATATATATATATATATATATATTTTGACATAAGAGATGAGATGCAGACAGACAAACATATTACTTATGGCTGGGGGTTAGGAGCATGTAGTGATACAGTGTGTTGCTGCACCCACCACATGTCAAACTACCTCAGGATCCCAGATTGGACCCGAGGATGGCTGTTTACTGGTTATTTAGTGTTCTAATATATCTTGGCACAGATAATTACTTTTACGATACCAAGTCTTTATAGATGATGTCCAATGTTGTGTAGCTTTGTTGTTGATCCGGGTTCAAGCTGAGGATTCTTCATACGTTGGAGACCACTCTTTTCTCTTTGCTTTAAGACCCCTTGACTTGGTGTGCAGTGTTTTCCTCAGGTAGGCCCTTTGCCGTGTCATCTGCAACTTCAAGAAGAAAAGCTTTGATCTTCCTGGCCTGAGATTTTAGATGCTGAAGCTCCCTTCTTGAAGTAATGGCTGCTCCAGAGCAGACAAAGTCCAGTGCTTAGCTTGGCAGCTCTAAGGCTCACAAAAACAAAGAGCTATGCCAGAGAGGGTCTCTGAAAGATGTCAGGACACCTCTGATTCACCCTTGTTCAGATCCTAGTATGAAGAGTCCAGTTACTTGCTTGGATTGTAGATTGGGGGTTTTGTGTATCTGTTATGTCCGTTGAATGTTCTGCCTTCACAGGCCTTGTGTGCCACTAAGGCCTAGGAGAGCGGGCAAAGCTCAAATTGTCCTACAATGTATTTTGATGTGTTCATGAATTTACCTGATTAGTGTAAAAAGGATCAGATTCGACACACTCAAAAACTGTATAATGTCCCTGGAATCAAAATGCTTTTAAAGAAACAGAGATGTTCACAAGACTGAGTCCAAAACGGTGAGGGTTTGTAAAGATGGCGGCTTTAAGGGATCAGCCAGGAAATGATGCATAGGAACCGGAAGTGACATTGTTCTGGGTGCCAAAACCGGAAGTGAAGTCATGCTGGGTGCTGGAAGTGACGTCATCAGCTCTGAGTCAGACAGGTTTTCATGTGGCTGGTCTGAAGATTATAACAGGAGAAGGTTTAGTGCACCCCAACACCCCCTGGCCTGGCGTGGAATTTGCTTGGTCCATACAATGTCCTCCTACTGGCACATGTGTGAGATTAGTTCTTGTAGAAGTACAAGAATCTAAGACAGACAACTTGGGTATGTGCCACTGGCATGTAATGAGACAAATAATGTTAAAGGAATGGATGGTCATATTTTGGTATTCCTCGCTAAATGAATTTTCCATTACTGTGATTCAGTAGAATTTAAAGTATAGCAAAATAACATTTGGCAACCCAATTTTATAATGTCTTGTGAGAGATGCCACGCCAAGGCCGGCAACCCGGCTGGAATAGTACTAAAAACCTTGGTGGGGGAACATTAGATGGCAGTCCCCCCGAGTTGTGATGTCACCATGGATTCCCACAGGATATGTTGGGAGTTGTCAGATCAGTTTGCAAAAACTATGACAAAGAGAAACAAGATTCTCTCGTCTAATGAATACAAGATTGAAATATTTGGCCTAGATTCTAAGTATCACGTCGAGAGGAAGCTTCAGTGACAGGAACTGGAAGACGAAGAGAGGGTTGAGGAAAAGATGAATGGATCAAACTATAGAGATATGCTTAAATAGATAGATAGAAAAGCTAGTCCAGGGAACCGTAGAACACAAAATGGACTGAAGGTTCACCTTCCAACAGGACAAGGCAAGGACAACACAGGAGTGACTTAGGGACAACTCTACGAATGTTCTTGAGTGGTCCAGCCTGAGGCCAGACTTAAACTGAACTGAAAATCCCTGGTGAGACTCCTTGTTAATTTTGAAAACACATTTTAATTTAGTTGTAGTCTTAGTCTTCTGACTAAGTTTTAGTTGACAGAAAAATTAATTAATTTTAGTCGAGAGAAGTCAAACAAAATGACACCTTTTTTTCGCTAAGTAGAAAGATTGCAATATGTAAGCTTTCGAGGCAATTCAGGCCCCTTCTTCTGGCGAGATTAACTTCTCACTACATTCATAATGGCTATCACGTTACAACATCCTAGAACTTTTAGTCGAGAAAAAGTAAATCAGTTTTAGTCGACTAAAATTATAAAAGTAAATTACAGTATATACTCGCGTATAAGTCGGGTCTTGAAACCCAAAAAAATCGATCATTAAAATCAGCCCCCGACTTGTACGCCCATTTAAAAATATGACACTTAATTTTTTTTTTTTTTACATCTTCTTGCCTCCTCCAGTCTCGCACCAGTTTCTCAGACACATCGAATTTTGTTGCAGCAGTGCAGTTACCAATTTTTTTCGCCACTTCAACGACTTTTAATTTAAAGCTAGCTTCATGTTTTCTTCTGATCGAACGCTCCATCGTTGATAAGGGATGCTCTTACGATAAAAGGTGTATGAGGGAGTGAGATACAAAAAACACAAAACAGTGCAAAAATCACTTTGGAATAATTTGGGTATTACCGTGTGGTCACGTTGGTACAATACATAGAAAAAAAAATGCTGTGTGCTCCGTGGTTACTCTCTCAGGTGGGCGTTAGCATATCATAATCTCTTTTGACCAATAGCGTGAGTTTTCCACATTCGACTTATACGACCGACATTATAAAATACCGGAAATTATATGGTAAAATCAAGCCCCGACTTATCCACGGGAGAACTTAAACACGAGTATATACGGTAGTGAAAAAGTCAAAATCAGATGGATATCTTGTCTAAAATATGAATATGCACAGAATGCACTGTACCTCTAAACTATTATACTAACACGCACACCAATGGGGCAAACCACTTGTAGTGATGATTGAATATAAAATGATGAGTAAGGATTTACTTTTAAAGATGTTGTTCAGATAATGGCAGCTCTGGTCTGTCATTACAGTTTTCTGGACTTCAATGTGCCTTAGTTATGCTGAAATAAGATTTTACCGGACCAAGCAACACGCATTGAATTTCAGCGCAGGGTTTAGAAAGAATGAGATCATCATGGACTCTATCATTTATCTGACAACGTGCACATTTTAAATTTATTCTCCGATACTTTTTCTCTAGCAACTAAAAAATACTACTTAAAATAATACAAAATAAAAATTCAAGCTTTATTATATTTGTACTGTTGAATTAGTGAACTCCAAAATGTGCATAGAGCGTCACATCACTTACTGTCCAGTAGTCTGTCTGTAACATTTTCGTTTTCATCAACGATGATTTTAAAGGCATTCGTCAAAGTTTTCGTAATTTTTATTTAGTTTTTGTTCCGTTTTCGTTAACCGAAAAAAGGTTGTTGATGAGTATTTTTCATCTCGTCTTAGTTTTTATCAACAAAATTAACACTGGTGGGACCTGAATATAGCTGTCCATCCAACCTGACAGAACCTGAAAAGATCTGACGTGAAGAACGGCAGAAAATCTCTAAAGCCTGGTTTGTGAAGCTTGTTGCGTCAAATCCAAGATGACTTCGAGCCATAATTGCTGCCAAAGGGTCTTCATCAAATTACTTAGTGTTTTTTGGGAGGTTATTCAGTTTCTATTTGTGTAAACTTCCCATTATGTTAATATTTATAATTTAATTTAATTTAATTTATTTATTTTTCTAGTGATATCCATTCCTGCTGTTCATATATTTTTTCCTGATCCTGTAAGACTAAAATTATTGGCAAAATTTTTTTTATATACTTTGTTAATCGCTGAGGGAAAATTGTCTTTTCACGTGACCTTTGGGCATCAGAGCACAGGGTCAGCCAATGTACAGCACCCCCGGTGCAATTTTCAGGTTAAGGCCCAGTGGAGTAGGATCCTCTCTGGCAGTAACAGGATTTGAACTGGCAAACTTTCCAGATAGCAGCGCAGATCCTTAGCCACAGGCCACCACACCACCTTAGAAGACACAGCCTCTGGGATGCCCACCCGGGTCTCTCACAAGATCTGTGCCACCCTCGGCTTATAGCTGTTCAGTTTTGTTCCCCCATTTAGGGCAGGAGACTCGTGGTGACCTACTCCCATGATACTAGCATGTCAGACTTATCACATATTAAACATTTTCAAGACAAAGTACAGTATGGAACATATTACTGATTAAAATATTGGTAGTAATTTTTAAATGACATAAGATTAAGTATATATCATTTCAGACATTGCAATATGTCAAAATAATAATGGCTATTTTTCATCATTAAAAATAAATAAATAAATAAAACAAACAAACATTCATACAGATAATGTATGACACATGTTGTAGGAGTCACTTTATTAGGTTAATGGAGATTATGTGGCTCTACGTCGCTCTGTGACAAATGACCAATGTAATAAGTTATGTGCAGCGTTACATCTTCTTTTCATCATTGTGACAGTTGTTCTAAAAGATAAAAATAAAAAAATATCCATAAAGAGTGCTTAAATTACAATGCCTTCAGAAAGTGTCTTCCTTCATTTCTTAAACTTTTTTGTTAAGTTGATGCCTTGTGCTGAAATAATTTCAATTAATTTTTTCACCTATCAAGCAGCACTCAATACCCCAGAATGACAAAGCAAAAAGCATCCATCCATCCATTATCCAGCCTGCTATATCCTAACTACAGGGTCACAGGATTTTAGAAATTCTTACAAATATATTAAAAATAATAAAAAAAGCACCTGAAATAATATTAACACAAGTATTCAGAGCCGGGCGGCACGGTGGCGCAGTGAGTAGTGCTGCTGCCTCGCAGTTAGGAGACCCGGGTTCGCTTCTCGGGACCTCCCTGCGTGGAGTTTGCATGTTCTCCCCGTGTCTGCGTGGGTTTCCGCCCAAAGACGTGCACGTTAGGTGCATTGGTGATCCTAAATTGTCCCTAGTATGTGTGTGCCCTGTGGTGGGCTGGCACCCTGCCCGGGGTTTGTTTCCTGCCTTGCGCCCTGGGATTGGCTCCAGCAGACCCCCGTGACCCTGTAGTTAGGATATAGCGGGTTGGATAATGGTTGGTTGGTATTCAGAGCCTTTGTTATGACAAATGAAAATTGGTTCAGCAACATCCCATTCTGTTGATTAGCGATGAGCTTGTTGCAAGATTTTGCGGCAGTCATTTGCTTCGGAAATGGGCACAGTAACCTGATATAAGTAAGATGTAATCATCCATCCATTCATTATCCAATCCACTATATCCTAACTACAGGGTCACGGGGGTCTGCTGGAGCCAATCCCAGCCAATACAGGGCGCAAGGCAGGAAACAAACCCCGGGCAGGGTGCCAGCCCACACACACACACCCACACACCAAGCACACACTAGGTTCAATTTAGGATCGCCAATCCACCTAACCTGCATGTCTGTGGATTGTGGGAAGGGACCGGAGCACCCGGAGGAAAAGATGTAATCAGTACCTGTCGTAATTCTTTCTTATTATTCTTTTTTATCCTACAATGCTTGGACTCAGTTTAATGGGTGCAGCCACCTTTTATAAGGTGACTACAATGACATCACATATCACAGGGTTGTAACAATCCCTCTAAACTCAAGGAAAGATGTGCTACACTGTCACCTGAATTTTAACTGAAATTCTTTTTATAACAGTGAGCAAAGTTTGCTCTGACGTTCTTCGCTCTTTAATTAGGCAGCCGCTTTTGCACCATGTGCTCCTCAGAGCTTGTTTTTGTTGCAGAGCATTTTTGTTGATAATAAGTCTTTTATTTATAAAGGTTCTACATTTGCTCATGTGTGACTAGCCAGGGTTTGACAGTTTTCCCTCTCTAATGGGCATTTTTGAGTCATTTTTGAAATTTGTGAATTTGTTTTGCTTAGGAACCCCAAGTTCTCTACAAAAAAAGTACCCTTAATCCAGGGGTTCTCAAACTCAGTCCTGGGGGCCCACTGTGGCTGCAGGTTTTTGTTCCAACCAGCCTCTGTTTTTAATTGGACTCCTGGGCTAATTAAGTGAACTGTTGTTTCCCTGATTCCCTGTTTTGGGAACAATATACAAATTAGAAAACTACGTTTGGTAAAAAAAAAAAAAAAAGTATTAAAATGTACTAAGCAGTTATATGTATTTTAACAGTATTTTCATCTTGATTGTCATTCTACTTTTCTAGGTGTTCTAATTGTTTAATTAATCTGTTATTTACTACTTTGTGGGGCTGACACTAAAGTACTTGCAGCCTTTCACGATCGAGTGTTGTTTGCTTGTGTTTCTGCTCTGCTTGTTTTTAATTGTCATTATTAAGATTCAATGAAGGGAGCAAACTGCACAGAGAAAGGGTGAAATATAATAAAAAGAGAGTTAAGCATTTAAATCCATAGCAAAAACAGAAATATTTCTAAGTTTCTTATAAATGTAAAAATCATGCTGCTGTGCTTTTCTGAATGTAGAATAAAAGATAAATAATACCAGCTAATTAAATGAGATCAGTGCTATCAGATGTTGTCACTGATTAGGAATCTGGTTGGAACAAAAACCTGCAGCCACAGGGGGTCCCCAGGACCGAGTTTGAGAACCCCTGCCTTAATCCAAAGTCACAAGAAATTGAAAAACAAAGAAGAAAAAAAGAAAGAATTATGCAAATTAAAAGTATGATATTTACAGTTCCACCAAACACCAGAGCACATTCAAAATGAATAGCCCTGGATTTCAGGTCCCACCATCCTTTATAGGGCTGACAGCAGTCCCTTAACTGTGATGGACAGGACGCTCCTTCTCTTGGAGGACTTGTCTTGGGGTGAGATTTGTTTTGTGGGATATTTTGGAGGCTTCACCCCTTTGTCATTTTGGCTACCAGAGTGATCATAAAAACACCTTGTCAATCATCCAGTTCCCAGCAGCCTTTAAGAGACTGACAGCAGTCACTTAACTGTGATAGACTAGTAGACCCATTTCTTGGAGTGAGATTTGTTTAGTGGGATACTTTGGTGGCCTCACCACTTTGTCATTTTGGCTGCCAGGGTGACCATAACACCTTGTCAATTATCCAGTTTCCAGCAGCCTTTAAGAGACTGGATGCAGTCACTTAACTATGGTGGACATGCAGACCCATTTCTTGTGGACTTGTTTTGTGGGCTATTTTGGTTGCTTCACCCTTTTCTTATTTTGGATGCCAAAGCAATCATAACAACTTGTCAATCATTCATTTCCTAGCTGCTTTTAAAGAGCTGGGGGCAGTCGCATAACTATGATGGACATGCAGCCTATTTCTTTGAGTGAGATTTGTTTTTTGGGGTATTTTGGTGGCCTCACCCCTTTGTCATTTTGGCTGCCCAAGTGGTCATAACAACACCTTGTTAATCATTCAATTTCCATCCACCTTTAAAAGACTGGGGGCAGTCTCTTAACTATGATGGACAGGTGGACATATTTTTCAGAGCGAGATTTGTTTTGTGGGGTATTTTGGGGGCCTCACCCCTTTGTCATTTTGGCTGCCCAAGTGGTCATAACAACACCTTGTTAATCATTCAATTCCCATCCACCTTTAAAAGACTGGGGATAGTCTCTTAACTATGATGGACAGGTGGACATATTTTTCAGAGTGAGATTTTTTTTTTTGGACTATGTTGGTGGCCTCACCACTTTGCTATTTTGGCTGCCAGAGTGACCATAACACCTTGTCAATCATACATCAAACATAAGTTGAACACATTTAAAAAGGCAATCCACTATTTCAGTGTTTCTCAACCACTGACTTGTGACACACATTTGGGTCCTGGCTTGTCACCGTTGGGTCGTGGATTACTATTGTTGGGTGTGTGAGTGAGATGCAAGTTCATCGTGGTGGGTCACCAAAGCAATTCAATATTAGCACTTTCAAGGCAGATGTCGACAATAGTCAACACATAAAGAATTGAAGGCTAACCGCCAAGAAAAATCACCTTGAATGTGTTACATAGCTTTATCCACTAGATGGCAGCAAAGATGAATTGTCATTCATTTTCATTACAGCATGGCGTCCAAAGCCGGCAGCCACTTTCATCAAAAGAAATCCTCTGCCAGAGATGTGTTGCGTATTTCCGATGACTCGGGATCTGCACTGTCAGATGAGGATTCTGAGCTGTCGGAGGAAAGTGACAATGAGAGTTGCCGAAAAACTGTTTTGTTAGTTTTATGTTGTTTCAAGCTGGGTAATGGAAAGGAGATTGACAAAACAAAAAAAACGACGACTCTAACAAGTTAATCTCTATAATTACCTAAGATCGCCTCGCCGAACGGAACTTCCTTTGCTTTTAAATGCATACTCATTTTGCCAAGGGGGGGACGCCCCCTTCCCGGGTCTCCCTCTTCTGGATCACACAATAAAGATAGAAGAACTGGCTTGTGACAAGATAACGGCTGAGAAACACTGCAGTATTTGTTGATAATTGCGAAATCCAGCAAATCTTGGGCCTTAACACTCATTGTGATAAAAAAAGACATTCGGCACAACAAATGACACAATCACGCATTGAACAATTATGTGCTGTACACCATATATGTTTTTTACAATGTATGTTTGCATCAAAAATTTAAAAGTTTGGGTTTATGTGTTTCATTTGCTCTGCATTAAACAATTAATTCACGTATATAGTCGACAGCAGACACTGAAAATAAACTTCAGCCGTTTCTAAATTTCCTCCCTTCTATTCATTAATTGAAATTACTGTATTAATCATAGCACCCTCCTGCTAAGCTTTCCGGCTTCCTGTTTATGAACTTGCATTTCAAGGAATATTTATATGTACAATTGTGAAGTGGATGGATCACGCTTTAGCCTTTTGTTCATTACATTCAATTTACAACAACAGGCTTTCATTGCGTGTGCCATTGATGTATTATGTAAAGGAGGGCTGGTGCATAAGGTGACACTGACCTTCCTTTAATTAACACTGATGGAGACAAAGGTGCTCGCCAGAATGATGAAGTTGGGCTCTCCGGCATAAATCATCTACTGTACCATTAGACAGGTCGCAGCTACAAAAATAACCTTGCCGTTTGCAGGTTAAATGAACATTCAAGAAGGAACATTCTCTGTTATTTATATGAACGTCTCCTTTTGTACACTGCATCATGCTGTTAACCATGGTTCGTCGGAAAGTGCCATTAATATTCTTGTTTAAATTGCTTTTTTGATTATATACGGTAAACATGAAATAAAAGCAAAGATGAAATATGCATCTCAATTGTAGTTTCCTTGTTCTTCTTACTGATATAATGACAGCAAACTCTTTCTTCAGTTAAATCAAACACTGCCCTGTGTTGTCTTTTATACCCAAAAACAAATACAACATAAACATTTGCTCTGTAGGTGATAGTACATACGCAGGACTGTCCACATAATATCCATCCATTGTAAGTTGCCATTGTGGCTGTGTGCGGTGAATGACAGGAGGGCAACACTGAAAATTTGGAAACATCGACCAGGCAGTCCAGTTTAATTGTAGGAAATCCAACTCAAAATGCGGCCTAAGGCGAAAAGAAAATTAGCCGATCGGGCAAAACGCAAAATAAGATCTTGGCTTTTCTAAGTAGTGTCAGGGTCATTTCTTGGGAGCTCCTTCTGGCAGTTCGCTCTCAGAAGAGAATAACAGCTCCTTCTGGGCAGGGCAGCTTCTTTATACAGTGGGATGCAAAAGTTTGGGCAACCTTGTTAATAGTCATTATTTTCCTGTATAAATCGTTGGTTGTTATGATAAAAAATGTCAGTTAAATATATCATATAGGAGACACAAACAGTGATATTTGAGAAGTGAAATGAAGTTTATTGGATTTACAGAAAGTGTGCAATAATTGTTCAAACAAAATCAGGCAGGTGCATAAATTTGGGCACCACAAAAAAGAAATGAAATCAAATTTAGTAGATCCGCCTTTTGCAGAAATTACAGCCTCTAAACGCTTCCTGTAGGTTCCAATGAGAGTCTGGATTGTGGTTGAAGGTATTTTGGACCATTCCTCTTTACAAAACGTCTCTAGTTCATTCAGGTTTGATGGTTTCCGAGCATGGACAGCTCTCTTTAACTCACACCACAGATTTTCAATTATATTCAGGTCTGGGGACTGAGATGGCCATTCCAGAACGTTGTACTTGTTCCTCTGCATGAATACCTTGGTGGATTTTGAGCAGTGTTTCGGGTCGTTGTCTTGTTGAAAGATCCAGCCCCGGCGCAGCTTCAGCTTTGTCACTGATTCCTGGACATTGGTCTCCAGAATCTGCTGATACTGAGTGGAATCCATGTGTCCCTCAACTTTGACAAGATTCCCAGTCCCTGCACTGGCCACACAGCCCCACAGCATGATGGACCCACCACCATATTTTACTGTAGGTAGCAGGTGTTTTTCTTGGAATGCTGTGTTCTTTTTCCTCCATGCATAACGCCCCTTGTTATGCCCAAATAACTCAATTTTAGTTTCATCAGTCCACAGCACCTTATTCCAAAATGAAGCTGGCTTGTCCAAATGTGCTTGAGCATACCTCAAGAGGCTCTGTTTGTGCTGTGGGCGGAGAAAAGGCTTCCTCTGCATCACTCTCGCATACAGCATCTCCTTGTGTAAAGTGCGCCGAAGGGTTGAACGATGCACAGTGACTCCATCTGCTGCAAGATGATGTTGTAGGTCTTTGGTGCTGGTCTGTGGGTTGACTCTGACTGTTCTCACCATTCGTCGCTTCTGTCTATCCGAAATCTTTCTTGGTCTGCCACTTCGAGCCTTAACTTGAACTGAGCCTGTGGTCTTCCATTTCCTCAATATGTTCCTAACTGTGGAAACAGACAGCGTAAATCTCTGGGACAGCTTTCTGTATCCTTCCCCTAAACCATGATGGTGAACAATCTTTGTCTTCAGGTCATTTGAGAGTTGTTTTGTGACCCC
>JANRMT010062841.1:15423812-15441616 GCA_026402145.1 Polypterus bichir lapradei
ATTAGCGGTAGCAATCATCTGTGTCAGTGCGCGGGACGAATTGTTACAAGTTCCTTTCCACTACCTGACATCTCTGCATTTCAATTTTTTTTCTGATGATTTCAATAGTTTTTAGGACCCCGTGCTTTTTACAGCATGGGCTTACATAGCTAGTAATTAATAAGAGGCTAACACGGTGGGCTTTTGACCTTTTCTGCTCTAGAACTTGGATATTCTTACAGATTATACTTTTGCCTTAGGCATCTCCTTTTTGATTATTTTATTCGCTCTTTTGCACCTTTTGTTGTATTTTCCTTTTTCCCTCCTTCTTGTGGTCTTGCTGTATACAAGCCAGAGGTTAACGGTGATCCCCTCCCTTGTGTAGTAATGTAAGAGTGTTTTGAGACATTACAGAATCTATTTGTCATAAGTTGGTATGATTTTGGGCCCTCAAAGACTGCCGGTGTTTATTTCCGCGTTAGATCCACTTCCAGTGTTGCTAGGGACGTGGCTTCTGAGGTTGTGACCCATGTTTTTTTTACATGATGGAATAAAAGGACGGCTATAATTGCAAATCCTAATTTGATCTCCAGATACCGAATCTCTAAAGTATTCAAAGTTTATCTTTGTGCTCCATTCTCGTGCCTACTATGGGTAGTGACCCTCTTCTTGTCTCGACAACAATTATCTCTTGTTTTGGGCTTCGGTTTCATTTTGCTATTTTTTTTTTTTTTGATGTTTTGTTTTTTTATTTTTTTCCTCAAACGTTTATCTGCCAGTTGGCTGACAGAACAATATTTTTAAACTTTGAGAGTGAAGTGGTTTTTTTTCCATTGTTTACGCTGAAGCAACAACAAAAACATTTATTTCTATAGCACATTTTCATACAAATAATGTAGCTCAAAGTGCTTTATGTGATGAAGAAAGAGAAAAAAGACAAAGTAAGAATTAAAATCAGAGAACACTAATTAACATAGAATAAAAGTAAGGTCCAATGGCCAGGGAGGACAGAAAAAACAAAAAAAACTCCAGACGGCTGGAGAAAAAAAATAAAATCTGCAGGGGTTCCAGGCCATGAGACCACCCAGTCCCCTCTGGGCATTCTACCTAACATAAATGATCAGTCCTCATTGCATTCAGGGTTCTCATGGAAGAATTTGATGATGACGGTCACGTGGACTTCTGGTCTTTAATCCATCAATGTAGGGACATTGTGGTGCTTTGATTAGGTGGTGGTGGTGCAGGTCGCCACCACAGAAAACCGGAAAATGAACAGAAGAGACAGTAGGTGCTAGTACAGATTTTGGAGCCACCATGAATAGTAATGATAATTAATTGAATATGCAGAGCATCAGGATTACATTAAAGTGAAGTTATGAGAAGGCCATGTTAAAGTAATATGTTTTCAGCAGTGTTTTAAAGTGCTCCACTGTATTAGCCTGGCGAATTCCTATCGGCAGGCTATTCCAGATTTTAGGTGCATAACAGCTGAAGGCCGCCTCACCACTTCTTTTAAGTTTAGCTCTTGGAATTCTAAGCAGACACTCATTTGAGGATCTAAGGTTACAATTTGGAATATAATGTGTCAGATACTCCGATATATAAGATGGAGCGAGATTATTTAAGGCTTTGTAAACCATAAGCAGTATTTTAAAGTCAATTCTAAATGACACAGGTAACCAGTGTAGTGACATCAAAACTGGGGTGATGTGCTCAGATTTTCTTTTCCTAGTTAGGATTCTAGCAGCTCCATTCTGCACTCGTTGCAGCTGATTTATGTCTTTTTTGGGTAGTCCTGAGAGGAGTGCATTACAGTAATCTAGTTGACTGAAAACAAAAGCGTGAACTAATTTCTCAGCATCTTTCAATGATGTAAGAGGTCTAACTTTAGCTATGTTTCTTAAGTGAAAAAATGCTGTCCTAGTGATCTGATTAATATGCGATTTAAAATTCAGATTACAGTCAACAATTACCCCTAAGCTTTTTACCTCCGTCTTGACTTTTAATCCTAATGTATCCAGTTTATGTCTAATAGCCTCATTGTATCCATTATTGCCAATCACTAAAATTTCAGGTTTTTTTTTTATTTAGCTTGAGAAAATTACTATTCATCCACTCAGAAACATAAGTAAGACATTGTGTTAGTGAAACAACAGAGTCAGGGTCATCAGGTGCTATTGATAAATACAGCTGTGTGTCATCAGGATAGCTGTGGTAGTTCACGTTATGCCCCAAGATAATCTGAACTAACGGAAGCATATAGATCGAAAAGAGCAGCGGACCCAGGATAGAGTCTTGTGGAACACCACATAGGATATCATGTGTCTTTGAGTTGTAATTACCACAACTAACAAAGAATTTTCTCCCTGCCAGGTAGGATTCAAACCAATTTAAGACACTGCCAGAGAGGCCCACCCATTGACTAAGGCGATTTCTAAGAATATTGTGATCAATGGTGTCAAATGCGGCACTCAGATCTAAGAGGATGAGAACAGATAAGTGGCCTCTGTCTGCATTTACCCGCAAGTCATTGACTACTTTAATGAGCCACTCAAGTGAAAGCTAAGCAGCCTTTAGATGCACCTTCTCCATCTTGGCAGATTGTGGAATAAATCTCAACAGAGGTTAAGGGTGAGGAGCAACAAAAATTGTTTGTTGTGAGGAACAAAAACAATAATTATTGTCTAATAAATAATATTTGAATGTATAGGAAATATAATAATGATAACAGGCACCTAATATTTACTTAAAAAGTGTTCCTGCTAAAACTTTGGCACTCAGAATAAATGTACGTTTTAAAAGAATTACTCAGTATTTAGCAAGATTACACTAAATTCTAATCTCCACTACAGGCACAACTGTACGCCAACACTTCTGGGCATTTTGATTTTCCATGTCTCCCCGTGTGCTTCTCTTCTCAACCACACGTACATGTGAAGAAAGGAATGATCACGGAAGCAGGTATTAAATCCATTAGTCTACTCAGAAAAATAAACAGAAAACACTATGCTGGATTTAACAATCTGTCCAATAGATAGTGGTCGACATTTATGAAACACTTTACAGCTGAGTTTACCAGCTGACTCTTCACTTTTTTTTTCCTGTGAACCTCCTTATACAGTAAGTGGAGGAATGGACCTCCTGGCAGCAGGCCATACATTAATCCCTGGCTGATTTACACGTCTTCGCTGTGTGCTGTGTGAAGGCAGCCACAATGAAATCAAACCATTTAATGCAGGCAACTGGATTTTATTTAGACATGTCTGACTCACACATACGAGCAAGATCAGTTATAATAAGTTACTGTAATATTTCACAGTTTCTGTCCATAAATGCACTTAATCTTCAGGAACCCTTCCTACAGATATGACGTGTAATCAGCTGTAACTCTTCTGTCCACGGTACGTTATTATCAACTGGCTGTGTTACTCAACTTAGCCTGGGAAATTTCCTAAGACAAAGGGACTCGGTTATAGTGCTGTCCATTAAGGGGATGTATCAGAGGTACAGTCACATGCTTTGACATACAGCTCCATTTGGGACCGGCCATTTGGTCACAAAGTGTACTTTAACCGCTGGTACTGCGTAGCACTACCCAATCTTCATGTCTCTGCTGCACATGCCAGGTCCACGTAAGGCAGTGTTTTTCAACCACTGGATCACACCGCCTGTGGGTCACGAGTTGGCGTCATTGGTTCGCAAGTAGGTCACGGTGGGTCACCTAAGCCAGTGTTTCTCAACCACTGGGTCACAACTCAGGTTGCCGCTGGCAGGTTGTGAGTTACCATCATTGGGTTGCAGTGAGTCCAAAGTGATCTGCCGCCCCGCGTGATATGTTTCCCCATTTCTAAGTTAGCTCATTTCACCAAGGGGGCAGTTTGCAGTTGTTGCTAGTGGGTCATCAATGAATGTAAAAAGGCAAAAATGAAGTGTGGGACCATAAAGGTTACACTGGAACACTGGTGTAAGGAAGGCAAACCTGAAAGGGCCCTCCAGGGGTCTCATTTGACCCAAAGACATTGCAGAGGTTGATAAAGGTAGTGGCAACTTTTAGGAGCAAAGTCTTAGGGTGCTTTTACAGATTTCAAACACAAAACTGGGTCACATTTGACCCAAAGACATTGCACAGGTTGATTTATTGACAAACGTTTAGGGTGCTTACTGTATATAGATTTTCAGCACAAAACAAGGGCAGATTTGACCCAAAGACATTTGCTTAGCTTGATGTGGGTAGTGACAACGTTTTATTGATAAAATTTTAAGAGTCCTTTTACAGATTTCAGACGCAAAACCGGGTCAAATTCAACCCGAAGACATTACACAGGTAGATGTATTGACAAAAGTTTAGGGTGCTTTTACAAATTTTAAACACAAAACTGGGTCAAATTTGACCAAAGGAATTGCATTGGTTGATGTAAATAGTGATAATTTTATAACGAGAAAACTGCATGGTGCTTTTCAGATTTCAAACACGAACTCAGGTCATGTTCAACCCGAAGACATTACGTAGGTTGATGTGGGTAGTGACAACTTTTTAGTGACAAAATTTTAAGGTCCTTTTGCAGATTTCAAACTCAAAATCGGGTCAAATTTGACCCAAAGATATTGCACGGGTCAGAGGTCTCCCGCTCCGATCATGGAGTGCTACTGTAGCCACAGGCTTTCATTCTAACCCTCCTCTTAATTAGTGATCAGTTTTTTCTGCTAATTCGCTTCTTTTACCTTCATTTACAATGACTTGTTTTTTAAGGTTCATTCCCTCTAAATGGCTTCTGTTATTTTCCCTCAAAAGGCAGTGTGGAACGAGCCTCGGACACAGACAGGTAGACATGTTACTAATCACCACAGTGCCACACAACCCACAGACTCCCCCAAAGTCCAGGCCAACACCACACTATGCATCTTCTTCAGGCCGCCTCCTTCTCTCTCCTCCAGACCTTGTCCTCTTCCACCCGACTCTAGCCCTGAATGAAGGGAGGCGGCCCCTTTTATAATCACCCGGATGTGCTCCAGGTGTTTCCCAGCAATCTTCCACCGACACGCCCCAGTGTGGCGGAAGTGCCGGCTGCATCCCTGGAAGCACTCCGGGTGTCCCTGCTCTTCTTCCCCCCAGCACTTCCAGGTGTGGCGGAAGTGCTGATGTCCAGGGTCCCCAAAGCATTGGGGCGCCCTCTGGCGGTGACTATGGGCCCCTACAGGGTTGAGCTTCAAAGCCCTGTACCCGTGGCCACCAAAGGCACCAGGGTGGTCACCCCCACATGGTCTGAGGGAGGTGCAAGCCCTCCTCTGGTCCTCCAAGGCATCCCGGTTGGGTCGACCCCCCAGCCATCTGCGACAGCAGCCAATCAGAAATGAGATCTGAAGTGAGCCAACAGATGACCAGCTAAGGAAGGGGCTCAAATTCCAACCAATTTCACTCCAACCAGTTTCTTAATTAGAGGCCGACTCTTCTTGTTATTTAATTCCGTTGCTTGTTGCTGCTCTCATTCTTCCATAACAGACATTTCCAAAACTGTTGATTTTCTCTTTTCTAAGAGCATTGTCCAGATGTTTTGTGGGCCTGAGCAGATCAGCATTACTGAGACCTTCTTCTTTCTTTATCTTCAGATATTGTGTAAAGGACACAGGTCAAGTGTGGGCTTATTTTGTATTTCATAATCGTTTGGCTGCTAATTGAGAAAAAAGTAATAATTAAGGGGTTCCGGTCTTAAACAGCAAGTCAATTAAAATGAAAGCAAAAGAAGTTCATTATGCGCTGATGATTTCCACACGTGTTCAGTCTCTCCCTGTGCAGTGAGAGAGAGAGAGCACGAGCGAGAGAGAGAGAGAGAGCACGAGCGAGCGAGCGAGAGAGAGAGAGGGCGAGCGAGCGAGCGAAAGAGAGAGAGCACGAGCGAGCGAGAGAGAGAGAGAGAGAGAGCACGAGAAGGCAGTTAAAGAATGCACCGGGCTTGTTTTTAAAGAGACTGCTTCGAGCATTGTTTTAATCTTGTTGTTTTTAATGTGACATTGGATTTTAACCTCCACTTCACTTCTGTTTTTATGGGATCATTTATTTATTGAAGGATTCTGAAAGCACTGCACTTTATTTAATTTGAACTTTGTTTTTGATTGTTGTTTTGTTGATTTGAATAAAAGCACTTTTTGCACCATCCGATTGCTCCATTGTAGTGCCTCACTGTCGTGCTCATCGGTAACATTACCGACGGTGACGGGTTTAAGGGCTCCCAGAAGCGAGATGGGAGCATGCAGCGAACCCACATCGTCACAGACTTTACCTCAAAACTGTAACTTCCTCTCCACCCAGTTCCTCCTCACTTCCTTCATGTTAGAACTCGACTCATGCAAGGTTAGTTTTCTTGGTTGTTTATGGTTAGTTTTTGTATAATTTATGGATTTTTCAAATGTTCATTTTTTTCCTGTGCTTAAAACTCATTAAAAAAAGTGTTTACAGCGAGCGGTTCATAAGGCTGTAACGTGAACTCTTGCAATGTTAGTTTTCTCTGTTCAAGGTTTTCTCAGTGTTATTAAATGTTTTTACATTTAGTTTACTATTACACTGTGCATTCTATGGTATAATTAACTATGTTTGTGCTTAAAAATCTTAAAAATATATTTACATACAGCTTATATGGTCCGGAACGGATTCATTGTATTTACATATAATCCTATGGGGGAAATTACTTTGGGTCACGACCGAAGTAATTTCCCCTATAGGATTATATGTAAATACAATTAATCCGTTCTGGACCACTGTACTATCTACCTATCTATAAGTCTATTGATTGATCTATCTATTGTAAGAAAGTAGACAGAGACACATAAAGTTTTGGGGCACCCATAGGTATTGAGAGAATTTGTCTTTTAGATTTGATTAGATAAACTTTATTAATCCCATGGGTACTAGGGTGTTGTACTGTATTAGCCATTATGAATGTAGTGAGAAATCAAGCAAAATGACCCCTTTTATTGGCTAACTAAAAAGATTACAATATGCAAGCTTTTGAGGACACTCAGGCCCCGTCTTCAGGTAAGATCCCATGGGGAAATTTAGATGTATATAGCAGCAGAAACATAAAAAACAAGGATACACAGGACAAATAATACAGCCAATCAATCAATCAATCAATGAATAAGTAAATACATAAATAGATCAAATGAAACCTAATGAGCACATCAGGTGGATGCATTGAATTGACTAATAGCAGTGGGCAAGAAAGACCCCCAAGAGTGCTTTTTAGCACATCGTAGGGGAATGAGCCTGTGGCTAAAAGTGCTACAAGAGAAAGCGCCTCCTGGAGGGGATTTTTCATGATGGCATGCAATTTTGCCACCGTCCTCTATTCCACAACAGCTTCCAGTATGTTTAGGGTTTGCCCTGTGATGGAACAGGCTTACCTGATAAGTTTATTCAGGCATTGTGCTTATTTGTAGCAGAGACGCAAGTCTAAATCTTGACTGAACATAAAATTAAAAAATAAATCAATCAGTCTTGACTGTACAAGATGGTAGATCTTAAATTTTTGAGGACCCAGCAGGAAGAGGCGAGTCCAGGGGGACAGACACCAGAAGTGACGTCATTGCTGTTTAAGTCGTCGATCTTCCAGCCTGCAGACAGAGGACGAGAAGAGGTGATAGTAAACATGGTCGACCTGTGGAGTACTGGAAATGTAATTTAATACCATATTAATGAATGGTATGACACAGTCTAGGACTATCTGAACATAAACCTGATTCCCTTCTCCAGTGCTCATTCATCACCAGTCACACTTTTATCCACTGCAGGATTTGCACATGGATCACATTTCACTTCAATTGTTATTGCAAGACGATCATCTCATCGTTCTCATACGTACGTAAGGACCCGCGCCGTGTACCAAATGCACCATTTGGAACTTGCGACTGGAGGTAAACCATTGCGACTCTGTACTTCTAGTGAATCAAGCTGAGGAGATATGGCGGATGCTGCCGGGAGGTTCAAGTAAATGGACGTTGGACAACAATAACTGAGATTAGCATACAAAATACACCAGCGTGAGTAGTTAAGGGTTAAAAAGATTTATTTATTGAAGCGCCGTTGCACTTTGACTCTTCAATTCTTTGTTCCGAATAAACTTCTGCACACTTTCGAACATAAAGTCTCCTCACTTGCCCTGGTCCATCTCGATTCTACCTATAAGATAACCCAGATGAACATAAACCTGATCTACTTCTCCAGTGCTCATTTGCTACCAGTCTTACTTTCATCCACTGCAGGATTTGCACATGGATCACATTTCATGTCAGTTGTTAAATGTTCTTTGCAGACAAAGTCATTGTAAGAAGATCATCTCATCGTTGTCATATGTACGTAAGGACCCTCATGGTGTACCAAATACACCATATGGAACTTGCGACTGAAGGGAAACCATTGTGTCTCTGTACTTCTAGTGAATCAAGCTGAGGAGAGATGGCAGATGCTGCTGGGAGGTTCAAGTAAAAGGACGTTGGACAATAATAACTGAGATCAGTGTACTAAATACACCAGCGTGAGTAGATAAGGGTTAAGAAGACTTATTTATCGAAGCACTGTTGCACTCTGACTCTTCAATTCTTTATTCCAAATAAACTTCTGCACACTTTTGAACATAAAGTCTCCTCACTTGCCCTGGTTCATCTCAGTTCTGCCTATAAGATATCCCAGAAGAACATAAACCTGATCCACTGCTCAACTGCTCATTCGTCACCGGTCCCACTTTCACCCACTGCAGGAGTTGTACACATGTCACATTTCACTTCAGTTGTTGAACGTTCTTTGCAGAGAAAGTCATTGCAAGAAGAACAGCTCATCATTGTCATAAACACGTAAGGACCCGCACAGTGTACCAAATGCACCAGATGGAACTTACGACTGTGCATCCACTCATAAAACTGCCTGGGGACACATTGGAGGGACACCGTACTTGTAGTGAGATATGGCGGATGCTGCCGGGAGGTTCAAGTAAAAGAATGTTGGACAACAATAACTGAGATCAGTGTACAAAATACACCAGCGTGAGTAGTTAAGGGTTAAGAAGACTTATTTATTGAAGCACTGTTGCACTCTGACTCTTCAATTCTTTATTCCGAATAAACTTCAGCACACTTTTGAACATAAAGTCTCCTCACTTGCCCTGGTCCATCTCGGTCCTGCCTATCTCCCAGAAGAACATAAACCTGATCCACTTCTGCACTGCTCATTCGTCATTGGTCCCACTTTCACCCACTGCAGGAGTTGCACATGGGTCACATTTCACCTCAGTTGTTGAATGTTCTTTGCAGACAAAGTCATTGCAAGAAGATCATCTCATCATTGTCATTAATATGCAAGGACCTGCGTGGTGTACCAAATGCACCATTTGGAACTTGCTTACTGGAGGGAAACCATTGCAACTCTGTACTTCTAGTGAATCAAGCTGAGGAGATATGGCGGATGCTGCCGGGAGGTTCAAGTAAATGGATGTTGGACAACCATAACTGTGATTAGCATACAAAATACACCAGCATGAGTAGTTAAGGGTTAAAAAGACTTATTTATTGAAGCACTGTTCTTTATTCTGAATAAACTTCTGCACACTTTTGAACATAAAGTCTCTTCACTTGCCCTGGTTCATCTCAGTCCTGCCTATAAGATATCCCAGAAGAACATAAACCTGATCCACTTCTCCTGTGCTCATTTGTCATCGGTCTCACTTTCATCCACCGCAGGATTTGCACATGGGTCACATTTCACTTCAGTTGTTGAACATTCTTTGTAGACAAAGTCATTGCAAGAAGAACAGCTCATCGTCGTCATACAAACGTATGTACCAAATGCACAATATTGAACTGGCGACTGTGCATCCACTCATAAAACCACCTGGGGACACACTGTAGGGACGCCGTACTTGTAGTGAATCAAGCCGAGGAGAGTTGGTGGATACTGCTGGTAGGTTCAAGAAAAAGGACATTGGAGAAAAATAACTCAGATTGGTGTACCAAAGTACACCAGCGTGAGTAGTTAAGGGTTCATATCATTGTATGTGTTAGGGATTTGAATAGTGCAGTGAAGTGGTTAAGGCTTTGGACTTCAAGCCCTGTAGTTATGGGTTCAAATCCTGCTACTGACACTTTGTGACCCTGATCATGTCACATGACCTGCCTGTACTCCAATTGGAAAGCCAAATAAAATAAAAACCAATCGTATCATGAATGTTGTCAGTCGACATCGGATAAGGGCATCAGCCAAATAAGTAAATGTTAAATATCACCTTACACTGCCGTGTTTAATGTCCATAATAAAGCAGTGCTATTTGCCATTTTTTAAACCTTAGCTGTCTAAATAAAATGTGAGCCAGGTGCACACAGGCATACTAAAAGTACTGGCCTTCATAAATCCTTCAGCAGTAAAATAAGCTCTGATCCACCCTGTGGGTGTATAGGGATAATATAAAAGCTAAACTAGGTTTTTGCAGAGAACAAGACCAGTCAACTATTCTGCAGGGACAGCTGTAATCAAAGAAGGTTTTTCTTTTGCACTCTTAGCTGACCTATTGCACTATTGCATTTTCCTTTACTCTGCAAAAAAGGAAAAAAATAAAAAGTCTGCTCTTGACACGTACAACTCACATGCTATGCTAAATCTCATTATTCCGTCAAGATTTTTCATTTCAGATTCACCCTGTTACACGTGTAGAGAGAAAATTTCCCCGATCTTTCACTTTCTGCCTTTACACTGGAGAGAGGAAAATAAACATCCATAAATGTGTTGTCTTTCACACAGATCCCATAATCCAGCGGTTCTCAAACTGTGGGGCGCACCCCCCTGAGGGGGCGCTGAAGCTGTACAAGGGAGGCGTCAAATAAATGAACAAGACATCAAAATTAATTTTTTACATTTTTATTTCAAATTTAAATTTGCAAGCATATAGTATTTTCAATCCAGAAAGCTCGAAATGTATCGGTATCTGTCGCAAACATTCGAGTAACAGTAGATCAGGTGATAATGCGGGGCAACTGCACCACATTGGCAGCGTAGCCAATATTGCCAAATTGAGTTAAATAATTTACTGGGTTATTTTCATGATACAACTAACAGCGGTATAATATTTGTCAAATGAAAATATGTTCGTCTCACGCAGATTGACTTCATCAGTGTCTTAGTTTATGAGATTTTTAAAAATGAAAACATATTTAATCGTTTCTTTACATAAAAAAAAAATTAACAGATTGGTGTACCAAAGTACACCAGCGTGAGTAGTTAAGGGTTCATATCATTGTATGTGTTAGGGATTTCAATGGAGCAGGAAAGTGCGGTGAATAAGAATAATAAATAAGAATAAATCATTGATTCTTTGTTTTTGGGATTAGAATTACTATCAAAAACCACACAAGGCATTTTAACAGTTATTAAAGCACTTTAAAAAAAAATTAATTGCAAATATTTCATCGAAGTAAGCCGAACACATGATAGGATAAAAAATGATAGGATACTGCGACACCGCATGAGTATCATACCTTTGTTAGTTGTATCATTGGTTATTCTCAAATATCTTATATTATTCCGGATGGCACAGAATTATTCCAAGTAGAAAAGGGGGGGGGGGGGCACGACATATGGAAGTTTGAGAACCGTTGCCGTAATCCTTTTATTTGTTTAGCAGACACTTTAATCCAAAGCGACTTACAAAAAAAAGAGGTCAGCCTAATCAAGTTAACATCAGTCTGGGTAACTGTTATGGAA
Organism: Polypterus bichir lapradei; assembly: GCA_026402145.1. Lineage (NCBI taxonomy): Eukaryota > Metazoa > Chordata > Cladistia > Polypteriformes > Polypteridae > Polypterus > Polypterus bichir. Next base: position 15,435,532 of record JANRMT010062841.1, read on the forward strand.
CAAGCATTACAGGAGTACTCTGTCTATTTTCAGAGTAAGTTAACCGTGGCAGAACTCTCACCAACTATAGAAAAACCTTGTATGTCACATCTTTCAAGTTTTTGGCAACTTGAGAAAATATTGGTGCCCCTATAATTAACGATCTCTAGATTTCATTTTTCCTGAGATTCACGTACACAATATATATGTTTTTTTTTTAACGAATCAACAGCACTTGCCATTTAAATTGCACAGTCACAATATTTAAATCACGTGATCGTAATCCGAGGTTTTCATTGGTAGGCGGTCTTTTCTCATTGGTCAGTGGAGTTGCAAGGATTTTGTCTTGGTGTACTAGGAGGCTTTACTCGCCAAACCCCCCGGCCTGAGCTACGCGCCAGCCACTTCACGTCTCTGCCGCTCGCATATGTGGATTTCACTTTCAACAAATAACAAATCTTTTAATTCTCGCAGATACGCCTCTTCATTGGGAAGAAACACCACTTTTCCCTGATGGCAAGACGAATTAGACGATCTACAAGTCTCCGACTTAAACTTTAAATCCAAACAATATTTTCAACCTCTTTTCGCCGTTCCGTTATTTCACTGAGTAATAATTTCCATTAGTTTGCGCTAATGCAGTCTTTACTATCATTTTTTTGAGACTTTCGAATTTTTGTACTTCCATTATCTCTAACCTGCTCTGCATGTGTACCGCGCCAACGTTTTTAAACCTCTTTACGATGGTCTACTTTGTCATCTACTCTTTGTCTTTTATTTCTGGCCCCAGGCCTGGTTAAATGTCTTGGCACAAAATCTCATCTCATGGGACATGAAATTATCTCTCTGAAAAAGTCAAGTCTCGTCTCATGCTAAAAAGTCTCATCTCGTCCCAAGATTTTTTTTAATATAATAGAGAGATGTAAAATACTGTGCACATATGAGCTTCTTCCATCGTGTTGTGACCGGAATGAAGGCATATTTGCCCTTCACCACTACGTTATACATTTATGGCTTAGGTCCTCCCTGTGTGGAACTTGCATTTGTCTGTGTGGATTTTCTCCAGGTGCTCCAGTTTCCTCTGTCTATCCAAAGACATGCAGGTTAGGTGAAATATTGAGGCTAAACTGGCCCTAGTGTGTGTTTGGTGTCTGTGTGAGCGCATGTGTGTTTACCCTGTGATGGACTGGCATACTGTCCAGAGTTTGCTGCTAGTTAGTAAACTTGTGAAATCTGCAGGTGACACTAAAACTGGAGGGATGGTAGACACTGAGGAGGCAGCAAAAAAGACCTGAACAAACTGGGCAAACAATTGGGAAATGCAGTTTAATGTAGAAAAGTGCAAAGCGCTACACTTGGACAAAAGGAAAAATCAATCTAGAATACAAGATGGGAGACACTGAGCTACAGGAAGTGACCTCTGAAGACGATTTAGGGGTTTATGTTGACAACATTTTGATCGACTAAGCAATTCACAGAAGCAATTAAAAAGGCAAATTTGTTCAACAGTTTTTATGATATAACCAAATATCAAGTCAACGGATGTTATTTTCAAGCTATAGGTCCTGTGTGAAGTTCTGGTCACCACGGTACAAAAAAAAGACATAACAGCACTTGAAGCTGTACAGAGGAGAGCAGCCAAGTGCATCATGGGACTGAAGGTCATGTCCTACTGTGACAGACTCTGAGAATTAAACTTGTTTAGCCTTGAGCAGAGGAGATAATGTGGGGACCTCATCCAGGTATTTACTGTAAAACCCTCAAAGGTATCGATAAAGCAGATCCAGCAACGTTCTTTCGGATTTAGGGTGAATCAGGTGCACGAGGACGTCAGTGGAAATTAAGGGGAAGTGCATTGAAAACTGAAGCCAGAAAGCATTTCTGTTTGCAAAGAGTTGTGGGAAACTATCAAGACATGAAGTTGAAGCAGAAACCTTGAGAACCTTTAAGAAGGATCTGGATGAGACATTATGACAGCCGAGCTATGAGCTAAACAAACAGGCGACAATTGGACTGAATAGTCTCCTCTCATTTGTCACATTTCTTATGTTCTAAATTTCAGATTAGTTAGCCCGGTCATTTCTAAAGATCATCTCCAGCTCTGAGCTCAACTGCTGAGACAAAATGACTTTGCACACTTTCATTTAATGAGATCATCCAAAATAAACAAGTAGCACATCTTAGTCACTAAATCTAGTGCTGTTACAGCGTGTCAACGTAATCGATTATTTAAATACGTCAGTTGGTACGGCATATGTCAATGCATCATATTTAATTCGTTAACAGTATTGATTATTATCAATTAAATAATTTAATTTTAATAAATAAAATAATTAAATTATTATTTACTAATTAGGGGCCTGCGGTGCTGGTTGTTAATTGTCACTATTAGGTTTAAATGAAGGGAGCAAACTATACAGGAGAAGGGGGAAATAATAGAAAAACGAGAGTTAAGCATTTATAGCTGTAGACAAACATATAAATATTTCTAAATGTTTTATAAATGTAGAAACCATACTGTTGTGTTTTTCTGAATGTAGAGTCAAGTCAAGTCAAGCTGGAGAGCATGCACTGGTACACTGTGTTGCCACACCCACTACACAACGAAACAACTCGGGATCCCAGTTTTCAACCCCCCAGGCAGACATCAAAACTCGACTTGATGTTTTTTTGGAAGAATGTGAGGTTTGTGGCGGGCGGCCAGGTCCCATGCTCAGCCGGGACGCTCCTTCTGCTTATGTTCCGGGGGAGCAGCCATGGGCTCCTCAGTACCTCCCCTGGGACGCTTGGTGGCAGCCTCCCTGGTTGACAATGGTGCCTCAGTTTCCTGCAGGGTTCCATGGGAGATGGAGTTCTCCACAACCCTGTGGGGATCTGGGGTGGCCGCCAGGGGGCATGGCATGGATCACTGAGCCCAGCTGGTCTAATCTTCGGCCCCACCCGGGAGTGCAATTGGCAACAGGTGAGCAAACACCGGGAGCACTTACAGGAGGGCCATAAAAGGAACCAGCAACCACCACTCAGGGCCAGAATCGGGAGGAAGTGGACAAGGTTACCTGGAAGGAGTGGTGGTGCCAGAAGAAGGGTTGGTTGCTTTGATTAGTGCTTGAGACTGTGCTATACCTGTGGGTTTCACGGGGAAGACGTGCCCCACAGGGGAAGAAAAATAAAGTCTTGTTATTTGCACACGTGCCTCAGTGTGAATCTGTGCCGGGTCGGGCGCCTATATAGCGCCTTAATTCACAGGTTATATAGCGCCTTGATGTGTGGAGTACAAGTCCAAGGAGGTTCTGCTTAGGCTTTATAACCCACTGATGATGCCATCTTCTTGAGTTCTGTGTGCAGTTTTTGTCCAGAGAAGAGCGACTAGGCTGATTCCAGGCCTACAGGAGATGTTTTATGAGGAAAGATTGAAAGAGCTGAGCCTTTAAAGGAGATTACGAAGAGACTTGAGTGAAGTATTTAAAATTATGAAGGGAATGAGTGCAGTGGATCAAGACTGTGACTTTAACATGTTCATCAAGAACAAGGAAACACAGTTGGAAACTTGTTAAGGGTAAATTATACACAAACATTGTGATGTTTCCTTCACACAGAGAACCGCAGACACATGGAATAAGTGACCAAGTAGTGTGAGGTGACAGTAGGACTTTAGCGAACTTTCAAAACTCGACTTCATGTTATTTTAGAAGAATTAAGCGGATAGGACTAGCGAGCCTTGCTGGGCTAAATGGCCTGCTCTCATCTAGATTGTTCTAATATTCGTCATTTTATCTTTTTCCATTTGTTTTTCTACTCTTTGGTCTGAACTGATTGCATATTTTTAACCACATAATTATTGTATAATCTTTTAACTGAAATGAGTAAATAGCACAGTCTAATAAGCTATTACACTGCATTGTGATTTGTGCTCTTTCTGGCATCTCGAGCTGGTTAAGCAATCAGTATCATTGTACATAATCATGCTCCTTTGAGAGGCAACAAAAGGAAGCAGAATTATTTTAACACAAAGAAAAGAGGTTGCCAAGTAGCACTCCAAACTCCATAGTCTGCAAGCTTGTGGCATTGTACTGCTGACAAATTGTAAATGTCTTCTCTTTGCCGTGCATGACCTTGGCCACTCAAAAAGAAAGAACGCAGCTGTCCAGGGAGCATCCTCAGGGTGAACACATTGAGCAGCCAAGACATTCAGCAGAGCTGGTGTACATCTTTAAAGACTTGATCACTAATTGGCCAGAAGACTCACTTGTCACTACATTACAAGTGCAGCATCTGCTATATAAAGCGGGTTTTCTTGTTGATATGACATTTACTGCCCCCCGTACATTCAAACTGCACTCGGTTTACCAATGAAAGGCAAAAAGGACAGGAGCAATTTGCATACATAAGCTTAACCTACATTGTTTTCATGCCTAACTGCTTTTGTTTACTTTTGTTATATTCAAATTATATTGTTGAATTGACTGTAAAAATGTACAATGTCAATTAAATATAAGTTATAATGTATGGACCGATATCCTCAGAAGGTATGTGAATATATAGAAATGTTTTCCAAACATTCAAAGGAAAAAATTCGTTTTGAGATTCGTTTTCCTTTCCTTTTCTTTTTAAGGAAATTCGAGGTGCCATGGTCGACCAGAATAATTTTTTAACTTTGATTTTTTTTTTTTTTGGTGGTATTTTGGCACTGTCACACACATGCGCATGGGAGGCAGCTAACGGGCCTGAATAAGAGCAATTCCATGCCAGACCAGGGGGTGGCAGAGTGTGCTGACTCTTTCTCTCACTTCTCTGCAGACCTGTTATGGGAAATTCCGCCTGGCCCCGATGACGTCATTACGGTGCCAGCCCTATTGATCACGTAACTTTCAGCCCCCAGCCCCGATGACGTCACTTCCGGTACCAGGCCTATTGATGATGTCACTTCTGGTGTCAGCCCTAGTGATGATGTCACTTCTGGCTCCAGCCCTGATGACGTCACCTCCAGTTCTGGCCCTACTGATGACATCACTTCCTCCGCTCTCCTTTAAAGGTGCCATCTTTTTACAAGCAAATTAGTTGTGTCCCAAACTCCAATCTGTAAACCATCTATTTAACTATTTTGTAGGAAATAATATACGAGTGGCTGCTGCCCCAAACCTGTCTATGGTTTTTTGTTGAGTTTGTGACAGTAGCTTAAGTTATAGAATAATTTCCTTTTTCAAATTTACTTTGAGAGAGGTCAATTCAACTCATGTATTATTTTTTTTAATATTCTCCTCTTTAACTCATTCGACAGCAGGCCCCAATGGCAAAATGGATCCCCAATACAAATTAATTAAGCACCAACCACATCTCCTGCTGCTTGAGGTAAATTAACCTTAAAAAAATTAAACAAAATGAGAGGAGACCATTCAACCCATCAAGCTTGTTTGTTTAGTTAATAGCTAAGCTGTCCCAATATGTCATTTAGGTACTTCTTAATGCTTGTCGAGGTATCTGCTTCACCTCCGTGTCTTGGTAATGCCTTGAAATTCAGTCCCTCAAGCTCATTTGTTCTGCTAATAGCTAAGTTGTCCTAATATCTCAGAAATATTCTGTGTGGTGTCACACATGTGCACATGAGTGGCAGCTAAAGGGCCTAAATGAGTGCAATTCCATGCCAGACCATGGGGTGGCAGAGTGCGCTAACTCTTTCTCTCACTTCTCTGCAGACTCGTTATGGGAAATCCTGCCTGGCCAAGATGACATCACTTTTGGTCACGGCCCCAATGACACTACTTCCGGTGCTGGGCCTTTTGACGACGTCACTTCCGATCCCAGGCCCTGTGACACTATTTCCGGTTCTGGCCCATCTGATGACATCACTTCCTCCGCTCTCCGTTAAAGCCACCATCTTTTTACAAGCAAATCAGTCCTGCTCTGGACTCCAATCTGTAAACATCAATACAACAATGCAACTATTTTGCAGGAAATAATATACGAGTGGCTGCTGCGAATCTGTCTATGGTTTTTTGTAGAGTTTGTGACAGTAGCTTCAATTATGGAATAATTTCCTTTTTCAAATTTACTTTAAGAGTGGTCAATTCAACTCATGTATTATTTTTTTTAATATTCTCCTCTTTTA
>JANRMT010062841.1:15442016-15466156 GCA_026402145.1 Polypterus bichir lapradei
ATATATATATGGTTTCTTGAACATGACAATAAGTTATATATATATATATTTACATATATATATACGTATGTACATATATATATATATACATATACATATATATACACATATACATATATATACGCATATACTGTATATATATATATATATATATATATATATACACATATATATATATATTATACTGTGCATACAAAGAAAAGGAAAGACACCAGGTAATTACATTTATAATGTATATTAAATTGTATTTTCCATGAAATAAATGAAAGCTCATCTATTTAATTGGATTCCAAAACACCATCAAAACAGTTTGCATAGCATACATTTAAAGAATATGCCAAGCTGAAATAAAAAAGTCATTTTAACAACATACCGCACTTTAAAGAGATAAAATCATGCATGTTGAACTTGTAGCTTTTTCCTGGGCACTTAATTATTAAGCCGGCTCACAGCTGTCTGCTTGGTGGAAGCCATTAGAAAGTGCAGTTTGAAGTTTCCATAATTCCTTCCACTTCCTGCTCGTGAATATTAAGAATAGATTTTTCCATGTCATATGTGAATCGGAAGGCAGTGTGAATGGTGGCTTAGAAACGATGAGCCCTGAATGCTTGTCCATCATTCTATTCAGTGGTTACAGGTGGTCTCATTTTCCACTTTCAGCTATCTGTTGGCTTATGACAGCGAGCCCATAATTTGCATGTTCGACAGACAACAAACGGCCCTGTGCATGTCAAAATAGGTGGCGATGCGTGACAGTTTCTACACAATGCTGTCTCCTCTTAGCTTGACCTCTGACCTCCCTGCATGTCTCTTTTCACAATCAGGAGCAGGAATAAAGAAAAAAAAACTCACTCCATCCTTTCTTTTGAATAAATTTGATACCAGACTGATCATCTTTTTTTTTTTTGTGCCCTATGTGTAAATTTCCAAGAGCTGGTTATTATTTTGGAATATAAATATCCATTTTAATCTACTTAATACACTGTGTATAATTTAATGTTTTCCTCTTTTAATATGTTGACAAGTCCTTTTTTGCACCGAGTTGATCCACTGATTTCTTAAACAGGTCCACCATGAATACTGTATACTTGGCATACTTTTAAAAAAATTGCATTCTGTGCCATCAGTTGTCACTCATGATTTCAAACTCGCTCTAATTCAGTGATATAGAAAGACTTAAAAAGGGCTTAATGCTGCTGTCCCAGACCATCGGAGTTCTGGGTACAAATCCCTAAACTAGGGCACCATGTGCCACATTCATCTCAAATCTGTGTAGTTTCTTCTCCCACATCCCAAACACGTGTATGTTAATAAGTGACAATGAAAACGGTCCAGTATGTGTTGACATGTGTCTGAGCAGACCACACCAAAAATCTGGTGTCATTTGAAACCTTCAACTCTGGAGCTGTAAGGCAGTATTGCTAGTGACTCTGATGCCATGAGAAACAGTCAGTCATTTTCTAACTCACTTAGTCCTGAACAGGGTCACAGATGGGGTTAGCCCAGCTAGCATAGGGCACAAGGCAGGAAAAAACCCTGGACAGGGTGCCAGTCCATCGCAGGGTGAACACCCATATGCAAACCACACAATAGGGCCAATTTAGTATCGCCAGTTCACTTAACCTGCATGTCCCTGGGCTATGGGAGGAAATCGGAGCACCTGGAGGAAACCCATGCAGACACAAGGAGAACATGCAGACTCCATGCACTGAGTACCTGGGATATGAACCCTGGTCTCCTTACTGCAAGGCAACCCCTGTGCCACCCCCATATGAAACATTCAGACTTTATTTTAACTACATGGAGGGCAAGAATGTGTGCCCGATGGACATTGTCAAGGAACCTGGCTACCCCGTATATTAATAGGGTATGAGCCAAAGACACAAACAACAAGAAGGCAGTTAAGTGTGCTCTGTGCACAAACAAAAGATACAAATTCAGCCAGCGCACAGACTTTAGCACCGAAAAAGCAAAAGGGTTCTCTCAGCAAGAGCTCTGTCTCGATTGCCTGTTAGTTCAAAATGAGCCACCACCCTCCAGAGTACCGCCCATTTTCCAGAAGGGGTGGGACCTGCTCAGTGGATGAAGGCGGGGCTAAGCTTCTTCCTTGGGTTGCCACTCAGAACTGCAGATAAAAGAAAAGACAGTATTAGTGACAGCGCCCCCTCTCTCATCCCGGGGTGGTACTGCTTACCTCATTGGAGTCAGGAAGGTGACTCCCCCCAAGTGCACATCATGACACATGGTTCACATATAATGAGTGTAAGTGCCCGAGAGGAAGAACAGGCTTCCTAAATGATAATCTCAGGCCTGGATTGTATGCCTTAATTGAAGGACCACTGGAACAGAGACATAACCTGGCTGGGGCACCCTATAATCTTCGTCCTGGCTGGGAGCGCACTATAATGGATGGACTGGCTCAACGTGGATTTCAGGAGCAGATCATACCCCCAAACAGAAGGTGGCAGAGTTTTTTCCCAGCAATCCCCCACAAGCCTCATCTGGATTGAGCGGATTAGAACATGACATCCGTGGAGACACTTTATTTTAGATACTGCAAAAATGGCTCTATTACTTATATTCTGCTATGCAACAAGACCTTCACATCGGCTCTTTTTGGCCTTACTAACATTTACAAAGCATCAGAAAAGTGGTCATTCGCCTTTGTGCTGTTTGGCTGATTGACAGGCTGATAAAATGGTAGCAGTGCTACTGCATGAAGAACTCCATTTCCCAGCAGCCCCAAAGGGGATTACCCCCATTGGATGACTGAATTGGGAGCAGGGGCTGCTGGGGACGAGAAAGAGATCTGTGTTTTTATGTAACCTGTCTAACATGTCTACTTAAAAGCCAATATTGCCCTGGATCATTTCCCGTTAGGATGAATGGACCTTCCCGTGCCTGCCTGTCGTGTGTACGCCGGTGGATCAGTCGTCATGCGTCTTCAAAAGGAGCGCTCCAGGAAATCTCACCCCACGTCGCTCAGGACTACTGGTAGGGCTGTTTCATTCATTTATTATGGAAGCTGTTCTCGGGATTATCATCTTCACGCCAAACATTTCATCCGCTTTGGCTACAGTGGACTGTAGAAGGACATTGTTGTGAGTGTTTATTGTTGTGGTTCATTGTTGTGTTAAAGTTGTATCGCTGTAGGGTAGAGGGTACTCAAATGGCGGACCGCGGTCCACAATCCGGACTGCCAAGACGTTTTTGGCGGACCGCGACTGCCTTCTGCGTAAGTCAGAAGCGTGATTAAAAGCGGCAATGTAAAACGATATTTTGCGATGAAACACGACGAGTACTACAATGCAAATTATCCACCAAAGTCAGAGCTCCATTCGCATAAGATCGCCGCCCTTAAGTCGTCGTTGGTAGCGAGTTCATCGATGATGACGAAAGCGACCACCACACAATCAAATGTTACAGAAGCTTCGCTACGCATTGTTTGGATTCTTGGCAGACATAAGAAAGCATTTACTGATGCAGAGGTTGTTAAAGAATGCATGATGTCTGCTTCTTCGGTTCTGTTTAGCGACCAAAAGTGTGTTGAACTGATTCAGCAGATACCATTATCAGAATGTCGATGGTCAGTTAATATCAGATCTTAAACAGGCTGAATTGTTTGCTCTCGCGTACGATGAATCCACTGATAAAACTGACATGTCTCAACTCTGTGTGTTCACAAGATTTTTTTAATGGACATAGTTTTGTTGAAGAGTTTCTGACATTACTACCGCTAGCAAGACAGACCCACGGTGAGGACGTGTTTTCAGCATTATCGCAGTTTATGCAAGCAGCTGGATTGGATGTAACAAAAATGGTTTCCCTTACAACAGACGGGGCACCAGCAATGACTGGTAAAGATAGAGGACTTGTCACTCGTATGAAGGCACTTCAGCCCAACCTTGTTGCTTATCACTGCATCATTCATCAGTCGGCCCTCTGTTCAAAACTTTGTGACGAACTGGCGGAAGTGATGTCTACTCTTGTGAAATTAGTGATTTTTTTACGATGTAATTCGTCTCTGCTGTTTCGTTCTTTTCTTGGAGAGATGTCTGCAGAATTTGGAGATTTGCTGCTTCACAATGACATCAGATGGTTAAGCAAGGGCCGTGTGTTGGAAAGGTTATGGAATCTCCGTGAAGATGTAGCTGACTTCCTGCAGTCCTTGAATACAAAGAAAGCTGCAGAATTTTTAACATTTATTCAAGACAGTGACAAGGTCGCACTGCTGGCATTTCTTGTTGATATTATGAGACATATACACTCACCTAAAGGATTATTAGGAACACCATACTAATACGGTGTTTGACCCCCTTTCGCCTTCAGAACTGCCTTAATTCTACGTGGCATTGATTCAACAAGGTGCTGAAAGCATTCTTTAGAAATGTTGGCCCATATTGATAGGATAGCATCTTGCAGTTGATGGAGATTTGTGGGATGCACATCCAGGGCACGAACCTCCCGTTCCACCACATCCCAAAGATGCTCTATTGGGTTGAGATCTGGTGACTGTGGGGGCCATTTTAGTACAGTGAACTCATTGTCATGTTCACGAAACCAGTTTGAAATGATTTGAGCTTTGTGACATGGTGCATTATCCTGCTGGAAGTAGCCATCAGAGGATGGGTACATGGTGGTCATGAAGGGATGGACATGGTCAGAAACAATGCTCAGGTAGCCCGTGGCATTTAAACGATGCCCAATTGGCACTAAGGGGCCTAAAGTGTGCCAAGAAAACATCCCCTACACCATTACACCACCACCACCAGCCTGCACAGTGGTAACAAGGCATGATGGATCCATGTTCTCATTCTGTTTACGCCAAATTCTGACTCATTTGAATGTCTCAACAGAAATCGAGACTCATCAGACCAGGCAACATTTTTCCAGTCTTCAACTGTCCAATTTTGGTGAGCTCGTGCAAATTGTAGCCTCTTTTTCCTATTTGTAGTGGAGATGAGTGGTACCCGGTGGGGTCTTCTGCTGTTGTAGCCCATCCGCCTCAAGGTTGTGCGTGTTGTGGCTTCACAAATGCTTTGCTGCATACCTCGGTTGTAACGAGTGGTTATTTCAGTCAAAGTTGCTCTTCTATCAGCTTGAATCAGTCGGCCCATTCTCCTCTGACCTCTAGCATCAACAAGGCATTTTCGCCCACAGGACTGCCGCATACTGGATGTTTTTCCCTTTTCACACCATTCTTTGTAAACCCTAGAAATGGTTGTGCGTGAAAATCCCAGTAACTGAGTAGATTGTGAAATACTCAGACCGGCCCGTCTGGCACCAACAACCATGCCACGCTCAAAATTGCTTAAATCACCTTTCTTTCCCATTCTGACATTCAGTTTGGAGTTCAGGAGATTGTCTTGACCAGGACCACACCCCTAAATGCATTGAAGCAACTGCCATGTGATTGGTTGATTAGATAATTGCATTAATGAGAAATTGAACAGGTGTTCCTAATAATCCTTTAGGTGAATGTAAATACACTGAATTTGTCACTTCAGGGTGCAGACAAAACCGTTGTCAAATTGCAAGAAAAATGTTGTGCCTTTGAAACAAAACTGAGCATTTTCAACAATGACTTGGAAGGTGGCAAGATGCTGCATTTCTCAAACCTAAAGAGCTGCATGACAGCTGATCAATAGGCATGTTTTCAGTTGATTTCCACATTTCTACATCATTTGAAGGTCGAGTTTGATGAACGTTTTAAGGATTTCAGAAAACTGAAGCCTGTGTTTTTGTTTGTTGCTGATCCTTTCATTGTCCAGCCTGACGGTGAATGGACACCTGTGGCTGCCTCAATTTTTCCGAACTCAAACCCGTCACTGTTGCAAATGGAAGCAGCTGATTTGCAAGCTTCTCACGTTTTGAAAGTAAAATTGAACGAAGTCGCATAATAATAATGTTTTGGTCAAAGTTTTTTCCAGATTCTCAGTATCCTGCTGCAAAGAAACTGGAAATTTCCGTGCTCACTATGTTTGGTTCAACATATTCTTGTGAGTGTGCGTTCTCCACTATGAACACTATCAAGACGAAACATCGAAGTGTAATTACCGACCAGAACCGCAGGAATGCAATGAGAATTGCACTGACTGGTTACTCACCAAACTATGCTGCCATTATGAAATCGAAACAACAGTTTCACACTTCACACTGAGTGACAATCATTTACGTACCAACTGTTGTAATTGGTGCGTTAATTGCAAGTAGTCATGTGACTTTTTTGAATTGTTTTCCATGTTTTGTGCATGTCTTGGTCTTCTGTAAAAATTTTATCATTTGCGTTGAATCTACACGGTGGGCCATTTATATGGATACACCTTAATAAAATGGGAATGGTTGGTGATATTAACTTCCTGTTTGTGGCACATTAGTATATGTGAGGGGGGAAACTTTTCAAGATGGGTGGTGACCATGGTGGCCATTTTGAAGTCGGCCATTTTGGGTCCAACTTTTGTTTTTTCAATAGGAAGAGTGTCATGTGACACATCAAACTTATTGGGAATTTCACAAGAAAAACAATGGTGTGCTTGGTTTTAACGTAACTTTATTCTTTCATGAGTTATTTACAAGTTTCTGACCACTTATAAAATGTGTTCAATTTGCTGCCCATTGTGTTGGATTGTCAATGCAACCCTCTTCTCCCACTCTTCACACACTGATAGCAACACCGCAGGAGAAATGCTAGCACAGGCTTCCAGTATCCGTAGTTTCAGGTGCTGCACATCTCGTATCTTCACAGCATAGACAATTGCCTTCAGATGACCCCAAAGATAAAAGTCTAAGGGGGTCAGATCGGGAGACCTTGGGGGCCATTCAACTGGCCCACGACGACCAATCCACTTTCCAGGAAACTGTTCATCTAGGAATGCTCGGACCTGACACCCATAATGTGGTGGTGCACCATCTTGCTGGAAAAACTCAGGGAACGTGCCAGCTTCAGTGCATAAAGAGGGAAACACATCATCATGTAGTAATTTCGCATATCCAGTGGCCTTGAGGTTTCCATTGATGAAGAATGGCCCCACTATCTTTGTACCCCATATACCACACCATACCATCAATTTTTTTGTTCCAACAGTCTTGGAGGGATCTATCCAATGTGGGTTAGTGTCAGACCAATAGCGGTGGTTTTGTTTGTTAACTTTACCATTCACATAAAAGTTTGCCTCATCACTGAACAAAATCTTCTGCGTAAACTGAGGGTCCTGTTCCAATTTTTGTTTTGCCCATTCTGCAAATTCAGTGCGCCGATCTGGGTCATCCTCGTTGAGATGCTGCAGTAGCTGGAGTTTGTAAGGGTGCCATTTGTGAGTAGCTAATATCCGCCGAAGGGATGTTCGACTAATGCCACTCTCCAGTGACATGCGGCAAGTGCTACGCTGTGGGCTCTTGCTGAAAGCCACCGATGTTTCTTCATTAGTGACAGTTTTCATGCGTCCACATTTTGGCAAATCCAACACTGAACCAGTTTCACGAAACTTAGCAAGCAGTTTGCTAACTGTAGCATGGGAGATGGGTGGTCTCGTAGGGTGTCTTGCATTGAAATCTGCTGCAATGACCCGGTTACTGCGTTCACCAGACATCAACACAATTTCTATCCGCTCCTCACGTGTTAACCTCTGCGACATGTCAATGGCTGTACACAAAGAGAAACTTGTAAATAAGTCATGAAAGAATAAAGTTACGTTAAAACCAAGCACACCATTGTTTTTCTTGTGAAATTCCCAATAAGTTTGATGTGTCAAATGACCCTCTTCCTATTGAAAAAACAAAAGTTGGATCCAAAATGGCCGACTTCAAAATGGCCACCATGGTCACCACCCATCTTGAAAAGTTTTCCCCCTCACATATACTAATGTGCCACAAACAGGAAGTTAATATCACCAACCATTCCGATTTTATTAAGGTGTATCCATATAAATGGCCCACCCTGTATTACTAGCCTCCTACAGACCTACACGGTAAACCTGGCTATAGCGGACCCCGATGGTTGGTGGCGAACTGAACGTGGACCGGCATTCAAAAACTTTGAGTACCCCTGCCATAGGGGAAAGGGGAGGGTTGTCTGATTGTTGTTGTTTGTATTGGGTTTTCCATTTAATATATTAGTTATTCATTTGCTGGTTTTGTGTCTCTGCCTGTGACTGCCTGCAGGTCAGGCCAAGGCTGGGTGCGTTCCTGGAATCCCCCCCGAAAAATAAATAACTCACCGTCCTATCAATGATGTGAATCTTAGCGGCACCGGACCGCTACCAAATTAACTGTGATTATGAAGGATTCACAAGTCTTATACTCAAATATGTAATATCTAAAGAGGCAGGTCTCAGATAAGCCATCTCAGTTATTTTATATTTCACAGTTGAATAAACACCTAATGGATGCATTGTGTTAAGACCACAAAAGTGTTTGTTACTGTCTTATAACACAACAGTAAATGACTTATAGATGCATTTTTGCAGTAACTAAGCCACAAGGTCACCAAAGGTACAACCCACTCAAGTGAAGAAAGTAAAGAGGTCTGAATACTCATTGTCCTCGCTAACTAGAGTGACACATAGATGGTGGTGCATCTCTAAAGCACCGCAGTCCAGGGGAACGTTATAGTGTCCTCCACACTGTTTGGGAGAAAGACACATTTTTCCTTGATTTACCCGTCTGCTCCACAGTTTGAAATTACAAATCGAACAATTCAGGCATGGTGATTAAAGTGTTCATTTAAGGTTTCATTTCGGTCACACAACTCTTTTTCTACATGGTTCCTCCATTTCAGGGCACCATAATGTTTCGGACGCAGCAATGGCAGGTCTATTAAAGCCGTCATCATATTTAGACTTTGTTGCATATCCCTCTCATGCAGTGACTGCCTGAAGTCTGCCATTCATAGATCTCAGTGGGTGCTGAGGATCTCCTCTGGTGAAGCTCTGCCAAGCCTCTAATGCAAACATCTTCACCCCCTGCTTGTTTTGGGGGGGCTTGTCCCCTTAAGTTTTCTCTTCATCATATGGAAGGCCTGCTCAATTAGATTGAAATCGAGTGACTGCTGTGACCATTCAGGAATTTCCATTTTTTTAGCTTTGAAAAACTTCTACGTTGCTTCAGCAGTCTGTTTGGCTCATTATCTTGTTGTAGGATGAAGCACAATCCAATGAGTTGGGAGGCAATTATTGGAACTTGAACAGATCAGATGTTTCTACACACCTCAGAATTCATTGAGCCGTCAGCAGTTCCATCATCAATGAACAGGAGTGTGCCAGGACCTGTGGCAGCCATACATGCCCAGGCCATAACACCCTCACAGTCATGTTTAACAGATGTGGTGGTCTGCTTTGGATCTTGGGCAGTTCCTTATCATCTCCACACTTTGCTCTTGCCATCACTGTGATTTGGTTCTTCTTTGTCTTGTCTGTTCACAAGACCTTTTCCCAGAATTCTGCAGACTCTTTGAAGTCCTTTTTCACAAACTATCATCTGGTCATCCTGTTTTTGTGGTTTACATCTTGCAGTGTGGTCTCTGTGTTTCTGTTCATGGAGTCTTCTGCAGAAAGTCGCCTCTGACACATCCACATCAGCCTCCTGAAGACTGTTTGTGATCTTTCCCACAGGTTTACCATAGTGAGGATTCTTCTGCAGTCAGCAGTGGAGGTCTTCCTTGGCCTACCAGTCCCTTTGTGATTACTGAGGCCACCAGTGCGTTCTTGCTTCTTCATGATATTCCAGACTGTTGATTTATGTCTTCCTAA
Source organism: Polypterus bichir lapradei (assembly GCA_026402145.1). Lineage (NCBI taxonomy): Eukaryota > Metazoa > Chordata > Cladistia > Polypteriformes > Polypteridae > Polypterus > Polypterus bichir. The sequence goes on from JANRMT010062841.1 coordinate 15,451,763, forward strand.
GGTTTCACCGATGTCTCCAGTGGTTTGATTCTTGTTTCTCAGCCTCATAATGGCTTCCTTAGCTTTCACTGGCACAGCTCTTGCCCTCATGTTAAACAATGACTACAGACTCCAAAGGGTAGAAGTAGGCCGAGGTATCTTATGAAGGAATGAAACCCACCTGAGTGACCACAAGCACCTGTGCCGCTAACCCTAATCTGATTAGTAAAGTTTAGGTCCCTAATGTTAAGTCCAGGATTTTTGTGTTAAATAATTTTTTCTCCTTCTTTTCTTCCTTTACTCCTAATTTTAATAATTGGATCTTGTTTTTAACCCTATTTTAATGTTGACATAAGTGAATATTAAGATCACTATTTATTTATTGTGCATTAAATCAAAATAGTTTTAACAATATAATACATCCTATATCTTTTAAATTAATTTATTAAGGGAAATGGGAGGGGGAAGATCTCATTTTAGATCCTACTCTTAGAACCTTGTATTTTTTTAATATGATGGTTTTATACATATGATTAAAAATGAGATTCATTTAATTTATTTATCAATCTATTTATTGATTTATTTATTTGGAGAGACAGCCAGTCTGATGTGGCAGTAGGGGTCGCTGTTGACCCCTGAAGCCCGCAGACAATACGTCCAGACACCAGGTAAAATAAAGAAATGAATTTAATATTTCTGAAATTGTGCACAAAGCACCTCCACCTCCACAATACTCCACAATAATCACAATAATAATCAATAAATCCTCCTTTCCACCCAGCAGCTCCATCACACTTCCTTCCAACTCGGCTCAGTCTGCTGGTTTTCCCACAGTTCTTTAAACAGTCCTTGACCCCGAAGTGCTTCTGTCCTTCAGTCCATGTAATTCCCTAACACTTCCGGGTCAGATGTAAACTCCTTTTTCTTCAGCCTGGAAGTACTTCATTTGTTCTGTCCCCGTGACTATGGAGTACTTCTGGGGTATATGAAATATACAAATCCCTGTGCCTCCCTGCAGCGTCCCCTGGCAGCCCCCACGGTATCCAGCACGGCTGTGAAGTAAAACTCCAATGTCCATGATGCCCTGCTGGAATTCGGGGCCCCTCCATGTTGCAGGGAGGACTCCATCTAGCGGTGTGGGGGTATTGGCCGGGATAAACTGCCGGCCATATATCACACTGGTATAAGACCTTTTATCTACAGTCAAAGTAAAAAGTATGTGAAACCCTAGGAATGATCTATATTTATGTCTAATTCCCATATGAAACATGGTTGTATCTTCATGTCAGTCACAATAATGAACAAACACAGTCTCCTATAACTAAAGATACACAGATTTTCTGAGAATTTTTGACCATATTGAATAAATCATTCAAACTGTGAAGCTGAAGTTTGGAAAAAGTAAGTGAACCCTAAGCTAATGACTTTTTAAAAAGCTCATTGCAGAATTTAGCACACATGGACTCCATTTAATGAAACGAGTTCAGAGGTGTGGCCTTGATTTACTTTGATTGATAAAAAACACTATAAAGTTTGAGTCTGAGCTCTTGACAAGAAGCATATCCAGATGGGAATCATACCACGTACAAAAGAGCTGTCTGAAGAGCTACGATCGAGAATTGTTAATCTATAGAAGGCTGGAAAGGGTTACAAAGTCATCTCAAAGATTTTAGATATTCATCAGTCTACTGTTAGGCAAGTTGTCTATAAATGGAGACAATTTGGTATTGTGGCTACTCTGCCTAGAAGTGGCCAACCTGCCAAGATGACCCCAAGAGCACAACGCAAAGTCAGCAATGAGGTAAAGAAGAACCCTAGAGTGACAGCAAAGGACTTGATGAAGTCATTAGAAATGGCTAACATCTCTGTTCATGAGTCAACTACACGGAAAACATTGAACAATAAAGGAGTCCATGGCAGGACACCAAGAAGGAAGCTACTGCTATCAAAAAAGAACATTGCTGAACACCTGAAGCTTGCGAAAAAGCACTTGGACACTCCACGACGGTACTGGGAAAATGTTTTGTGGAGTGATGAAACCAAAACTGAACTATTTGGGAGGAACAAGCAGAACTTCATTTGGCATAAAAAGGGCACTGCATATCAACATCATCCCTACAGTAAAGTATGGTGGAGGGAATATCATGATTTGGGCCTGCTTTGCTGCATCAGGGCCTGGACAGCTAGCCATCATTGAGGGGAAAATGAATTCACAAGTTTATTAACAAATTTTTCAGGATAATGTTGAGGGCATCTGTCTGTCAAGTTAAGCTCAGAAGAGGCTGAGTGATGTAACAGGACAATGAGCCCAATCATCGCAGCAAATCCACCTTCAGAACTCTGCCTTTTGGAGTGGCCCAGTCAGAGCCCAGATCTCAATCCTATTGAGATGCCGTGGAATGACTTGAAGAGCGACATACACAGAAGACAACCAAAGAATGTGGAAGAGTTAAGGCAGTGCTGCAGGGAAGTATGGGCTCAAATTCCCCCCGCACAATGTACAGGTCTGATCTGCAGTTACAGGAAGCACCTGGTTGAAGTCATTGCTGCCAAAGGAGGGTCAACCAGTTATTAAATCCCAAGGTTCACTTACTTTTTCCACTACCACTGTGAATGTTGAATGCGTTTGTAAAATAAAGACATGAAAGAGTAGAATTTTTTGTGTGTCATTGGCTTAAGCTCATTGTGCATATCAGTACCTGGGACTTGGATAAAGATCACATCACTTTTTATGACCAATTCATTCAGTAAACCAGATCATTCCAGAGGGTTCACATACTTTTTACTTTGACTGTATATATATAAAAGGCAAACACCTCAGTGACTCATCACTAATTCTCCCACTTTCCATATTGGTGGGAAGCTGATATTTCGTGTGCTCATTCCTTGCAGTGTACTTACAAAAGTTAGGTATGTTTCATGTCCTTTTGCAACACCCAAGGGGGGGAAAATGGGTGTACCCCCTAAACTGTACATATAGATAGGGGAAATCCCTCCTCACTATTTCTGTGACTTCCAATATACATAGGAAGACCAAATTTCCCATGCTCATCCTTTACACTGTACTTACAAACGTTAAGTATGTTTCATTTCGCGCCGTGCCCCATAACAAACTTTCGAAAATAACGTCTTCTTTTTGGCGGTTCTCACCATTATGCCATAAGGAACTTTCAAAACTGACTTCTCCTTTTGGCGGTTTCATTCCTTATTTCCGTTAACAGACAATTTATTTCACAACAGAGACACACAAGGGCCGCCCCCGATGCCCCTTCTTTTTCCACACGGGCTATGTCCGCGTACCTACCACATGGTTGGCTCCCTGCCTATATACATTAACGACATCCCGCGCTCATGTGCCTCCTCACTCGCTTCCTTACTTTCCTCAGCTGTTCATCGTGCTCACTGCTCCCTTCTTTACTCCACCGCTTCAAGCCTGTTATTGTTCGCCTTCCTTCACGTCTTCCTGCTGGTGACTCCTGCCTTTTCATTTACTCCACCACTTCACGGTTGGCATTAACTTGACACAAGATTGCTTTTCATATGGCCAACTGTATGTTGCCGGCTCAAGAGTAAGCTCAGCAGACAGCTTGGTCATTTTACAGCCTGAGGGCAGAACTGCAAACGTGGTTTAGAAAGAGATCCTTACATCCTAAAAATGTGCATTTCTCATACACAACATTTACAATCATAAATTAAACTCTTTACAATCATCAAATTCAGCCTAGGACAATTACATTGATAATCATGTTACGTTATTTTTAAAATGTTTCCCTTTTATTTTAATAACTTATTTAACACACTACCTTTCCGCTGCTTTAGACTATGTGTGCCAGAGCATGCCTTTAAGGCTATATCCCCTACCCTAATCCTAACCTGTGACGCCAATTGTCCCAAGCATTATGGTGCCCTGAAATGAGAGGCCATGCAGAAAAAGTATTGCATGACCGAAATGTCTGCAAATCCCCTAAAATGAAAGTCTGCAATGTGCATTTTAATCACAACTTCTGAACTGTTTGATTTGTAAATTTAAAATGTGGAGCCGAGGGGCAAAAGTAGTAATAATGTGTCTTTGACCCAAATTGGGTTTCGTGCCACTGTCTGCTGCAGTACGATGTATGGATGGTATGACAATAAAGCCAGTTGACTTGACTCGAGAACGCTGGTGAAAATGTTTAAAATTATAAAATACAATACAATTTATTTTTGTATAGCCCAAAATCACACAAGAAGGGCCACAATGGGCTTTAACAAGCCCTGCCTCTTGACAGCCCCCAGCCTTGACTGTCTAAGAAGACAAGAAAAAACTCCAAAAAAAAAACCCTTATAGGGAAAAAATGGAAGAAACCTTGGGAAAGGCAGCTCAAAGAGAGACCCCTTTCCAGGTAGGTTGGGCGTGCAGTGGGTGTCAAAAAGAAGGTGGTCAATGCAATACAGTACAATACACAGAACAGAACAAATCCTCAATACAGTATAAAAATAAAAATATTACAAGTACGGAGCAGAAAAGTAGACAATATCACATAATACGATTTGGATTTGTTTAGAGTCCTGGGGCCTCATGTATAAATGGTACGTATGCACAGAAATTTTGCGTAAGAACGTTTCCACGTTCAAATCGTGATGTATAAAACCTACACTTGGTGTAAAGCCACGCACTTTTCCACGGTACCTCATACCCTGTCATACGCAAGTTCTCCACTCGGTTTTGCAGGACTGGCGGCACCCAGCGTCAAAGCAGTGCTACTGTTCCTACGTGGTTATCCTTTCCTTTCCTGACGCGGCTTTATAAATACACTGAAACTAACCGCATATTGTTTATTAGTGTAATGCATCTGATTGTAATTAACCTGTAACAATATAATGGTCCAGGGAATAGCCATAGTATTCCAAATACTTTAGCGTTGTTACTCTCACTGCACCTTCTTCTTCTTCTTTCAGCTGCTCCCGTTAGGAGCTGCCACAGCGGATCATCTTTTTCCATATTACTCTCACTGCACCACTCGGAGTATTTATATCACTGTATCTGAGTGTGAATCACAGCAGCAGCTGATCGGAAGGAGAATTATCGGTATACAGCATCAAACACACGCTGCCTCAGCCACAGCAAAACATTTCAAAGCCTTTCCTGTACGGACCTCGCGGTTCAGAAAGTTTCATCCCAAGAACTATAAATGCACTTAATCAATTGCTCCTTGTAGAACTGTTTGTACTTATAAGTACAATCACCTCACTTGCACTACAGTTATAATATTGCACCACCTGCGCCACTTTATAAAGCGCGTATTTACATATGATGACGATATTATTTTTAAGATGAAATGTGGAAAAAATATGTTTATTATATTATATAGATAAAACTTTAACTTAATTTAAATAATATATATTCTTCACTGGGACCGGCGTGAAGGATAGAATAATTAAACATGTACTACGAAGATATTTCAATGTTCCTTAAACGTTTTGAAGAATCGGTACTCTAAGCTTACAGATGGCTTAACGTCTATTACAGAGCTGATTGTGTGGCGATCAGTTACTTGGAGAAAGAAAAGCAAGGACTGCAGGGGCAGCCACGCCAATATATATTGAATATAAAACAGAAAGTGAAAATAACGACACAGCTAAAAATGCAGCGGCAAATTTCAACAAATGTTAAATGTTTGTGTCATGAGCACGACGTGGCCATCCACCATGCATGCATAAGATACCATATTGATATTGGTGGGCGAAGGGGCCACCGATTCTTTCTCTGCCCAGGGCCGCCACGAGCCTAGAGCCGCCCATAAGTACTGCTGCAATAAATAATTTCATCGAAGGTCACGCACAATCACTGCACCGTGAAACCCATGTTTAATAGCGTGCTTTAACTCCTATCATCATGAAAATGATATCACGTATACATCTCAGTATTTTAGTTATTCAGAGAGCTGTAATATCATGAATGTAATGGATTCTGTGTCCAGTTGGAGGAAGAAAGCCGGTTTAAGAAGCAAAACAAAGCATTTAACGTGCTACTTTAATTACGATGTGATTTGAGAAACTGGTTAATTGAACTGGTTTAAGATGAAGTTTATGATGTTCTACTTTAATGACAAAATAAACTACATGATTAAAGTGGAAATTTCAAAATTGAAGTTGACATTTCGTGCTTTTTCCCCACTGTGTGCCTTTTTTTTTACTCTGGACCCTAATAAGCTGTCATATGACACTCAGACGGTGGGTTACGACTCGCCTTTTCATGGCGACTTTGATATCTGACAACTTCTTTTTTATTTCCGGCACTGTGCGACTTTGTGAACGTGAGCTTTCAAGTTTCTCCAACACGCTCTGTCACTCGATCAGCTTCCTTTTGTTGATTATACCACAGTTTAAATCAAAAAATAGTATGTTTTTCCTTTGCCTCCTCTTGGTATTCGCTGAAATTCTTATATTTTCCCCCGTGCTTTCCCCATTGTCTTTTCACAGAAGGCTGAGCTTAAGGGCTATTTATATTGATTTGTATATTCAAAGAGGCGTAATTCTGGGAGGAATTGGGGCGGGACAGCACGCACGTGCACGAACGTTACTTTTCATGCTGACCGGAAGCGGAAGAACGCAGAAGTTGGAGTACACACAGATTCCTGCATCTGGATATTTCTGTGCGTAAGCACATTTCGGCTTTTGTGCTTACGTCATGTTATAGTGCGAATTCTACACACGGCATTTAGCATGAGGGCCCTGGAGACCTAATTCATCAAGCTGCCTCCCCTTATTGGCCATTCCTTTGCTGAAACAGCGCTAGGCCAGCCAATCCGATGAAAGGACCCCTCTTTCCCACGATTTCTGCGATCCTCCATCAGAAATTACTTTACCATAGGCAGGCAAAACAACTTCGCAGGTGGGCAGTGGGCACCAAGTGCCACATTTGAGTACCGAGAAGAGAAACAGAATAGGTGAGGGTTAGTAACAAATTATAACTATGATGTTACTTATGTTTTAGTGCTAATAACTGACAACAGAGATGCAGTCTGTACAGTTAATCAGCAGCTCTAGTCAGGGTATGCTAAACTGAAGTTGTGAGTCTTCAGCCGGGATTTAAAAGCTGAGATCAGAAGGGGCATCTCTTATAGTAGCAGGCAGACCATTCCACAGTTTAGGGGCCCTGTAACTAAAAGCTCGACCTCCCACTGTTATTTATTTGTTATTTTCACTGTTAATTATAAGCATCATACTGTCAGAAGCCTTCAGAAACCCTGTGTTGTGGATTTCCATTTACCTCTTTACAGTTCTCTCCTGTAGATTATAGCAAAGTGCAGTTTCACCTACCCCTAGAAGTTTTATTCTACACATTCCGTCATTGAGGAAAAGAAACAAAAGAATGCTGAACCATCTGTAATGATGGAAGCAGTTCCGGTTTGGTGATACGACCCTTAAACACTTTTCCTGTTGTCTATTTGCTCTCTTTCATTAGTCATATCATATTATTGTTTGCTTTGATATTCTTATCATTTCTTTAGTAGGTCAGCACCTTCCTCGGGGATGTTCAGAGCAGCATTCCCTTTGGCAAAAACTCACACTACTGTAAGATTTTCACAAAGAAGCTTCCCTCCTCAGCTTTGCTCCACCCTTTACTGATCTGCAGAGCTGAGGGACTCTTGGAGTGGGGAGTGAAAATGAATAATACAAGAAAAGAAGTGAAGATTTGATCCTAAGCTCCCATAACCTCGGTGTAATGCTATTCTTGTGAGCACTGGTGCTTGCTGGATTTCTAAGGAAAGAAAAAGAAAGCGAGGTACAAAGGTCCTTCAACATATTTGCAGTCATCCTCTTATGAAGTCCCCATTTGAACAGAAGCACATCAAAAGTAAGCAAAAACACATAATTACTGGCATTAATATAATGAGCTCTTTGAGATAAGCCTGCAGCTAAGCTCCCCCTCGGAGGGAAATGGAAATGGTACTTGCAATTAAGTAAGCTGTACTTCAGACATGAACAAACATATTTAGTCGATAATTAGTCCATAATTTCCCAGGTATGTCTGGCACAAGGCACAGAAAACACTGTTAAGGCAGGTAGCACTGATGTGAGGAAATGCCCTGTGGCGGCCACTGCCTGTTAACATTAATTATGGGTGGGAAGTTAAAAAAGTAGTAAGATACGTGTTTAAGGATTGCTGCTTTATTTTGGTCTAATTAATTCAGAATACATTTTTGTGCCCCCTCTATCACTCTTATTACCTACATTCCTTTAGGAGCAGAGGAAGGAAAAAAACATGCATTTTTTTAACCTAATAAAACAAAATCCAATGAGGGAAAAACAGAAGAAAAAAATGCCCCATCCCTCCCCGCACCCCTTTAGAAAGCACACTGCGTTCATCTTCTAAGGTATGTATTTAGTGAGGAAAGAAAAATACTTGTGTTGAATAGAACTGTTGATTAATTGATTTATTTGTATTCGAGCAAAATGCAACAGAACTTTCTCCAACCTATTTAATACAAGTTAGGGGTGCAAGAGCTGCAGCTTATCCCAGCAGCCTGTTCTGTTGCTGTCGCACACGTGCACACTAAGGGCTCGTTTATACTTCACGCTCAGAACTTGTACGTGCACGCATCATGGCTGCCACGCGTTCCCAGCATTCATTTGACGCGTCCTCTGAGCAGGTCCTCAGAAATTAACGTGACGTGTGCACGAGTTGCAGTACCAGCAAAAAGTCGCGGGGCGCAGTGTGATAAAAGTCGGAATGTGACATCAGAGTGTCTGTTTACTATCTACATGTGACAGAAAGCCGCTTTGTGGATCCTATGGGATTGATGTGCGCGCTTCGATGTTTGATGAATGGTTCGATGTGGTGAAGCAACATGCCCACATACAAATGCACTTGTGGTGCTTTGATATTCAAGCGTTGCGTATTCCCGATCGTAATGACACAATTCATCTTTTTTTTCAGTGGCTTCTTCCTGACCTGACAGCAGCGGCAAACAGCAATAGATCACCACACAGAACACATTACATGTATGATATTCCTACTCTCTGCATGTTTAGAATCGTTAGCTTTATACTTGATATCACTTTCATGATGAAATGAATTAAAGTATGTATGTTACAGTTTACAGATAAATTGTTAATTTCGTTTAAATAATGAATACTGGTAATAATTACACACATAGGGGTGACATGGTGGCGGAGCGGTAGCACTGCTGTCTCGCAGGGAGTCACGTCGCTGGTATTCCCAACCTGGAGGTTTTCCTGCTGGGTTTCCACAGTTGGCTTGAAGAAGGAAAGAGGCACTGTGTTGTGGCCAGGACTTTGGGGGACTTTTGGGGTTGTTGTGCTCTTGTAAATATACTTTGTAAATAAACGTGTGTTGGGTGACATTAACATGTCCGCCTGTCTGTGTCTGGGCCGGCTTCCACAACCAGCACCCGTTGCTACACAGGAACCCCCAAAACCTTTCATTCTCTGATATTGTGTCATTGATGCTTTGCAGGATACTCCAACCCCCAGATTGTCAATCAAGTGTCTGAGCTTCACAGGGCACACATTTAAAAGATTATTGAGATTGATGAAGTTAAATTGCTCATTTTATTTTTAAATTTTATGCACTGAGTTCAAAGCTTATTGTTTTGAGTTCAGTTTGTTTACCGCTAGTACTATATGTGGTTTGACTTCTTCATTTTCAAATGTGATATTACTTTGGTAAGGATTGTGAACATAAAGATTGGGAACCACTACACTACACAGACAATGGTTGGCAGTGACATTCAAAGACAGACTTTTTGATTAAAATTAGGCTCTACATTTCTGTAAATTTAAATGTTTAATTTTTGTATTCAAGGTTAGAATGAGACTTTAGTTTTTATATTTAAGGTTAGGTTTAGGCTTTTAATTTTTAACTATCCGGTTAAAATTAGGCCTTGATTTCTATATTTTAAGGTTAAGTTTAGTCTTAGTATTTTTTTTTATTATTTTTTAGGATAGAGTTTAATTTTTGTTTTTCAAAACAGATTTAGGCTTTTTATTTTTTATTTATTTAAGGTTAGGGGTAGGGTATATTTTCTGTAATAAGGATTAGGTTTAGGCTTTAATTTTTATTTTTAAAGTTAGTGTAGGGGATACCAGCCTAAACTGGTAATACCTGGGTTCACACACATTTTTAAATTCAATTATTTTATGAAGAGATGCATAAAAACAATGATATCTTTTTGTGGTCCCATTATTTTTCATTTAGTGGCATAGGAAAAAAGGTTTTCAAACGTTGGACTATAATTTTGTTTTGTTTTTTATTTTTAGGCTTACACTTTTAATTTCTGTAGGTTAGGGTTAGGATAATTGCTCTGAATTTGGGGTTAGGTTTAGGCTTTTAATTTTTGTATTTAAGGTTAGGGCAAGAATATTTGTTCTATATTTGGGGTTAGGTTTAGGCTTTTAATTTTTGTATTTAAGGTTAGGTCAAGAATATTTGTTCTGTATTTGGGGTTAGGTTTATGCTTTTAATTTTTGTATTTTAGGGTTAGGGTTAGGACATTAGGATATATTTTTTCTGTAGTTGGGTTTAGGCTTTTAAATTTTGTATTTTATGTTAGAATTAGGTTTAATTTTATTTGTAGGATTAGTCTGAGTTTTTGTATTTAGGGTTAAGTTTAGGTATTTAATTATTAAAATCGTATCTTTTTCTCACATTAAATCCCTTTTGTACCAAAATCGTCCAATCTCATTCATCTTGTTGTCCTTCTATTGCAGTAGTTTCCAACTTTTTTTATGCCCCACACCCCTAGAAAATGTTTGATTTAAGTTTGCAAACCCTGCAAAATTAATATCACATTTGAAGATAAAGAAGTGAAATTTCTAATTTCTTTACCAAGATTTAAATCCCATGCAGTATTGCAAGTGAACACATTGAACTAAAAAAAAATAAGCTGTTAACTCTGTGCAAAAAATAAAAATAAATATAATTGAGTAACTTGCCTATATAAATCTTAATAATCTTGTAAATGTGTCAGTAGACAAGCCGAGGGCTGGGGTATCCCGGGCAGCATCAAGCACCATAAGGAAATGACATACGGTCAACAATCGAGGGGTTTGGGGGATATGAGTAACTATAAGTAATTATAACAGACAGATAGGCAGAGAGTATGAAAGCATTATATAATTGATGGATAGATGTGAAAAGCACTCTATAACAGATAGATAGATATGAAAGGCACCGTATAATTGATAGATAGATGTGTAAAGGACTCTATAATAGATAGATATGAAAGGAACTATATAATAGATAGACAAACATAGATAGATGTGAAAAGCACTCTGTAATAGATAGACAGATACTTGCTAATGAGATGAAAATGTGTAATGATACATATTTCAGTAAATACGTTCATAAGGGTAAAACAGGGCTGATACACATATATTTCACCACTTTGCAATTATTCACCCAACAGGGGCAATTTAACCATTTTCTAAAAGCTGTACAATAAAACCTTTGTTAGTTTCAAATTTTACAGGGCGTGAGAGATTTGACAATGTGACTTTTCTTTCAATGGTGTGTCCAAAGGTCAGTCGTGATTTGTGATCTCTAAATTAGAGGACGATAGTGTTTTCCTGTAGACCACAGAAGTACATTACCTAGTGGTCATCTGTAGTAATTCACTGTGACTCTGAGGAAGATTAATAGTTTATGATCTCTGTGTAATGCGGGGCTGCTTTGGTCAGCCGTGTAGTTTTTGCTCAATCCCATCTCATCTTTGTCACCTCTGGGCAGTAACAGCATGTAATTTATGTTCAGGTTGCCTCCAGGGGCTAAAAGGTTAGTTCAGACTGAGTGTGTATAGAATGTGTGCTGATGGGAACCAGCAAAACTATGAATCTGGAACTCTCTTTTAATTAAATTTATCACAATGTAGGACCTGTACAGTGCAGTACATATTTTATAGGACTTTCCATTTTCAGTAGTGGTATTTCTTTCCAGCATCTACTTTTGTTACTCAATTTTAGTGTCCCTTTTGGAGTTTCAGTTTCAATGTTATTTCTAGAAGGTCTCAGGCTGTTTTATTTAACCTTGTGGATTATAAAAAAAGTAAGTAATAACTGCACAAGAGCAATGAAGGTGTGTGGTTGATATTTTCCTTGAGACTTTAAGCAAATTTTAGAGCACAAAATAAAGTTAAAAATGAACATAAATGAATAAAATCATTTTTCAAGAAATGTTGAAATACTTTGTGTTGTCAAAGTAGGCATGGAAGGATGAAGTCCCAAGACTTGGTGTCACCTTCTGGCCCTGACCTGGTCACTGTAAATATATTCATGGTGCAGCCAATACTCTACATAAAGCTCTTCTAATTTCCACTTGGATTTGCTTAAATTTAATCATCAGCTTAGGTGGAGGAGTACAGTTTATATCCAGTAAAGCTAAAGAAACATTACTCCATAAGGGATAAACTACAGGGTACAGAGTTACCATCTGGGTCCACTTTGAGCACATGCTAGTTAAATGATAAAAGTCTATATTGAAATATTAATTTAATACATGGGTGGCACAGTGGTAGCGCTGCTAGAGAGTTTGCATCCCGGGTCCTCCATGCATGGAGTCTGCATGTTCTTCCTGTGTGGGTTTCCTCTGGGTTCTCTGGTTTCCATCCACAGCCCAAAGACATGCAGGTTAGGCGGTCTGGCAACATTAAATTGTTTCTAGTGTGTGTGTGTGCTGCGTGAGTGTGTGTTCACCCTGCGATGGACTGGCTCCCTGTCCAGGGTTTTCATTCTTTCCTTTTGCTTTATGCTAGCTCGGCTCTACCCCGGCTCTATGACCCTGGTGTTGATTAAGTGGTTTAGGAAATGTCTGACTGACTAACTAATTATTACATTTATTTGTTTATTAGATGCTTTGATCCAAAGCAACTCCCAAAAGAAGTCAACATAATCGTGTAAACACCAGTTTGGGCAGCTTTTTGGGAACAAATGCAAGAGGGCAAGGTTACAAAATTATTTATCACAAATTAAGAGCTTAGAACAAAATGCAACCAAATTACAATTCCTAAAGCCATTACCAATTAGACAGAAATTCACCAAACACGAGTCTTCAAACGCTTTTTAAACATATAGAGAGAATCAGAAACTCAAATGGAGATACACTACTTCAGTTCATTCCACCAGCTAGGAGCTCCACCTGAAAAGGCCTTGAATTGAGATTTAATACCACGTAGAGGTGGCATCACCAGATGCTATTCATCATTAGAGCTGAGAGAGGGAGAAGGAGCACAGCACCCTCATGAGTGTCACCATAGATGTAGATGCTGACTTGTTGACCACTCTGTACGTGGGCAACACGGATATGAACTGCTACAGGGAGCCAGTGTGATGATCTGAGAATAGGAGTGACATGTGCCCACCTCCGCTGCTTGAACATTACACGTGCTGTTGTATTTGAGTCATCTGCAGTGACTTGGTGACATATGCCAGTACTCCTGCCAATAGAGAGTTGCAGATGTGACAAGACCAAAGCATGGACCAGGAGCTGTAGAGCACCTGATCTTGTGGCTGTTGTGTAGAGTGAAGCTGCAAAACTGACAGACCATTGCAGTGTGGTCAGAGAAGGAGGGCTGGTCATTGATCGCCACCGCAAGGTTGTGTACAGACTTGGCAGATGTTAGTGATTATACTGTGAAGGTTTTGCGGAATCCCGACTTCCCTAAGGATTTTGCTCTACAGATGGACTCTCGTGTGTTTGGTTGAGGCGCTGTCCTGTCTCAGGTTTTTGATGGTGAAGAGCACCCTATCACATTTTAAGTAGAAAATTGCTTCCTTGGGAAAGCAATTATTTGACAATTGAGAAAGAATGTTTGGCGATTAAATGGGCTTTGGACGCACTCTGTTATTAGTTATGGGGTTGTAATTTTACATTGGTGACTGATCACACTCCTCTTCAATGAATGGCCATACTGTCAGAAAGATACAAACTCTCGTTTCATGAGATGGTTCTTGAGCTTGCAACCATACAGTTTTACTGTCAGTCATCAACCCGGCTCTGAGCATATTAATGCAGATGTCTTGTCACACCTCTCTGAACCTCGTTTGGACAGTCACTTAATTTAACAGTTTCGATTTACGTGCTTCCGTTAGGTCAGATTATCTCAGGGCACAACGTGATTTACCACAGCTATGCTGATGACACACAGCTGTATTTATCAATAGCACCTGATGACCCCGATTCTCTTGATTCACTAACACATTGTCTGACTTGTATCTCAGAATGGATGAATAGTAACTTTCTCAAGTTAAATAAACAGAAAACTGAAATCTTAGTGATTAGCAATAATGGATACAATGAGGCTATTAGAAATAAACTGGATACATTAGGATTAAAAGTCAAGACGGAGGTAAAAAGCTTAGGAGTAAGTGTTGACTGTAATCTGAATTTTAAATCGCTTATTAATCAGATCACTA